>VXAK01013772.1:55985-86427 GCA_013399435.1 Arenaria interpres | reverse complement strand
TTTTTTTTTAATTAAACTTGACACTGAGGTAATATCTTTTATTCAAAAATGAAAATCAGGTCCCAGAATGACAAACTATTTTGAGTTACAAGGATATGGAGTCTTACACAAATGTCCCTTCTCCATGTTTCTGCTCAAGAAAAGAAACTGATTTTTGCAGTGGCCTGCAGGTATTTTAAGCTGTAAATCTCATTAAACAAATTGGTGTGGAGTTTGTTTGATATATGTCTTGGGAACTTTATAAGGAAAATCTAAAACTTCTCTCACTTTTACACCTTTCATCCTGAAACTTCATGTACTCACATGAAATTACTCAGGCTTCTTACCAGTCGCAGGGGAGAGATGAGCTCCCAAACTTGTCTTCTGCTCTCACACAGGACAAAGTGATGTCTTCCCTTCATTTTTGCTGAGGCTATCGGCCCCTGATACTTCATTGTGTTGACTTAGGACCTTCAAAACAATATTAATGTAAATACATACTGTGATGTTGTGGGATGAGCAATGTGTAATTCAAGAAATTAAATAATTGGATAGTGTGCTGATTATACTCATATTTTACTTAAAGCAGATTTTATGTTTCTACCATAACACCCCATCTGCCCCTGCTGGGCTCCTGTGAGTGTTCACAATGGTTTAACCAAAGCACTTTTAAAAGCGTACTTCTTACTACTCACTAGGCAGTTTTGTATGCAGGTGAAGTGTAAGGCATGACCAGAGACCTAAACCTTCAGTATTTCCTGGCAGAACAGAAGTGCGAATGGTTGTTCAGACAGAAGTGGGAACTGATCTGCTTAATGTCAGAGGCGAGTATGTATATTCTTTTTGTGAAGCAGTGAGCACAGTGAAAGTAGTAATACTTGCTTGTCTTTTTTATTTTTCTTTATTAGTTAATTTTCAATTCCTCAAATATACTTCAAATTCTTTTATTCCAGAAGCATGTCCAGATGAAATATGAGGTATTTAAGCAACATTCACTGTTTGTGGAGTACTCATCAACATCGCATTAAGTTTTTTGTGGCCTACATTTCACTTTAATTCCTAGTACCCTGGCAAAATCCTACTTAGTCACCTATTTCTTTGACAAATCCTTAATGAGTTTTGGAAAGTGTTTTCTCTAATCATAAAAATGCCTATAACAGTGCTTGACTTCATGTGAAAGAGTAATTCCAGCAAAGCTAACAGGACTACTCGAAAGTTTAAACTGGAGTATACTTGTTTGCAGGATCAGAGCCTGACTTTCTGCAGGATTCACGAAGATCACTGTGGTGCACAGGAAAAGACAGTGAAATAGTTTTTTAGATCCCTTGTAACACACACTTGAGAACTGCCATTGTCTAATGAACATTTGCATCTCATTTTTGGTTTGGTAATCTGTTTCCTTCTTGGGACCTACACTTGTAATGAGTTGGTTTTTGGTATTTCAAGGCCACTAAATCACAGGTGGAGAGAGAAGGTGGTGGCCATAAAAGAATAATTATTTTTTCTGGATGCCTACATGCCATTAAGTTTCCTGATAATTCCATCCAAGAGTGGAGGTGTTTTACTGTTCGATGCATGTGAGTACAGTTCAGTGGTTATACTGATTTGTTGTACTTTTTCAATCTTTAATCTCCTGAAATTTGCTTACGTTAATTTTTATGAACCTTCGTGCTTTTTCCACAAAGAAGAAAAAAAGTCGTAATCAAGTTTGCTACCAGACCACAGGCAATAATTTTAAAAGAATTGATAGTTTGGTATATATTTGTAAATAAATTTATCCCTTTGCTTTTACTGCAATCTTACAGATATGATGAAGGAACATGTTTTACATAGAGAGGACGTTTAATTAAAATACATACAGAAATAACTGCAAATGAGGGCTGTGACTTAAAAAGCAACATATTTTTTAGTGATCTTACACCCAAGGTGTCTGGAACCTAACATCTTTGGTATTAGCTAGGGCAGGTTGGACCACTGCTGTGATTCATCCTGGCAATTCTCAGTTGATTTTGTACATTGAATGGGGATTCCCACTGAACAAGGGTAATTCTAAAAGAGCACTTGTAAGTGAACTTCTGCATCTCAGCGTCTTTCAGGTCTCAGTCCAGTTGTGAAGCGCATCTGCTGGTGTATTCATTCTGTTCCCCATTTGTGTTCCCTCTGCCCAAGTCTGTGGGGGTACTGCACTGTGCAATGTGTGGGAACGATGTCTTCATACTAGTGCTGGAGAAAAGCAAAGACTGCATTATAAGCAATTGACTCTGACTTCCCACTACAGTAACCTGTGCTCATTTTCCAGCTTCCTCTTCTGCTAACATAGTTTTGTTTTTTTTTCTTCTGAGCTTCCTTATGTCCCTTGTTTTTCTCCAGCTTTTTCATATTATGCTCACTGTCACTTACTTCTGTCTTATGGTTTGGATTGTATCACCTTCAGCTCATACTCCCTTTTGTTATCTCCTTCATCACCATTCGCTTTCCTAGCCATACTTCCAACTCCACAGGTTCTACGTATTGCTTCAGCCTTCATTGTAATCATTGCTTTACCTCTGTCCATAACTTGTTGCCTTCTCTTTCTTAAATGACAGTACTCATCTTCTGTGGCATTCATCTCTCAACTGTCACACACAAGAAAAGGAAAAACTTTCCCCTTCAACTGTTATTTCTGCAGTTGTCCTAATATGGACTCTTATTTCACAGACCATGCCTTATTTTTGTTATGGGGGGAGTCCATCTTGCTGTGTCACTAAGACACTTGTTTCAAAATACATAGTTTGTTTTTTTTTAACAGTCGAAAACATTTGGAAACTTCCACCTCTTCTCCAGCTCTTACTCTTGGGGAGTAATCCCAATGTCTGCACATCTGTCCAAGTGCCAAAGATGCACGTTAGTTCGTCTTGTATCATACCTATTTTTCTCTCAATTTTCCCAAAATCTCCAACAAGGGATGTGGAGGACTTTTCTGTCATCCTTAGTGTCTCCATGCTAGCTCTTACATTCTTTTGGTAGAAAGAATGTTCTTTCCCTTCACCTTTTCCATTCTCTCTTATTTCCATGCCTTTCTCTCAGTGTAAGATACTACCTGATTAATCTTGTGCCTTGACTCAGTCTTTAGTGCCCAGTTCCTCCATCCTTGTTCTTTTCCTGCTGAGCATTTTTGAAGGAAATCCAGCACTTCCTTCAGTACAGCCTGTTCCCTCGTCTATCATCTTTTTCATCTTCCAGGACAAAGAATAGTAGTTCTCTACTGGATTTCATGGCTACAGATACCACTTACATGTAATCTTTGACTTCTTTTAATACTGCATTCCCTCATTGCCCCTACCCCCTGTTTGTCCTATTTCAAACCTATCTCTCTTCATCAGAAACAAAGTAGATGAAATTCTTTAGTGAATAGACTAGATGGTGTCTTTAAGTCCATTCTTGTCCTGGTTTCCATGATTCTGTGAAACAGCTTTTGATAGAGAAATCAGAAGTTGTTGCCTGTAGAAGTATTAGTCTTGAATTCAAGAACTGTCTTTTATGTTTCCTGTGAGGGCCTCTTCAGTTAGGAATGACTGTGTTTCTGCCTTGCTCTAGTTAAGGACAGTCACGCCAATATTCAGTTTATATGTACGTACCTGTAAAACCAAGAACCCGTAGTCTGGCACAGACGTGTTCATTCTGACTCACCATTGCCATTATCAGGGCCTTGTGTGCACTAATAACCCATAAAGACCCCAAAAAATCTCACGTGGCTCACCCTCCACCCACACCTGTGCATCCAGGAGATCTATATAAGCTCAGCCCAGGTCTTCACTCCCTGTTTGAGCCACGATGGAGGAGTGTTGATCCTCAGCTCAGCCACAGCCTTGCCCCTGCCTCTCTACAGAGACTTTTGGGCCAGGCTTCAAACTGTGGGCTGGCTCCCTAACCCAGCTCAGGCTTTTCCAACAATCACAGGACCTGATCCTGGCCATGACCTGCGGGTTGAGTTCCCAGTTTGATTCCAGACCTGCATGTCACCACAATGTTGCCTTGTGGTCTGGATTCTTGGTTGGACCTCGCCACCACCTCTGGCTCTGTCCTGCTCAGGTACTACCAGGCTGGCCCTCGGCTGAACCCAGACCTCTGCAAGCTGTGAAGGCAGACCTTGCTGGGAGGGAAGGCCTCTCTCTGGGCCCCAAGGCTGCTCATGGGCCTGACTGTCCCTGCCCAGGACCCTATCTCAGCACCATGGGGCCGTCAGCTCCTGCCCCAGCAATGCTGCAATGGGGCTGGTCTCCAGCTCCCAGCCATGGGTCCCACAGAGCTGGGCCTGTCTGTGGGCTCCTGTCCCACCCCCAGGGAAGTGCCTGATGCCAGGCTGCCCTACTCCTGGCTGTGGTGGTGCGACGGGCGCTGCCTGCCCCTGGGGAGACCCTGGCCCAGGTTGCATATCCCCATGCCTGCTCCCTGACACTCATCCAAAAACTTGAAGGATGGAAAGGTCATCCTGGGGCATGCTGTGAAAGGTGATTTTTTTCGTAGCCAGATAAGTATTATGGATGATGGTCAGGACAGCCATAATTTCTGTTTAGATGGGCAATACATATGTATAATATTGATTTACGTCTTCTAAGTATGAACCTCTTAAGTGCTATTTTTATCGGTCTCATTTTGATAATACAATTTTGACCTTTCATTTATGCCATGCCTATCATCAGGGACCTGAAGTATTTCACAGAATGAAAGGGGCAAAATGGGCTAGATAGAATAATCTGCATAAAAAACATTAACAGAGAGGATGTATTTTAGATTATAAATTTCCCAATCTTGTCAAGCATTTAAAAAATGCTTTTTTTCTACAAATGACATCAGCTTGGAAATAACCTACAACTTCTCTGGATATAAGAGATTAGCACACACTCCTGATAGTAGTATTAATCAGACTTTTCACTTCTGTTATGCATACCCCTGGTAGTACAGACAAAGCGAAAAACTTTGAACTACAAGATGAAATAATAGGTTACATATATAAGGAAGAGACTTAAATTCTAAGTTAAAATCATATGCATGAAATTTCTAAGGGAAAAGAGAAAAACTGCAAACCATAAATTCAGCAAGGTAGTTATATTGTGAATTTGTGTGTGGTCATTGCCAAGGTTCTTCTTTAACTTGGAAGTACGTGTTTGGTATTTTTCACTCTTTAAATCTTGTTTGTACTGAAAGTAAAATAATGAACACTGACATCTAATAAACATGTAATGTTTACACAGTATTTATTTTTTAAAAAAGGCTTGTAGAAAGTGAGAACAGAAATTCTAAAAAACCCCTCCTATCTATACCCAAATGTTCCCTTCCTCCTTCAGTCTTGGAAAATATTACTCGAGTTGTTGTCCTCCTCTTTATAATATATATTTTTTTTTTTGCACTTTCAACCTTCTGACTGGAAAAGAAACTGAATACTCACATGAATTGTAGAAGAAAAAGTAGAGCTTTACTAGTTCTACTTCAAAGAATGAGGAAACAATGAAGACACTTGGGAAAAAATTTGTTTCTAAGGGGTTTCCAAACACAGCTATATCAATCTTTACCAAGAAAGAAGGTGGGAATATTGGGATTTTTAGGTACATTTTAGTGCCAAATTACTTATTAATGTTTATTGAGTTTTTGCTCATCTTGGAATAACTAAAAGCATAGAATTAAAAAGCATCTGGCACTTGCCAGAGCACTGCCTCCAGAGAAATCTGGCATCTGGTATCAAACTGTTCATTTACAGTGATGTGATATTTATAGTGGTAGGTTGCAGATATTTTTTTTATATTGCAAAAAGAATAAAATTATGGAATGCCCTGCAACAATGCAATACAGCAGTAAAAATGATGTTCAAGGAGATCAAACTGAGCGCTGAGGAACAGCGACAGACAAATACAAGATGGAAAAGTTCTGGTCAGTGGGGAAATATATTAGTATTTTACCAAATGTGGCTGCCTAACAGACATAGCTGGTTGCTCTGAGTAAGACTTATTTTACCTAATTTGTTAATGTGGTGTTTTTCTGTAAATAGTAGAGAAAGATAGGTCCCATCATTTGTTGATTCAACCTTACTTTCTTACTGACCTATTTTGAGATGGAATTAATTACTCTCCGGGTGTGACTGTCTCCATTGTCTGTAGAAGTCTAGACCACTGGTTTGGACTAAGAATATAGGCTTTCTTGGCTGTAGCCTTTCCTAATATGGCTAACAGACAGTCATGTTCTGAATTCCCTTCTGCAGGAGACAAATTTAGGTTTCTGGTCTGAATTGTTCTGCAACTATTGCAGATTTTCTGTCTACACAGGCTCAGTGTGGCTTTTGACAGCTGTCACTGAATATTTTTTCGTTTGCATTTCTTTGCTCTTTTTTTTAAAGACAATAAAAGAAACTTGGTCCCACTGCTGATTTCCACTTGGCAGCTTGAATAAGATGGCAGGCCATGCTGAGTACCCGGTCTTTTAACAGTGGACAGCAATATCACACAAATGATAACCATGCTTCTATAACAGTTTGCTGAAGGAGGTACAGTAAGATCTCTTTCATCTGCAAAATGAACTCTCAGAGCTTCCACTGGGGATTTCCAAGTACCTTGCATCTCCCTATGATGTCAGCAGTAGCATCCAGATCTAGTAGCCACATATCCAACTAGTTGTTAGTTTTGGGCTGAAATAGAAGGCTGTCACTATCGGATGCTATCCTGGTATTGGTGAAGCAGGCAGCTGAGAGTAGACTCCTTTTCACACATATTGGATGTCAGAAAAGTTCATATTTGAGAGTGAAAAATTTGAGCTTCTTCAGCCATTTTTTCACCTATCTCACTGAGTTAAAAGCTCTTATAGCAATCTCTGCAAAGTTTAAAATAAGTTATTTCTCTTTCATTCAGCATAGTCCATCTTCAGTCTCTTCCTTCCTTTGGTTGTCTGCAAAGCTCTGCAGCCTTTGCTGGACCTGCACTCCAGCTATACAGCTTTCCAAATATTTTCTCCCTCTGTTCCTGGTATTCTACAAATTACAGGTAGCTGCTCCATTTGTCCCCAGACATTCCCAGGTAAATCTATCTCCTGCCCAGTTAGTTCTATGAATTCTGTGGCCTGCATCCCTAATATTCAGTGTTCCCATATTCTTTAAAACGCAGGGATTTACTTTTCTCTGTGTCTTGAAAGCACCAGTGCTTTTCACCTGTATTGCTGACAATTGTGCAAATGCAATTAGCTAAATTGATTTAAAAACTCCCCTGCAGAACTGCATGTCCGTTCACAGCTCTGCTCCATAGACTGCAGAAGAATAATTTTGGGTGGGCTCTGATTAAAGTTTTTGGGAAATAAACAACTTTACCAAAGTATCATACCACAGGTTGGCAAGAGGATTGCCCACAGAACATAGCTTTTCAAAAAACAGAAGCTCTTTCCTCTTGCTTGTGAAGGATCACTTTCCAACCTCTTTTAGAATGGAGACAGCTGGTGGATGAAGTTGCAAAGCCACTTTCCATTATATTTGAAAAGATTTTGGCAGTCTGGTGAAGTTCCCCCTGACTGGAAAAGGGGAATCATAACCCCCCATTTTCAAAATGGGAAAAAAGGAAGACCTGGGAAAGTACAGGTTGTCAGTTTCTCCTCTGTGACTGGCAAGTTCATGGAGCAGATCCTCCTGGAATCACTGCTAAGGCACATGGAAAATAAGGAAGTGATTGGTGACAGCCAACATGGCTTCTCCAAGGGCAAATCATGCCTGAAAAATTTGGTGGCCTTCTACAAATGCGCTACAACATTGGTAGATAAGAGGAGAGGAGCAGGCATCATGTACCTGGACTTATGCAAAACTGTCCCACACGGCATCCTGTTCTCTAAACCGGAGAGACATTGATTTGATGGATGGACCACTCAGTGGATCAGGAACTGGCTAGATGGCCACAGCCAAAGGGCTGTGGTCAATGGCTCAATGTCTAAGTGAAAGACAGTGATGAGTGGTGTTCCTCAGGGGTCAGTACTGGTACCAGCACTGTTCAACATCTTTGTTGGAGACATGGACAGTGGGATTGAGTGCACTGTCAGCAAGTTTGTTGAAGATGCCAAGCTGTGTGACGCGGTTGACACGCTGGAGGTAAGGGATGCTACCCACAGGGAACTGGACAGGCTTGAGAAGTTGACCCATGTGAACCTCATGAAGTTCAACTAAGCCAAGTGCAAGGTCCTGCACCTGGATCATGGAAATCTGAAGCACAAATACAGCCTGGGCAGAGAATGGATTGAGAGCAGCCCTGAGGAGAAGGACTTGGGGCTGTTGATGGATGAGAAGCTTAACATGAACCAGCAATGTGCACTGGCAGCCCAGAAAGCCAACCACATCCTGGATTGCATCAAGAGAAGTGTGGCCAGCAGGTCCAGAGAGGTGATTCTCCCCCTCTACTCCACTCTCGTGTCATCCCACCCAGAGTACTGCATCCAGCTTTAGAGTCCTCAGCCCAGGAAGGACATGGAACTGTTGGAATGAGTCCAGTGTAGGGCCACAGAGATGATCAGAGGACTGGAGCACCTCTCCTATGAGGACAGGCTGAGAGAGATGGGGTTGTTCAGCCTGGAGAAGAGAAGCCTCCAGGGAGACCTTATAGCAGCCTTCTAATACCTAAAGGGGGCCTCCAGGAGAGATGGGGAGGGACTCTTTATCAGGGGGAATAGGGATGACAGGACAAGACGTAATGGTTTTAAACTGAAAGAAGGGAGATTTAAGTTAGATATCAGGAAGAAATTCTTTACTGTGAGAGTGGTGAGACAATGGAACAGTTTGCCCAAAGAGGCTGAGAATGTCCCTTCCCTTGAAGTGTTCAAGGCCAGGCTGGATGGGGCTTTGACCACCCTGGTCTAGTGGGATGTGTCCCTGCCCACGGCAGGGGGCGTTGGAACTCAGTGATCTTTAAGATCCCTTCCAACCTGAACCATTCTATGATTCTGTGATTCTACGATGCTCCTTTCAACATATTGTGATTTATCTGTTTCCTCCCTTTTGAGACTTCAATAGTACCTCTTCTTTCTAAGCTTAACCTTCCTCTTTACCATCTGGCTATTAAAATAGAATTCCCTTGCTCAGGTGACTCTCCCTTGAAAGTCATTGGCATATCCTTTAGTCAGAAATTGTAATGGATTCAATTATGATGAGTTTTCTCACTAAGATATTGCCCAAGTAGAAAAATACTGCTTTTTCACACTTCAAAAATGCACCTCTCTTTTAGCAAAAATGCCTTGCTTGTTGACAGTTTTGTTCAATACAGTAAGTCATCACTTATTATCAAAAAGACCTTACAATTTTCATCATAAAACCTTTTTATTTTCTTATAATTTTGCCAGTCTACTATCAGCAGTGCAAGTCAGCCATCTTCCATTCAGAAGTTTTGTTTTAATTATTTTTGGTAATAAGTGTCCGTGAAGATGCATCAGTTTTATTTAAGCACAAGATTTAGCAGCTTAGCCTATGGTAGCTAGGTCTGAAAGTTTACATTTGGGTTATAGGACTAGATTAATTTTGGAGTGAGATTAATATTTCTGGTTAGTCTGCAACTGTTCTCTTTAATGTTCAGTTATCAGTGTAGGAAGGATTTCCCCTATAGGAATTAGTAATTTGAAAAAAGAAAAAGGTGTCTGAACCACAGAAGCAACCTTTTCAATAAAATTTCATTTTAAATGTTAAACAGTCTGTACAACAAGTGAGTAAAGGCTTAATCATAAGTAAAGTATCACTGAAAGGCAGCTTTGTGAACTGGATTGAAGCCAAACTGCCATAGACAAGCCCACCACAAATAGTTCTGGTATATGAAAGATTATTTTTGAACTTGACAGCCTTTTGCCTTTTTCATAAGCTGATGGAAATTCAGTCTCTAAAAAATAAACTTCTACTGTTATTAATGCACAAAAGCTCCCTTCACCACAAAGCTACAGGCTTTCTTGTTACTCAACATAGGCACAGACATATAAGTACAAATTTGCACTTCTGGTGATGTAGTGCAACGATCTTTGGATCTCATAGCGATTATTTTTTTTCTGTGAAATGCACATTAAAACCAGCTAAGTCTTCTATGTAAACAAAACCATACAGTTTGTTTATTAGTTGATTGATGCCTGTAGTCTAACCCAGTGGTAAGGGCTTTGAAAAGTAACAATCTTGTGAGACAAAAAATAACTAAATCAAATGAAGTGATTTATTTGAAACTTATGGTTCCCATGTGTAACTCATAAAGTGCAATTGTGAGTTTTTCCCATTCTAGAGCTGAAGGAAAAAAACAGATTCAAATTTGATGGCAATATAACAGTATAAATAAGTTGATTATTGAAAAGTGAAGAAAATATTCTGTATTTGTGATTCACTCAGTAACTAGATTGAATGGGACTACCTGAAATTTAAATACTAAAAATTTATTATTTTTTCTAAAAAGAAGCATCCCTGCAGCAAGATCAAGTACCTCAAGCTTAAAAAAATGCCAAAATTAAGGTTTACTATGCATGTACATCCTTTATGCATACATTATTTGAGGTATTCTGTTTATGTGCTATTGTTCCATATTTATGCTTACTCAAAGAGAATCTATTTAATATATTTTGTTAATATCATGGTCTGATTAGATACAATATTTGCTCTAACTGGCCTTCCTTGAAGACAGAATACTAACTTACAGGATCTTCATTATTCAACAATGATACATTTATTTACTTAATAATGCAACTCTAGAAATATAAGAAATATTAACTTGCTTTTACAATCATGGAATGATTTTAAATCTGAAATATCTATCAGTATGGGATGCCTACTTCAGGATGTCTGGAGCTTGATTTTTATCAAAGCACTCACTATAAGCAATTTTAATGTTGAAAGTATAGCTTTTTGCTGACTTCACTTTCCTTTGTGAGTGATCAGCTTTGACCCCAGAGCAGAGTCTCAAATTGAGCATCTAATGAGAAACTCATAATTAGTGGACAACTGAGAAAATAATTTTAAAGCTTTTCTGCTTAGCTGATGAGAGTCTTTGTGACAGAGGCAGGGATAAAATGTAGTTCAGTGGGACAGATTTCACCTGTCTTACTCAGGAAACCGTCTTGTTTCCTATTTCAGTTTACACCTCCAAGTGTCAGTGAAAATCGAAACCAAGGTGTAATGGACAACTGCTTCTTTCACTGTAAATCAATGACTTGTTCCCAGAGACAATTCATATCGTATAATGAGAGAGGTAGAAATCTGTATAGCGTGTGGTGATATAGTTAAGAATATTACAATAAACTCAAGCAGGGGTGTGAAATTAAGGAGACAGATATCACTTTAGTCCTCACATTTCTTAATTTTAGTGTTTGGCCAGTGGCTATCACACATATTCTCTAATATCAGAGAAACTTGACCTTGGAAATTTGATTCTCTGATAGGGAACTTAGTCTGTTTTAATATATGTTATTAATTTTGGTTCTTTTCAGCTTATCAGTCTTAGAAATTGTTTAATATTATTCTCTGTTTTCTTTTGTCTTGCTTCTAGGTGCTAGTTATTTGAGGCAGAGATGGTCTTTGTCTTGCGTATATGGTACTCAGCGCAATGGGGTCCCTGTGATGGTGCATCCCGGTGCATGGCTGCAATTCTGATACGTGCTATTGCAATACAAATAAACATACACATCCATCCTTCATTCTGAAAATTAGGCCTGGTCATCTACCAATGAAGTATGTTGGAGGCTAAGATCTAGCACTATGATATGTATTATGCATTCAGTTTTCAATGATCATAGGTCATCCAGTTCCAGCTCATCCATCGGTTGCATTTACTCATGGTTTAACCTTTTTTTTTTTTTCTCCAGCATACTTGATTCAAATAAAGGTATAAGGTAATTATTTTCTTATAACTGAAGAAGTTGATTTATTTTTACCAACCTCTCACTTGAAATTTCTTTGATTTTCAGCAATAATTTGTGAACAGGTCAGGAGGAGACAGGAGATTTCAGTTAGAAAAAAATTCTTCAGAAAAATAAGTGTGACTGGAAACATACTCTATAGTGGGAAAATCATTATCAGTCTGTTTATCAGAGCACCTGAAAACTTTCACCTTCAGTTGACCTTGTTATTACATATCAAATATTTTAGATGAGTTATTCTTTAAGTACCTGAAGATATCTGATATTAACCTTTTGAATATTTTTTAACAATGGCTGAGTTTAAAATTGCACCCTTCTGAAAATCATCAGTTATTTTTTCTTTGACATATGCACAGAATACTTTAAAGTATTCATATCAAGTTTCAATATATAATTTATATCTGACTTAATATTCCAAAGACAGAAAGGCTGCACAAAAGCTGTTTACACTCTGATTCCCCAGCTTCTAGATCATTAAATACCAAACAGTTTCTGCTATATACTTGTCGTATCCTTGTAGGCAAACTGGTGAAGTATAGATTGGATAGACAGATGATAGGGTGGATGGATCCATCAGGGGCCTTGTCAAGCTGGGGAAATGGACTGACAGGGGCCTTGTGAAGTTCAACAAAGGCAAATAAAGAGACCTGGGCCACAGACTGGGTCCTGACTGGTAAGAAAGGAGTCCAGGTGAACACAAGTTGAACATGGGTGAGCAGTGTGCACCTCAGGAAGACGGCCAACCACATCCCAGGCTGAATTAACAAAAAGTGTAGTCAGCAGGTTGAGGGAACCAACTATGATGATTCCCCTCTGTTCAGCATCTGTGCAGGACTACTGTGTCCAGTCAGGGGCTAGCCCAGTACAAGAAAGACATAAGCATACTGGAGGAAGCTCACTGGAGGGCAAATGAAATGTTGAGTGGGCTGGAGCACACATTGTAGGAGCTGAGGCTGAGGGTTGGGTTTGTTCTGTGTTGAGATAAGAAGGCTGAGGAAATGGGAGGATTTTCATTGCTGCCTTGAGCTATTTAATGAGCAAGTGTAAGGAGGATGGAGCCAGACTCTTCTTGCAGTTGAACAGTGAAGAGATGAGATAAAGGGCACACACAGCAATACAGGAAATTCCAATTTGATAATAAGGGTATCCAAATACTGTAGCAGGTGGCCTAAAGAGGTTATTAAATCTTCATCCTTGGAGATGTTCATAATTCAGCTAAGAAACCTGTTTAGAGTTCACCTGGCTTTGAGCAGAGTGTTGGACCAGATGGCCTCCAGAGGTCTTTTACAAACTATATAAATCTATAATTCTAAAAAAAAATCTCTTTTCCTGGAAAAGACAAACTTTTAAATTAAGAATTCTCAATTTTTTTTTACTTACACGTAGCAATGACCACCCATGGGTAGTGAACACACTTGTCTATCCATGATAAAGCTTTCAGTGATCAAAGAGAGGAATATTCACACACTGAACACTTCCTACTGCAAAGCAATCTATTGATACCATGTGTTACAGTCACGTTTTTTCTGGGATAGCGCACCTTCACGTCACAGTTACAGTGCTCTTTAAAAAGTCAGTAAAGTCTTGCAGTCGCAGGCAGCTGCCTTGTGACACTGACTGTGAAATGGGATTCTTTGGTATTCTTTTGTATTTTTGCAATAATGTAAGTCAGAAAAGTCCCTTTGAATGATGGTCAAACACTCTTGTGCAAAGTCAAGGAGTTAAATTGATTACTCAGTTTCCATCTTAACTGTTCATCCCAGCTGTGTATGAGAAATCACCATAACTGCTAACTATTTGTGACAGCTTTCACCCAACAATTTTCAGAGAATCAGCAGCAACTTTCTCTCAGTGAACTGCTGAAATTTTTTTACCATGGTAATCTGTGGTAAATCCATTGGTATCCATCCAATCCAACCTGAACCATTATAGTAGTGATGGTAGTAATAGTAGTAATGGTAGTAGGAGATGCTAATTCAATCTTTTCTCTCCAAATATAATTTGCAACACTTAGTTTTCCTCATATGTCAGAAAGAGCGAGGGCTACAAAAGGGGTCAGACTTGAATTTCTCAGGACAGAGAAACATTGCCAGTTTCTGCGGTTGGGCTCCAAAGGTGAAATGAAGAAAGCCAGCAGCTTCTGTTCATACTGATTGATAGGCCAGTGACTTTTGATTAGATCTGATTAAGGCTTTGTAATGCAAACCATATTTGGCCACAATAAGCAAAACAAAACACAGTCTACAAAATTGAAATTTTCAGTGCTTAAGTTTCAGTTCTGCTGCGCTGTTTTGCTTTCCAATTGGAAAAACAAGCTCAATATTTTATTTCAGTCCATATCTATCTGAATGGAAACATGATGTTTTTTTTTTTTAATTGAGCTGAACAGCTTAAATTCAGGTCAGATTGTCTGAGATGATGCAGTAGTTCCTGGAAGCTGAAGTTGTGGGGGAAGTAATCATATGTCTTGATTCTCTTAGGAAGAAGTGAAATTGAAATAAGTGAGGCTGATCATGTATGTACCTTATCTACTGACGTCTTTAGGTCCAATTTAGAATCACAGAGATTTAAATACATGCATTTTGAATGGTGTCTGTGTTTGTCTGCGTGTATATATATGTACAAATGTATGCATTTCCAGGAAAAAAAACCCATTAAATATACTTTTCGATAGCAATATATGTACATATTTATTAAACTTCTATTTTTTTATATGTATATGTGCTGAAATGTATTTTTCTTTCCTCAGGGAAAGCATGGCTGGAGCCCAGAGGAGAATGAAAGCTGTCTACAAACTAAAAATATTTTTCTCTTTCCAGATATTTTTTCCTGCTACATTGTGTTTTTATTTCAACACATGATTAGGCCTTGTCTGAACAGTTCATTTGTATGTGACTGTGACTGGCAGATCTATCCACTGGTAGTCACTAAGAGAATTAGTACGAAGTTTAAGTGTATAAATCAATGAGTTACCATTCATATGACTTTGTGTAAAAGAGCCACAAGATGGCAGGAGCACCACATGCCAGTTTCTTTTCACCACATTACCATTCTATTTTTCCTACTTTTCTTGTATTGCTCTGCAATTTACATAGTTTTGATGGTTTTAAAAGCCAATTCAGTTCAACAGCAAGTCACTTTAAAGGTTTTAGGTCTCTTATTATGTATGCCTGAATCTAGAGTAAATGAAATAACAACATTAAAAGCTGAAGTGTTGTACTAGTGGAAGAATGGCCTGCTTTTATCATCTCATTCCATAATAATTTCCTTATTTAGAAAATAAATTCTTATCTCCATCATATTTTCAAAGGTTTAGGAAATTATTTTTTTCCTTCGTGATCAAGTTCATGATGTTAAAAAGTACTGATGGACTGGCACAGCTCTCCAAATCTATTCCTCACATTCTGAATTCTGAAAAAAAACCTCAAAATACCAACAGCTCCTTAACCAAGTTAATGAAAGTACTATAATTTTTGTGCTATAGAAGGAATGTAGACCATGTGCAGTACTATCAAGGTCTCTCCTAGAGGTAGTGCAGATACAGAATATTGCCTGCAACTTAACATATGTAAGCAGTTTTGGAATGTTTCAGAAAAGGAAAATGAGTTTAAAAAAACCTCACACTCTTAAAGATATGAGACAGCTATTTATGAGGCACCTCTAGCACATCTGTGCTTTGAAGAAGGGTTGAAACTTGGAAGAGGATCTCTTGGGATCAATGATTTTTACCTTCAGTAGGAAATGGATTCAAATTTTACCATATGATTAGCCTAGAGGTTTATCAATTTATAAGCATTTAGCACAATTCTGCTAAGAGTTTGGCAGTTTAATTATTTGGTGAGTCTCTTTGCCTAAGCCCGCTCTCACTACTTCACAAATTTTTCCTATTTATGTGGATACATACAACATCCGATGGAGAAATTTGTGCACAAGCCCTCCTGGGCTCCATGCACTGAGCAGACCTTTCCCTGCAGTTGTGGACACTCCCTGTCTTTCTGCTCTGTTCACTGTGTGAGACTGGGCCCGTGGGAGGGACAGCATGTGTCCACTATGTCACCAGAGACTGCATGAAAAGATTACTTAGGTGGCAGAGAGAAGAATGAAAACTGAAGTGGTGGGAAACCACGCTCATGTGAAAGAGAAGGGAATATGAGAGTTTTTTTTGTGGTAGAAGGATTAGCAAGAAGACAAATTTTAAAGGGGCATGCAGAAAAGAATGTGATATGCCGCTTAATAAAACAGAGGAAAAAAGACACAAGAGACATTTGCAAGGGTGGACTGACAGAGCCAAGGTAGGAAGTGTCATTGCAAGTAGCATCGCAGAAGGCTGTGGGCCCTCACTGCCTACGCCTAACAGAGCCCATCTGCCTTGGGTCCTAAGGATACCAGTCTCAATTGCAGCTTTCAGGACAGATTTTTGAGATTTTTTCTTCTCAGTGGGTGAAAGCAATTTCATATGCGCAAATACGGTGCCTTACTGCAGACCATGAATGTGAGAAGCACATTGGCAGCATAACTGCAGCAGTCACTACTGAAACCAATGGACTGAAAGAAATATCCTTTCCCTCTCCTGATGTCTCAGTGCCGATACGAGGCAGTAGGAGCACAGAAGACATGGACTGTGGGAGCCTGGTGCATCTCCCGTGCAGTACTGTGCTGTGCAGCATGTTGGAGGCACCGATGTTCATTACGTAGCCTCTACTCAGCACTCTAGGGAGCAAAACCCTTGCTCAGGCATTGAGCAGCAAGAAGCCGCCAGGGTGATTCCCCCTCCATGGCACATGTAGGCTGGGTCTGCATCTAAGGCATGCCCCTTTTCATTTTAAGATCCTGTTTTCAGTTTCTTCGAAGATGTCACAACCTAAAATGTTCTCAGTGAAAATGCCCATGCTGGGCGTCAATTTTTATTTCTGTAAGAGATGCAGCTACATGGTTAGCTCATTTCCCAGAACGTAAAGGGGGGGAAAGTACATTTGCCCTTTAAAAAGATCTTAAATGCTTCACTGAAAAGAACCAGTGCTTCTGTGCTTGGAAGCAACACTCTTGTGGGACTTGTTTTCTAAATAAGGCCATTGCCTTTGTTTGGAAAAATAAACCTGTGCTTGATTAAATTATACATAACTGAGAAAATCTCAAAGTACACATGCTGGGCCCCATACATATTGGAAGACCTGGTAAGCAAGGCTGACTACAGCTACATGTGGTTAGTGATTATATAGGCTGTTAGTTTCTGCTGCTGGCTGGGGAGGAGGTAGCTCCTTTCTAGAAGCATTCCTCAAGGAATGACAGTGAAGGATCTGTAAACCTTGAATCTAAAATATCTCCTCCCTTGCCTTTTCCCCTGCTCCCCTCACCCATTTGTCTCCCCCTCTATCCCTCTGCTTTCTGTTTCTCTTTTGGGAAGGTTAGCAAAATTTAACTTGTTTATATTTCTGAGAGGCTATGAACTAGCTCAGACTCTCCTTCCAGACTGCAAATCGGGTGATTTCTTTAACACAAAGCATCTGAGGAAGCTATATCAAGCTGGGATCAGAGAGATTTCAAAGTGCTAGGATAATCAACATACACCTCCAGATAGCACCACTTGCCATGGCAAACACTGAAGGATGTCAGGTTGACAGGAAACCTTAATTTTGACATTTATAAACTTTTGGATGCCTCACACTGTATCCTTTTTTTCAAGCTTTCTTGTGTCTGAGACGCGTGTGCATGTACACAGAATATTTGTGTGTTTGTCTACTAATATATATTTATCTAGCTATTTAGTTATCCCTTGGCATGAATAAAATCTATTCTAATACAAATCTACAGCTTTGTATTTCTTTGTAAAGTGGAAAATGTAAGTGGTAATTTTACCAGCAGAGAAAATCTATTTGAAGATTTTCTCTTGATGGCAGTTGCTTCCCGAATTTTTATCTTCTTTAATACAATGTGGGATGCTAAAGTACACACCTACCCAGTGGAATCATAATCCATTTTAGCTGTTCAAATAACATCATGCTATCAAAGGACTTTTGATTTCAGAGCCTTTTCACTGTATGCTACTGGACTTTTTTTTTTTTTTTTTACTGCAGCACTATATTCTGTGTTTCATTCCAATCCATTTTATACCCACTGACTATTACAATTACCTATTATTTACTGTGAGGATTGCATATAATCATCTACAAATTGTATTGTTACATTTATTTAACACATTTTAGAGCCAATTCATAGATAACTGCAAAAGAAAAGGCAAAAATTGACCTCCTCCCTTCTGTCTTCATCTCAATCCCTGATCTTCTGCTAGTGTTTCAAAAGCAAAAACAATTTGGAAATTGAGGGATTGACCTTTTCACCTTTATCAAATCAAGGCTCCTGTTTGTGAAACCTGTTGTACGATTTGGCTCTTTACTGAACTCCCAGAGCTATTTATACAATGCAGCACGATGTGGCTGCTGCAGGCGTCAGCAATTGTGTTTTTCTGTGTAGGTTGCCTAGAAGGAATCCAATTAGAAACAAGAATATCTGTGAACATTTGTTATTTTATTAAGCATTTGGAAGAAGAAAGAGAGAGCATATAGTTTTACTGCCTGCAGTGTAGTTATAATCCCAAAATGCATACAAAAACTATATAGCATTAACTGTAGAATGGAATTATTTCCATCATTGAACAGAATAATGTACCAGGCATTATTCTGTAGGTCCTCCCCTATGCATGCTTTATCATGTCATGCTTTGATAAGACTTCAGAATTGCAATGTATCTTCTTTTTCTGTGTGAAGAATTTAAAATAAGTTATTTGAGTTTAGTTATTTGAAAGATTGCAGTCTTTTCCTGACATTTGATAGAAAGTGAAAAAGTAAATACTGAACTACAGAATAATAGCTCCTCTGAGTGCATCCTTAGTCCTTGTTGAGACTTGTGTCTAGACTCGCGGGAGTCTGTGCTAAATACAAGCTGTTTTTCTAATGCCTTTGCTTATGAAACCAGATGAAAATGTTTGTGAAAATACATATCGAGTGAGACAAAAATCAACCATTTTATGGAACTTGAAAAAGGCAATGTCAGCTGCCTTTTCCTCCTACTATGGAGGAAATTTCTAGAAAAAAGTAGACCCAGCTGTAATCTGTCACACCTAGTGAAAACCTTCCCACAGGAAGAAGAAAATTTGTCTTTCCATATGAAGTCTGAAAGGACTGCACTCTTCCAGTCTAGCTTGCGCACATCCTCCGGACTGAGGATCCCCAGAGTTTTACCCTGGAAAAGAGGCTGACGTGCAAATTTATAACTCCTTAGCTATGAAACAGCCAAAATGCCACCACACTTAGCACCGAGTAAACATTTTTTATGTTGACAAGACAAACTATTTCAGGTGACAGTAGGCAGTAACAGTAGTTAACAGTAGTAACGGTAGTTAATTTTTAAAATAATCGCTAAAATATATTTTATTAGTTCAAAGTAAAAAGAATGTTAGTTAGTTGCACTTAAGAACTTGTTCATGTTATAGAAGGGTACTCATGAGTAACAAAATGTACAATTTTATTAGTGCCTGACTCTTTAAAAAAAAAGATAAGAGATTCCATGACAAGGTATTAAGAAAATCATCCCCTGTTTGTTAGGTAAATTAAATGAGATCTGTATAAAGGATCTTTGCAGTTGCAACTAAATAGTAGGGATCAACTAATTTATTTTACATTTCTACCTAACTTGCAAAATATTTTTCATTAAACAAATATAAGTTGTTAATGAGAAGAATAAGTTTGCAAGAAGCTGCTTTATGTCTGTTTTACATTAAGGAAACCTCTGACTTTTCAATAAAAATATTTTTTCTAGGTATTAATGAAAATACCTCTTTCATTATTTGAAAAATTTTCCTGTCTGTACTGTTAGCAATAAATATCAGGGTGACTGATAAGAAGCCATCTTGCCCTCTAACTTTCATTGAAAAAAGTAGAAATTAGGTTTCAAAGATGTTAGACTCAATCATGATAATAATGGAAATTAATTATCTAGCAAGGGTTGTTGACATAAATCATTACATGTATTGACATACATTTTGCTGGTGAAACATATTACTGAGGGAAAAAATCTTACAATTAATATTAAACTCTGTATTTTCCTTATTAGGAAAGTACAAGACGTATGGTATAAGGTCCATGAAGCATATTTAAAAGAAAAATGAAATATATAGTTTTGTTCATTAAGAAATATATGGTATTACATAAAGGTTTGGGTTTTTTCCGCAGGGAAATGGCTTGACTACATTATTTAAGAGTACAGCTGGATCAAAGTATTCATTTCTTGACCAGTGAAGTTTTTCTCATAGCTTCTGTCCATCCCACAAACCCCTGTGTGTCAAATTAAAATGAAAATTCGTAATCCTAAAAAATTCCGTAACCTAAACCCCTTTGTTAGTATCATTAATGATGTTGTGGTTAATTTGAAATGTAATGTTCTGATGTAAATATTTTTTATATTTCAAGCATTAGTTCAGAGTAGTCAGATAAAATGCACGTGGACACTCTTAAGAAGGCCATAAGGCCACTTCCCGCTGCATGTGGCTAGAGTGTCCCATGGAAATTCATAAAGCACCCCAGAAACTGCATGGTATGGGCAGTCAGAAATATGTCTGTGAGCATGCTCCTGATGCATCTGTAGCAGGACAGAGCTGACGCAGCCCTTAAGTCCAAAAATAATAGAGAGATCGAGAACTGAAGTGCACTAGGAATTGCTAATAATCACCTAATTTACCTATTCTTGTACATAATACTAGAAAGACCTAATAATTTGGGATACCCTAGGGCAGGAAGTGCTTGAACAGGATAATTTTTGTATTTTCCAGTGATTAAAAATTTGGAAACTATTACAAGACTCTAAACCTGCTCTTAGTCTGGGGCTGAACTTTGCTAAACTCAAACTAGTGGAATGTATTTCACTGGTAGGAGGGAGAAGATTCCTTATTTAAGAAGGCAGCTTCATGATTATCAAATTTTTTTTCAAAAACAACTATTTTACCTCTCCACTGAACAAACTCCACTGTTCAAAATGTGTGCAACCTGGGATTTTCCACTACAGTCACCTTGAATCATGGAAAAAAAAAATCTGGTATTAAAAATCTTGGACTCCAACTACCAAGGCTTCAAAAGAAAGTAAAGATAGGAGAGGGACCAACATTTTCAGCCTGGAAGATGAAAAATGCTGGGGTCCATTCAAAAGATGACCAGTAGTTATAGATTAGGAGATCCATTTTTTTGTTAGTAAAGAAAACCGAAACTCCTCTTTCTCTGTTTCCTGCATGAGATTAGACTGAAGGATAAAACTGTAGGGTCCTCGCTCTTCCTTGTCACTCTTTCTTTATATGCTCATCTCATTCTCTGGCCTGTTCCTCCTGATTATAGAGGTTTTTCATTGTGCTTCACGTCCAGCTCTCCATTTTCTGTGAAAATGCTGTTTTGTCCTAAATCCTTGAAAAGTATGCCTTCCTTTCCTTCCATGGTTTGCCTGAAGAGCAGGTGAATAATATCCACGTCATTCTTCACCATCCACAAATGGTGGTTCACATGATTTGATCGAGAAGCTGCAAAACTACTTGTACACCTATTGATTTTTTTTTTTTTTTTATAACTTGAAATAGGTGAATTATGGCCCTTTATAACAACATTTCGTTTCTGTTTGCTGCTTACCTTTGTCATCAGTATTGTGGTATCATGATATATCCAACTTGGCCTGAATTCCTATGTAAGTTAATATTCGCCTAGTTCTGAATGTGATTTGGCTATGCTTAATTACCCTTTATCAACCCATTAATATCTTGTTGCTTAAAATTTACTTCTATGCAGATATTAAATATTAAATACTTAATATTTAACTCAAATATTGCAATATTCAACTCAAACTTAAATATTGCAATTACAGCAGAGAACAGTTATCCCTTGTGTCCCTCAGAAAGTGCAAAGAGCATCTCAAAATCATGTTGCTTAATGGCTATTTCAGTAACATAATTCCCAATTTACTATAGTGTGTATTAGTCTACAGCATGCTGTAAAGCTAAAATTAAGTCTGCAGAGAATTATTCATGTCCTTGTTCAGATGTGACGTAAAAGAAAAGCACGTGTCCTTGTAGACTGATGTTGCCCCAGAAAAAATACCATTTACTAGTAGAGAAAATCACCTAACTATTCTAAAAGGCATTGTTCAGACTGAGTCAGGCTGGCGAACAATGACGGTTCTGTGCTGTGCAGCACAGTGTTTTATTACATTATAAATTCTCGATGCAGTGACATCAATATTCATCTTCCCTAGTACAATACAGAAGTCATTGCAATTATGAAGCAACCTTCCACAAGTGACTGTTGTAGTGGATTTTGTGTAAAAAAATCAATATTAACAATTTGAATGAAAAATACTAAATGAAAAGGATAGTTGCTAATGCAATATAGTAAAATCTTCCAGTGTGNAAGGGAACAAGTCAATGACGTTATAAAGGAAATATTACCTCAAGAGTCTCATAAGCCACTCTTATTTTAGAGGCTCATTTTCAGGCTCCTGTGGATTTTGACTGAATTAGTTACTTAGAAATATCAGTTATCTGCTTCTTGCTTGAAACATAAGTGTTCTTCCAAAAGAACCTTTATATTTATGGAACTGCTGCATAGAGCACCTTAAAAGTACGTAATCTTCTGTAATTGGAAATAAAACTTGAAGATTAGCAAAACATAACTTACTCTAAAATACAATGTTAAATGTTTTCCTTATTACAACCAGGAAGCAACTGTAAAAAGAAAAGAAGAAACATCACAATCTGTCTAGATCTTCCAAGGTCACAGACAAATTCTGCCATCTTATCTTTGTCTTGGAGTGGCTCTTTTGAATGAGTTTATACAGGTTGTAAACCAAGACAGAGGAAAGGAAAGTTGTGGTAAATTGTATGAATGTTTAGGAAGTCGTAAGAGTGACAAAGAAAACCAGTAAGTCATTGTTACTCAGCGGGCTTGAGGAAATAGGTAGGTTGATTCACCCTCTGAACAGTTGTAAAGTCCATTTGTTGCTGATTTTTATGTTGGACTCTTTTAAGGCCAGGGTACATTATCCTGAATATCTCTTGTTCCGTAATCTTTTCTCATCTAATGGTCTTTAAGATTAGGGGATTCTAGCTAGACAGTTCTGAAAAAGTGATAGCAATTTCCAAGCTGCTTCGTTTCTGTTTGTGGTAAAAGAATCTTTAGGATGGAGAGACAGCTGAGATATTAATCTCCAAAGTAAGCAATACGTCCCTTGCACAGTATATGATCCCTTAATCAAAGACCATAGATGGCACAGAAGCAGAAAACTAGCCATTTTCTTATAGCAATACACATTCCTCCAAAACAAACGTGCGGCATAAATCTGTTATATATGTATTTCAAAAGAATAGTAAAATATTATGACTTGTCATAATTTTCTGTTCCTTAAACAAAACATTTTACGATAATCTCTGAAGAAAATGTCTAAAATATGGAAATAATTTGTGACCACATAGAGTCAAACCCAAAACAAACAATAACCCATCGTCCCATTATGTTACTATGGAGTTGGGCTCAAGAGTATCTATCTAAATTAAGGTAAAAACTATGAAACAGATATAACTATTATCCCCACATCAAGTATTTTAAAGTCTTTTTAAAGTACAGAACTTCAATTCTGAAGAAATTTATAAGGCATTGAACAGTACAGCCAAGTAACTCAAGCAATTTCAGCACTTCCTGGTACATTTTCCAGTCCTTGGCAAAAATTTAGCACCTTCTCTGAGAACTCACCTCCTTTGCCATTGTCTAGCTTCCATTACACGGTTACAGAAATAAGTATATCCTCTTTTTAGACATGTTTCTCCAAAGCTGCAGGTCTAGGAGTCTGATTGCTGATTGCTACAGACTGAACATTATTTACTTTCATCTAGTAAGTACTCTGAAGTTTTTGCACTGTTTTCCTTTCCCTTATATTTGTGGAAATCTTCACGAGCTCAGCCAGGGTGCAACAGTTCACAGCATTAGCATTAGCTAAGAAGCCGTATTCTATTAAATTTGCAAGACTTGCACAGTCCTCAAAGAGCTTCTTTTAACCCACTAATAAATGTGTGTTATTGTGCCTGTTGCACAGATGATTCATGTCTTCTCACATATGTTTCAGGACTGGCTTATGACCTTTAATAATTTTGGCTCTGGATCTCCTGAGTGTGTTAGCAAAGACATGGGCCATTGTATAGGCTTCTCTGTAATTCTGCTGATACTGTCTTTTGGAAGAATCTTAGGGCCTCTTAACATTTCATTTAGGTGGCTCTCAGATGAGCATATCTCCTAACAGCTCTTCAGTAATGACACTGGCATTCTTCATACCTCCTGCCCTTATCAGTTAGTCTTAGGAAAATAGTTCACATTAGTGACTTCTTCACTGGTTTCCTGAAGTAGTAGCAGAGAGGAAGAGACAACAGGGTTTCTGTGCTTTTCTGTAAATGAACTGAATTTCTGTGAGACAATAGGTTCATGCCTGACAGGCTCCTGAGTACCTTAGACAGTGCTGAGTGTGTAAGATGCTCAACACCAATCACAGTTTATCCTAGGAGAGAAATTTCTAGAGAATCTTCATTCTTGACCTGATCCCTGATTTTTAGATTTCTTTGATCACAAGCTTAATCTATGATAAATAGTTATTCCTGCAAATAGAGTACTTGGAGGTGGTTGGTATTATATGAAGATGAAGAGAGACAATAAAACCAGTATCATAGTGAATGCAAAGAAGTCAAATTCTTTCCAAACCAAATCCAAGCAAATTTGAAAGAATCTTATTTAGACACTTGGCTGTGCAGAACTTTTTGCACAGACTTTTGCAAGTATATAGACATCGTGATCATGGGTTCATATGATTCGATAATACACAAGGACATGGAGACTTTATCCTCTAAATTTTTCTGCTTTATTACAGATTACCACAAATACCACAAGGATCACCACTAACAAGTAAACTATCACAACAATCACCATTAGCAAGTATACCTATAATCAATAAACTATGAATCTATCTATCTGTCTGTCTGTCTGAAGCTACTACAAGTTACTATTGGCAATCAACAATATAGTACCAATCAAAGCCATGGCAACAATCAATAACAGCAGTAATTGGTCATATAACCCTAATCAATATGCTAGCAACAACCATTAACAGCAATAACCAAATAGGCGTATACTATTACAGGTTACTAAAAACTTATTGTTAGTGAAGCAAGTTGTTGACAATATAACAGCATATATGCTTACATGGATACACACCCACACATACGTATATATTAATTGATATCAAGTGAATTAGACGGATTTCCGAAGGGGACCTAACCATTCCAGAGGTGGGAGGACAAACTGAACTGACTCCAAAGTGGGAGAAGGGGTCAAAAGGAGATCAATAGAATAACAGACAGAGTCTCCAAAAATGATTCATGTCACAGTCTGGAGTCAGCCAAGTGTCACTGGTAGGAGTCCAAGATCTCGTAGAAAGTTCATGTGGAACTCAACCTGTTTAGGAAAAAGTATATGCAGCATGGGAAGTTCTCCTGTGTTGATAGAGATAGGGAGACTTCATTTTTAAAATAAAAATTAAGCCCTTTTTGTATTATAGGGACACAAAAGGGTGTAGGACATTCTATTTCAAGTAGGAAATATATGATGTTAATTTCTAATTTTCAACTGTAACCAACAATAAATGATAAAGTTTTCTGTTCTTTCAGAGCAATTTTATTTATCCAGACTGTTTTCTATCTTTTCATATGATAAGTTGCCATTAAAGACCCTTGTTTTTGTGTTTATTGGTGGTATCTCAGGATGGTCTGTAGCTTTTAAGTACCCTAGCTGTACTTCAAAGACACCAATTGCACTTTTCCAGGATGTTTCTTGTTCCCATGCCTAGCTCCCAAGCCCACAGTTGCAGGCTGGCAGGCCTTTCTCTGTCAGTATTTTTCAGCACACATTTTCTTTTACTGAGTAATTTTCCCCTTCTAACAAGGCCACCTTTATGGTTGCTCACATCACTTTCAGGAAAGAATACTTGCAAAATTCTTTCCTGCTGTGTCTCCAATCAGTTCAGTAACATACTAGAGACTAATTTTGTCCTGAGTCTTTTAGGATATAATATTAGGTTTCTAAAAATGAAAATAGTTTCAAAATCTCATATTGATAAAACATTCATGAATAATTGAAGTGTAGGGGACATGTACAAGAACAATCTTGCAGACAGGTATTTCTTAGCTGAGTATGGGATGATTATATGATATAATAGTTTTATATAACATGATGAATAAACACATGTGTATGTTTTTGGCTTACAAAGATTAAAAAACTTCTATGAGGACAGTAAGCATGTGACTCCCTTATTATGGTGGCCTCAGCCAGAAAACTGGGTAGAGTAATCTCTTTTTTTTTTTTTTCTGAACATATCCATATCAGCTTCAAATGCATAAACTGTAAATTTCAGGGTATGCTCTCTTCCTAAGTTTAGCTTTTCCTGCAGTTTCTCTGCAAGGTTTCTTTGATAATACAGTTTAACAAAATGTGAAGATACATGTATTCTGTGTACTGACGGTTGTAGTGACTGTACTAGTACTGTTAATGATATTAATACTAGTGCATATATGATACCAGGATTTTTTCCACCATTTGGGAAAGGAAAGAAAGGAAAGATTGTAACTAATGATTATACCTGAGTTTGAGATATCATTCTGAAATGTGTGCAACTGTGTGTGTTCAACTTCATTTTAAGGAAGTAAAAGAGATGTAAGGAACTTTTACATGGGGGTACCAAATTGAATGAACTGTTTTGATACATAGCATCATAGAATGGTTTGGGTTGGAAAGGACTTTAAAGATCATCTGGTTCAAACCCCTCTGCCATGGACAGGGACACCTCCCACTAGACCAGGTTGCTCAAAGCCTCATCCAGCCTGGCCTTGAACACTTCCAGGGAAGGGACATCCATAGCTTCTCTGGGCAGCCTGTTCCAGTGCCTCACCACCCTCACAGTGAAGAATTTCTTCCTAATATCTAATCTAAATCTACCCTATTCCAGTTTGAAACCATTACCATGTCCTGTCACTACATCCCGTATAAAAAGTTTCTCTACATTTTTCTTGTAGGCCCTCTTTAGGTACTGAAAGGCTACTATAGGGCTTCCCTGGAGCCTTCTCTCATTCAGGTGCCCTCATTCAGGGTTTGAGGTTTTAACATGCAAACTTCAAAGAACAATCTATAGAGAGTGAGCTCACTTGTAGCTCACTTATAATCAGTGTTTCTTTTTTGCTAAATCAGGATGTGGAGATATTGCGCATAGATAGTTGGTACATCAATGAATCTGGAGGAAATGTTCGGGGGTGGTGTGGGTGTTTGTTCCCTATTTCCCTAATTGTTTAGGGATGGTGCCCTTTGGGTCTGAGGCTGTGTGGGTGTCACAAAGAAGAAAGAAAGGGGAGCAGTCGGAAGAGTGGGAAGCTGAGTATGGATGACATTAAGCCCAGCTGGGAGCTGTGCAAACTAGAGGCAGATTTTAGTGGGCAGTTTGGGGACAGCCTGTTATTTCAACAACTGGTAAAATATAGCAAAGACCTGGAATAAAAGAGGGGCAGCAAGATCTTCCATAAACACAAGCCCATACGTGGGCAAGGCATGACGGTGTTTGATTTCTCATGTGCGCTGTTCAAGACTAACACTGAAAAAAAATGCTGGTGGCTCCAAAACTGGGAAGATGGGACCTGCCTTTGTTTAAAGGTGTTATCTGCTTATTAATGTCAGTCTGGTACCAAATTTGAGAGAATATATGCATTATATTGTACCCCAGTACCTAGCCCCTGCCATAACCAAAGATGCACAGGACTCTGATATGTATAACATTTGTGTTAATAAAAGCATTGTTTGCCTTTTAAAAGGCCATATCTTTGATTTAACTGAGATACTCAAACTGACCTGTATTATCCTCTTCCCCTGTTGTATTTGTGTGGTTGGCATTATAAATATCTTAATTTAATGAGAATATTAGGCTAATTGAAGCTGGTACCTTGGAGTGCTGAAGCAGCAGATGCACACTTGCTAACAATGAAAAC
Organism: Arenaria interpres; assembly: GCA_013399435.1. NCBI lineage: Eukaryota > Metazoa > Chordata > Aves > Charadriiformes > Scolopacidae > Arenaria > Arenaria interpres. Next base: position 58,478 of record VXAK01013772.1, on the reverse strand, counting down.
ATAGAGTCTCTGGCAAACAAAATATAATCCATCATAAACAACATAAGAGCCTAAAGAAAGATAATAATTTAAATGTAATGGAATATGCTTCCCCAATGTGTCACTTTCAATCATGCACTGACTCATTTAGAACACGAATTTCCCTCAGGGCCTCTGCAATTTGTAAGACTTGCTGACTATTCGTGCCTGATAGTGTCCATTCTCTCTTCTCTTTACAGGGTATTTAAGTGGATAGTGTTCATTAATGTTAGTAGAAAAGCTTTGGATTAATTCTTTTAAAGCGGTATTCAGAAGAAGTATGTTGGTTTTGACACAAAATATCTACACATAAGCTGTCTTTCACTACCCCCAACTGAACAAGCAAGCTGCGTATTTACAAAAACATGTACTTTTTTCACCGGAAAGATATATCTGATCTGAAAATGAGTTTTCAGGAGAGCAACTAAAAATTCAGCAATTTCGTGCTAGGGAAATTCTGACAGGCTGAAAATGCTTACATTGTGCTTTAGGACAGCACAGCACCTGGAATCTGCTATGCAAGCAAAGAATTGAAGAAAGTTTTAGTTTTGAAAATCTTCATCTTATTTTCCTGGGGAGAAGTAGGAACTATGTCTATGGCTTTAAAAATTGCTTTGTTTCCACCTGTAGTGGAAGGAGCTCTGAAACCCTGGCTCAGATTTGAGTTCTCAGTGCTGCTGGGATGTTAGGGTTGTGATGGAGCAAAGCTGTAGATACTGAAATGTCCATATTGTTTATGGATACCAATAATTTACAAAACAAAACTTCCTTAGGTCAAATTTTCTTTTTTTGGTCAGAACCTCTTGCAGCAGGTCAAGCTACTAGGCTTATGAAAATGTTTTGTCAAGGCCTAAAATGGCAACCTCTAATCATGCTTTTTCTGTGACCTGATCTGCACACAGCATTACATCTATGCACACACCGTGTCTCCAGATAAGTGCTTCCCTGCTGTAGGCATTCACTGGCTCAACACAAGAGCTCAGATGACTAGAGGCAGGTGTTCTGAGCTCTGTGTCACTGACACAGGACTCTATTTGCAGAGATCGCTTCTGACTTTGGATTCCTCTATTTATTTTTAACATACCTGCAGGAATGTGAGGTATATGAAGCTCTTCTGTTTCCCACTTTAATGTTCCGTTTGGAGTCATGCAAAATAGCCTCAAACTATTACATACATGGAAAATTCTCATTTGGATGTATTTTGGGTCTAAGTTGCACAGCAATAACTGTCACACTGTTGTGATGTGAGGAATTAAAGAAGATGCCTGTATGTAGCTCTTCACTAAAGTCTTTTCCCATTTTCCTCCAGCTTTACAGCCTTGTGCTTTTGCCTCCTTGGCCTGAGGGCATTGTGGAATCAATTGTACTGCCTCTGCACCCAATAACTCCATCTGTACACATCAAGGTGCAGGAGGGTGGAAAACCAAGCTACTATGGCACCATTTATCTTTGCCTCTTGTTCCCTCACTGATGTTTGTTCTCATATATATAGTAAAGCGAACACAGAATATGGGAGAAATGCATCTCTCTTAGTTTTCCCATGACTGATTATTTTCTTTTTAACACATCCTCCCTTGCACGGATATGTTAGTCGCCTCAGGTTCCTGAGAATGCCTACATTGTCCTCTGAGAGTAGTTACAATTACATGTTTTCTAACTTAAGTATCATCCTGCAATATGAGACAAAGGCCCAGTGGACTAAACATTCAGATTTACTAGTACTAGTGTGACATAAAACATAAAACCCCCAATACCTTGTAGTTGGAGTTGTCCAGCAGAATGAATGAAAGCCTTTGTTCTTGGCTCTGATTCTGCATAATCTACACAAGGAAAACTCCTGAACTTGAAGGGGGTACTGCTAGGTCAACAGTGATAAATAGTGGTGGTGTTTGGAAAATACTTAGTGCTAATTATAGCTGCTTAGTTTATTTGCTTATTTCTGGAACCTTTTGTGGTTTAGTTATTGATTTTATACATACAGAGATGGTTTAGACAAGGATATTGAATCAGAGGTTTTATGTTCTCTGAACACTTTCCACTGAACCATGCAACAATATATAGCCCAATCAGAGTGAGGGAACCGAAATAACAGTATCTCAAGAGGACATTTTTTTTCAGTGGAAATTTATTGGCTTCAAGACAATTGTTAAGGAGTGATGTTAGTTCTGTTTTCTGATAAAGAAAATAAATAAAATATTAGTAAAATATTTACCAACTGTGTAATTTCTTTTCTCCTTTTGCATAGTTTTTGACTTGTAAATAGAAATATGTTGCTTCTCATAACACTTCACTTCACTGGACTTCAGTTCAAGTACTAGAAAACATAGCAAGACCATCTAGGCTTAAAGTTGGACAATTACATGACAATTTTATTAATTCATTTGTACTGAAAAGTAATTTTTGACCTGCTCTGCTTCTCTTGTGAAACAGCCTTCCTTCTTTTTTTCCTTTTTTTTTTTTTTTTTTTTTTCTTTC
>VXAK01013772.1:0-55980 GCA_013399435.1 Arenaria interpres | reverse complement strand
TTTTTTTTTTTTTTATCTTCAGGATGTGGTTCCTTTGAAATTAAAATTAGGAAAGTAACGTCTCCTTAGAAAGTAAAATACCAAAGGCATCTCTGTAATATCTATATAGTGTTCCGCAAGTTTTAATAAGCACTGAGGAGTCCACTTAGTCTGGAGAAAAAAATGTGGCCCTTTTTCTTCTAACAGGTTAAGATAATTCTTCTCAGGCTCCTGGAAATATAGGTTCCTATGTGACAAGAGTTTAAGATATGTGATCACTATCATAGTCCTTCAGACACTAAGATGTCACCTTCTAGAGGCACTTGTGCTGGGTCTGTGGTACTTCTCTTCTTACCAACAAGCAATTTAGGTACCTAGGTGCTTGATTTCTTAAAAGAACTCAAAACCATTTAGTGAGACACCTGAGCTATCCCTGCAATTCTTGGAAAAGAGTGAAACACTTCACAACAAAACCCTAACTAGTATGCTAAGCAAAGAGCTGACAAAAGCCCAGCAGCTCACCTGCCTCAGATACACAGACAAATAGGATGGGTCATAAATCCCATCCTACTGGTAACTTGCTTAAGATTTCAGTCTGAGATAAAGCTAGTGTGCCAAGCTGTCTTTTGAAACTCTGGAACCCTTTCTCTTTTTACTGTCTCTCAAGTCAGTGAGCACTTTTGTTCCCTTTTTTTCTTTTAAGGTGGGCCTAATGGTGCTGTTACCAGCTACCCATGCGGGATCACGGCTTGATAGATATCACGTGGATAGAGCATAAATGCAGAATGTGAGAACCTACCTATCAGTTCCTCCCCTCGAGGAATTCAAATTCAGATGCCTCCCTAGAAGTGCAGTCATAGCAATAACCTTCTATCTCTTTTGTTGGTGTTGTGCCTCAGTACAGGAATTAAAGACTTCTTGGACTACAGGAGAGGAGGAGGAGTGGTCTTCCTCCCAGGGAAACTGTAACTCGAGTGCTGTGGTTTGGTGAGTCTGGACTGCAGAGCTTCAGATGTGATGGGTGGGATGTGTTCAGCCTCTTGACCACTGATGAATGTTCTCTCCCTGCTGACGGAAATCTTCAAAGAGCAGCTGAATGGGGTTCTCCTGCACAAGTACTCTGACCATTAAGCACTTGGTTGACCATTGCCATTATGACATAAACTGGTAAGTAGCAAGTGCATCTTCTAGGGTACCTGAGTTGATTTGTGTGTGTGAGGCATTTTCAGGAACCATAAACTGTGCAGTGCCTGGCTTCTGGATCCCAGTCAAGAGTAAGCTTTGTGCTAAGATGCTCAAGAGTAGTACAGTAGAGGCACTTCTACACACGCACGGAAGCTCCACTTTCAGGTCCACAGGGAAGCATTAATTTGCGCTGAATTAAGCTGCTTCTGTGGAAGGTAGTAATTGAATAGTGAGCATTTTCAAGATTGTGACTCTTACGTAGTTAAACTCTGCCAAGAATTTCCCTTTCCAAGATGCATATTTTTTCTGTTCTAGCCCTTGATTTTCCTAATCCAACTTTCTAAGCCAATATTACTAGAAACAATAGTGCTTTGAATGATTATATTTGCACGGAATATATTCTTACACACTGTTGCATTTTCTCGGAAATAGAGTGCCTACTTTTATATGATGAAGAATCTGTAATTCATTGTCCTTTGCAAGTAAATTTCTATAGTTTTGGTATTAATTCTGTCCTGTTGTCATATCTTTGTTGGTGAATGAATTGATTTCCACTTTTATTAGCCTATTGTCAGGTGATTGGTTACATACTTCTTAATTTGAATAGTATGTTATAGGTTTGCCTGAAAAAAAACTTAAATTCACTCTTGTGTATTTTTCTTATATTTGCTTTGGTTTCAGCAGCTAAGGCCTTTGAGGGGAAGGATTTCTTTTTCTGTATCTGTAGGAGGGAAGCTATACTGAGTGGCTCTTAGTGGTTCTAACACAGTTAGCTGTGACTCAATTATTACGTTAAATTCTCCGAAGTTTTACTTGCTGCTAGATGTCTTGATACTTTACACTTATTTGACTGGTGCATATTATGCTCAGGACTTCAATGTTTGTATAAATTTATTGTCTGGAGAACCCACACTGGAGACAAGAAAAATTATGAGAAGGAAGGAGCAGCACACAGAAACCTCTACCTCCCAACACAACCGCTCTGTGCTGCCCTTCACCTCACTGAAAGGACTGAGTGTAACTTCTGGTGATAACAAGGGAAGTGGGGAGGTATTTGGAGTGAAGTTGAACCTGGAAAAAGGGGAGAAAAGAAAAAAATATTTTCCCGAAGCATGTAAATGCTTGTTTCCTTTTTGGGTTTTTTTGGTTGTGGGTTTTTGTTTTTTTTTTTTTCTGTTTCCTACTACATGATTTGTTAATTAAATATTTGTTTTAATTGACAATAAATTAAGCTAATTTCTCCAAGTCAATTCTGTTTTGTCCATGTTGGTAATTGGTAAGCAACTCCCCTGTCTTTATCGTGACCCAATGAGGTTTCTTGCTCTTGTTCTTATTTTCTCCCAGTCCGTCCTGCTGAGAGGGAAGTGGCTGGGTGAGAGTATGTCTGTTAGCCAAGACAATCAACCAAGAAAATAACAGAAAACTTTGAAGTAGGATACTCAGTAAAGACGTGTTTTAAGTAACACTTTTCACAAAAAAAATTATTTGAACTAAATCTCATTGTTCCGAGGAACTAAAGAGTACACAAACATTACAGAAGTATTGTGGAAATAAGTATAAATCATGTAGATACGCTGGAACAATGTTCCACCTCGGTTATTACACTTTCTCTGTTTTTCTTCCAAAATAGTAATACTTGCAAATTATGCTTATCACTTTTTTAATGAAAAAAGCTGACATTCATGTTGACTCTGCTATTTGGATTGTGTTTACAGCATTTAAGTTGAATGATTCCCAAGGAAGTTTTTCATTTCAGGAACATTGCTTAGAATTCCTTTAAGGTGCTTCCTGTGTCTGCATATGCAGAAAACTCCTGGATACCATTTCATTGTAATCTACAGTATTTAAAAAATTCTTCCAAGACTGTGGTTAAAAAAAAAAAAAGAAGAGTCAAAGATATTATTTTATTGCTGATACACTTTTTATCAGACGAGTTTATATATTTTTTTGGTTCTTTATGGAGCATGAAAACCTGTAAACCTTGTTTTGGCTTTTTTTTCATTCATATCAAGTATTGGGGTTTATTTGAAGAAAACAATTTGTAAGACTGAAGGAAGAAATTAATGTATTATTTTTGAGGCATGATATAAAAGACTGTGGGCTGGGAAATTTCAAGAATAAAGGCTTTAGTTTGTTGGATGCTTACAAGACTGATTTATCATATTCCAAGTCTAAAAACCTCTTCAATTTTCAGTTGCTTAGGTTCCGGTGTCCTGTAAGTTGCAATTTAATCAATTGCAACCCAGTTGTTCTCCAGACATCCACAGAGATCTCCATGCAAAAACCTGAAGTCAACAACAATGAAGAAAATACCTGATATCTTCAAGAGGAGAAAAAAAGCCCAAAATCATAACACCCATGCCTATAGCCCTATCAGGATTTTATTACATAAGCGACTGAAGCAAAAAGTAATGTAAGTATTTCACAAATAGCTTGTTTCACACCCTTTCCAACTTTTATCTGTTATTATTGGTAACTAGATTGTGTGCTAATCCTTCTGTCTTCCTGGATGATGTTATTCATCCTTTAAGCAAACATAGTGTCTTAGTTTCCTGTAATGTGTTACTGTTCTGTTTGTTCAGTGTTAGATTAGCTCTGGCATGGAATCCCTGAGACTGCGCCTGCTTTCACTAGGGCGGATTTCTACCTGGCTACTCTACTGTGTTTCTCAGCCTTATTCACGTGTCTCTCTGTGACATCGCCTCTGGCAGTGCAGCCATGCCCTGTTGGCAAAAAGAGACAATTTGGTGGGCTAGTTGGAGGAGCTTCCACCAGTTTGCTTTCTTAATGATGCTTGGCACATAACAAGCAGCACCTGTGCTTCCAGCCATTGCAGGATGTTCATATCCTGTAACACTATAAGACTACTAGAGAGTCCACTATTCTGTAACCATCATTCGAAAGGCTGTCAATGTCTCACTCATAGTGACCTTCTAGATGTCCCAGTAACTCTTTCAGTCACTCTGCCTTCATCTGTGCTCCATGTTCCCATGTACAGCTCTGAAATTTGCTCAGCACACTTTACTCAGTCATGCTTTAGATTTACGTATCTCTCATTTAAAGAGTATCCCAGCTGAAACAAAGATAGGGAAAGTTGAGGTGTAATGGCATCCTTGATGCTTTTACAAGCTTAAATCATGACTTAGTCTTAGTTACAAATGAGATGACAGAATAAAATCTTTTTTTTAACAAACTTATACGGATAACAGTGAATGCACGGATGCATCAAGTCAAAAAGGGTTATCGAAATTTAGATGAACGTTGCCAATAAAAAGATTTGGGACACAATATTCCTCAAGTTATAGAGTTTGCCAATGCAACAAGGTGTTTAACAAGCCAGTGGTGTAGAGGTTGAAGGAAATCATTCTTGCATCTTTTCTCTGCTGACAAACAAAGCTTTTTTGCTTTCTATTAAGGTTTAAGTTTTGGGTAATGGCAAAGACTCTGCATCTCCATCAAAACCAATCCAGCAGAATATATTTTTGCAAACACCCATTGTCTTTTTGCTGCCACTGTTAGGCACCAGTAAAAGAAGTGTTAATACACATACAGTTTTACTAACTTTAAGCTACAAAAAGACATTGAAATTTACAACCTATTTAGGTAGTTGAAAGATAACTTCTGTCTCCTTTTCAGGCTGGAAAATGAAGAGCCTTCCTCTTCTCCCCCCATTAAAAGTGTCTCTAGTCTCTCTAAAATTGTCAAAAGAGCTTTAGCAACTGAATGGGGAGGCCCCAGCCCAATGAAGGCATTACATACAGCCACACTTCCTCGGACACCCTTCCAAATGTTTTCAGCATGTCATTTAGTCAGATCAGTGCAAAATGAGGGATTAGAAAACACAGATGAGTGGAAAACGCAACATTTCGTATGGTGTGTAATTTATCCTTATTCTTCCCTTCTCCCTGCCTCTCTCTCTATCTCTTCCCAACCTCGCTCTACCAAGAGACCCTCACGTTGCCCTTTCCAGAGTCCGTTTCACCTCATTCTTTCTCTCTTTCTTCTTTTCTCATTCCTTCTCTTGCAACAGTGTTTTAATTTTTTTGTTTCCCTCTTCTCTATGCATTGTCATAGTCCAGTCAATCTTTTGGATTGTAGTAGCCATTGGATTTTCCTTCAGCTTAAATCTGATATTTTCATTAATAGTCTCTTATTGTCCATAAACTTCATTTGCTTGTCTTCATAGCATCAAACCCATTTTCGACAAGGGTACATGGCTTTCTATCTTACTGGAAATAAAAAAAGATGTGGACTTTTAGAGAAAGTCCAATCTAGGCTGCAATGAGTTAGTATGGTTTGGCCAAATGCCACAGAGAGATGATGGTCTTCTTTGTAGCACTAGATGGTTGTCTGTTTGGTCTCATTGATTATCATGTAACTGGAGGAAGGGTACTGTCAAGATAATATCTTAGTTTCTCCTTTCTCTTCCCTTTTCCCAGAGTATTTTTTCCTGCAAGTATTTCATCTTTTCTGCCTTGCTAAGCTAGAGGTAATGATCTGGTCAGGATATTCTCCTTTTTTTTTTTTTTTTCTCTATGTATTTTCACTTTTTTCCCCAGGGATCATCCTTGGAGAATTTTTCTAATTTCTGATGTATTATTTCTTTGATATATCTGGTTCTTATTCAGTCTGGGATGTTTCCCTTTTCCTTGCAGCCTCTCTTAAATAGTAATAATAGAGTAAATTATTCAGGCAAAAAGAAATTCACCTTGCCCATAAGTGGTTTTGGCATATGAAAAATCTCAGGACAACCCATATGCCATGCCTTTCTTTTGCCTATTGGCAAAGTTGCAGTGTGGGTTAATTTAATTTGCCTTTCTGTCTCTGTCATAGTTGAACTTGATGTCTTTATTGATGCTGTTTGTAGAAGCATCAGATTTTCAGATTTTTTTTCCTTTTTTTCCCATGTTCTTCTATTATTATTATGATTATCAGCAATAGCAGTAATACTATGGACTGCTGCTATCAAGTATCCTTGAATGAATCCAGAAGATGTTACATTTTTCTTTGGCAAGGTTGGCTATCTGATACCAAAGATAATAAATCCACACTTTAAGAAGTAATGTATCTTTACGATGCATAAGGAAACAAGCCTACCTTGAATTTATGAATTGATTCTCCTATTCGTTATGTTATTTGATAGTGAATCACAATTTCCTCTGCTTTCTACCCATAATATATAGCATATTCTTATATCTCTGACTCTAATTTCTTTTTGCTATGTTTTATATTATTTTTCTTAAGAAGCCTTGGAGAAGGAAGAGCCATAATGACAATAAGGGACATATAAATTCTACGTGTACAGGAGGTATTTTCATTATCTTCTGAGAATATCTCAAAAGAATAAAACAAATTAACTGGAAACTGTGAAATGTGACAAAACAAGCATCTTCAGAAATGAACATTTGTCCCCACTCTTTTTCAGTTGGAGCCTGCTGCAATATCCCTACAAATTAATATAAACTCCTTAAAATAGCCACCTGTAGTCAGATGTATAACTTATAATTTGGAGTACAAACTTGCTTTCTCTAAAAAGGTGATATTTTCCACCATTATGAAGACTGTGTGTCACTGGATTAACAGATGCATTCTTTATTTGAACAGTATGTTTCTCTTTTTAAGCAGCAAATCTGTTGTGAGTCAATAAACTTTTTCTTCTCTGTAGCACAGTTTTCCTGCCCTCTTCCCCCCTATCTTAGAATACATGGAAAACACCATATGCTTTGGTAAGTAACCCTCTATATAAATGTTTATGCACCATTACTTATGTAAGAAAATATCCTGCTTTTTTTTTGCTGTTTTGTTTTTTAATCTTAAAATAAGCACATTTTCTCTGTCTCTGCCTCTAGCTTTCTGCTAGGTTGGCTTAATACATGATTTATGCAGTAGGATGAACTAGGAAACATATTTTAAATCTGAAATCCTATATGCTGCTGAATGTAGCAAGCAACATGAAAAGAGCACCAAATGTGCCGAATTTGTCAATTTTCCACACACATGCACTCTAAATAGTTCTGCCAGGGACTCAAAAATGGCAGAATGCAGATAAGTGTCTTTTGGAAAGTTATCTTTCAGTGTACAGCATCTTAACTAATATGATATTCTAGTATAGGAATGATGTACAGTGCATTACATCCCTGTTTTTTTCTACGATGATATCGTAGAAGACACTCAAAGATTTTCATCATTATTATTTCGTGTTCGTTGTAAGTGCATTTATTGCAATATTCAGAAGTTACCATTGTATATTGCAATGTGATTCCTTCAATCTGGGAACTTTAGACATCCAGACATCAAGTGGTGTGCCGATGAATTCCTTAGCCCTTCTAGAAATCTGCAGATCACTGCTAAATTTAAACTAATCTTAACAAATACGGCATCAAATATGTTCTTTCAGCTCTGGAACTGGGCTTTATATGTTTCGGATTCTATTCTGTGTGATGTCTGCAACTAGAATATTTAAAAAATGCTTTATATATGACAGTTCTTTTCTTTCTTGCTGGTCTGTCATCCATTCCTTGGGTTCTGCAGTACATGTATTTTGAACAGCAAAGAACTGGTTTTTAAAACAATGGGCTGAGCGTACCTAGCACTTTCATAGAATTGTTGAAGTATTTTATGTCTTCTAAGGTTGTGATTTAGTCTTTTACAAATAGGTTCTTATTACAGCTAGGCTTGTCTGGATTTACAGATCAGTCTCTTTCAACAGTGTGTTTACTGACACTCTCTAAAGAAATGTACGCCAAATTGTTAATGTGCAAATAAAAACAAATCTAAATGAGAGAACAGGAAGGAAGAATGGGGAACTATGCAGTCAGGTGTGTTAGTTATTGCCTTGCAGTGTCTTGCAAGTTAAATAAGCTGAGAAAACATCTTGATTCAGGGACTGCTGGAGGGTGCAAATGAGTCTTGCTGTTTAAGTTGTTTATGTGCTTTTTTTTTAAAAGAGAAATTTAGAAGTTTTAAAATAGCCCATAAAAAGTATTTAGCAACTGTTTTTGTTTTACTGGTTAATAACCTGCTGTTTTAATATATATTATAATGATGTAAACTTTTTATTTGGTGTTTCAGAACTTTTACTGTCAGGAAAACTATGCTTGTTCCTTGAGATTTTGGGGAGTCATCAAAGCGGTTACTGACAGAAAAAAAGGCATAACATTATCAAGAGTACATGATTCATTCAGAGTTGCTACTGAATTTATTATGGATTAAAGAAAACTATTAGTTATTCAATTTCAAAATGGAATAGCTGTTATAAACAAAAAAATAAAAAAAACCTTGCAACACTTACATTAGATGCAATGGTGATAAGGCTTTCTTCCTCTGTTGGCTTCGTTACATCAGAAGTCAGCTGAAGCCCATTACCCCTCTAAAAATGACATCCAAAATCTACCTTTGAGAATTACACTTCATTTTGGAGTTTCTTCTGAGCTAAGACATGGACTTCAGGGGTATTTTAATGATGAATTCTATAAAAATGCTGAATGAAGATAGTAACATTCAAACTATCATGATTAAAGTTGAGCTAATATTTCTTGTTTAATCCTTGTATTTTGCCCGGGGATGTTTCTATTCAACCCTAAATCAGTCTTGCATAAGTCTGAAAAAACCTTAGAGGGAGCTATGGTTTCTCAAAATAGGCAAGTCTGGGAAATAATAATAAAAAAGAAGTTTATTTGCATTCTATTCTAACTTAAGGGCCAGCCCTAAAGTGAAACTAGAATATTTTGGGTCATTTCAGAATGAATTCACCTTTCTATTCTTTTTGGGTTCACATAGAGACAAAGTGCTAACATATAACAGAGGCATATGGGATAAAAGGAGACCACTAGACCTAGACTATGTTTAGAAAATAAAACCATTAAAAAAAAAATAAATCTAAAAAAGTATGTGATGTGTGGAAGCATCTAGCTTTTCAATGTATTGATGGTCTTTTGGAGCTTGTTTGCAAATGTATTAAATTTTAGCTCATTAATTTACAAATCTGTCCCTTTTTTCAGCCTTTCATGACTAGCTTTGGTTATGCCAATATACTTGTTACAGTTAGAGTAACACAACCTTTTTCATAAGTTTTTTTAAGTCCTGAAAGAAATTATGTTTTCTGACTGTTTCTGAGAGGAAAACAGAGTACCAGAAATACTGAAACTTGGCTTCCTGGGTTTAACTGGGAGACCAAGGAGAGTAAGGTCTACAACATTATGGAAAACTGACTCCACTGAGGAATAGCAGTTAAGTCAAAAAGACTTTCAGAAACCATTTACACACTTTTCATGTATCATAAAGAAGTGCACAGGGTATAAACAAAAGCATTTCATGGTACTTTGTCAATATGTGTGCCTGGAGGTAACTATTATTTTGGAAGACCATTACCCATCTGTTGGCAATTTCATAAACACATATAAGTAATGGCAGAATAATTTGTGATCTTGTGAATCACTGCTGGAAGTGACACAGGAGGAAGAAAGCGCTGGGCTAACGGAGAGTGGGCATGAAAAGGTGCTGTCATCTTGGATGAAATGAGCTGTGTGGGAGGTAAAAAAGGGCTTTTAAGATTGAATAATCCTTGGAGGAGTGTACCATCTGCTACTAAAAAGGATCCATCAGTGTGTGTATGTATGCATCTCTATGTGTCCATTACAGTGGCTGTGTGAAAAAGGTGCAGTGCCCAGCCCAAAACGAACAGAAAGTTAGAGGTTGCAGCAGGGACACAGAGGACTTAAAACTGAGTGCCTGTGAGGTACAGAACAGGCTGGGAGATGGGTAGGGAAGGGGCGAGATTCAGCCAGCAGTAGGACTGGTAGGATGGAAGAGTTAATGGATGAAAACTACCTGCACAGTGAGGTGTGGTGGTCTGCCTAAGCAAGCCGCTCATGTCATCTCCCATTGTATCAGTCAAGGATGTTTCAGTGTTTGTAATTTTCTTTATAACAGCCTCAACTCATGGGGCTACCTTTGGACTTAAATTCACTGTTTTTAACTGGTGCAATGCAAAAGGGTAATTAGAGCAGCCCCCAGGCCCCCTCAGACTAGGGGGTGGTTGGTGTTGGCCTTGCCCCTTGCTACCCTGGCTTTGTTCAGCCTGTGTCTGGTGTTTCTGCGGCCCCTCAGCAGCCTGGGTTGTTCCTGTGAAAAAAAAAAACTTCTTTTGAACATTTAGCTCCAAAGCAGGATGATCCCAGCTGGAAACAGTTAGAAGAATGGGAAACTTTGGTTGGAAACGTCTAAAAAGGAAAACAAGAAAAAAAGCAACAATAACCAAACAGCTTTGGTATCTGTGAGTTTTGCCTGTACAGTACTTACTTCCATTGCTGGTGGTCTCTAGAAGTATGAAGAAATAATATTAATTCTCATTGTTTAGAGAGCCAACTGCATGTAGAACTTGCTTTGACGCAGAAATGAAACAGCATTATGACGGATATACCAATAAGACCTATTTTTCAGTGGCTTACTGCAAATGTAGAGGGTTCGTAGCTTAAATAAGTGTCCCCTGAAAAGCCTAGCCTAGCTTTTCTGAGGTACTTTGTCAAAAGAATATTAAAACAATCTTTCTATACTTAGAGACAGTGCAGTAAATAGGAAAGGTAGTGGCAGAAGAAAGCCTCTGTACTGCCCTGGGTAAATGCAGAACAAGACCTGAATAAGCAAAACTGAAGGCAAACAAGGAGAAATCTAAAAATTAAGGAAGAAACTATCAAAACAAGTTGTAGCTTCATCATATTTGATAGCTTTTGTCAGATCTGGATTGCACTGTGATTCAATCAGAATAGGTGTGAGAAAAATGTAATAAGCTCAGTCCAGGAGAGAAGGGTGGAAATACTGGTGTAAGTGCTGGATGAGAACCAGATGAAACCACCACACAGAGCACTGGAGTACGCAGGACACTGGCAGATGAAGTAGGGAGCTAACGAGCTTACTCATCTCTAAGAAACTATGACTGGTGAAAACCAATAACTAATCTGATAGAAACTTATCCTAGATAATATAATGAAACTGAAGTTCTGCAGTTTTCCAGTACCTTGATTTTAAGTAATAATTTTTTTTCCTCTTTTTTGCCTTTCCTGGGCTTTTGTTTCTCTGAAGTTTTGAAAAAAATTTTTTTTTTCCTTTCTTCATGTGTGGCTTTTGAAATTTGTCCTGTCTTTGTCCTTGTCCTAAGTTGACTGTCTTTATCATTGAGACACTTGTCTTTGGGTACTACAGGCAACAAGCCTACATGTGTACCTACTGTTATACTGTTTTTCAATGGTCTGATAGTGCAAAGACTACAGTACAGTACACAGTAGACTTTTTTTATAATGTTAAACAGTGGAAGAGGCACATCTCTCAAGTGAGCCAATAGCCATAATTTTTGTTGACTTCAAGTCAGGTGGGAAGTGCATGACACATTTGAAAATACCTACAATACTTTTGAAAATATCTGAGCAGAAATTCTCTGGTGTGTGTTCCTTTGCATGTAAAGTCTTCAATGGCTAATAGTAGTCCTCATTGTTTGGATGATGAAATGGTGCATGCTGTGATGTCAAGCCACTGGAATTTTCTTGTGGGTCTTGAAATTTCTCCATTTGCTGCATCACTGGTGTGGATGTTGATTTGTTTTTGACTTGTCCTTAGCACAGGAACAAACTTTAAATAAACTCAACTGAAGCATTTAAAAAGTGCAATCATACTGACAGCTTCCATCCCTCCACTAATTAATTCTGATTTTTGCTGCAATCCATGTATAACGTGCATCAGCCTTGAATAAATGAAAAAATGCATATGGAATGGTGACTGCTCAAAATTGATACAAATAGAAAAAAGAAACTCTGTACCCCAAGGACATAATTTTTTTTCTTTCTTTCTTTTTTTTTTTCTTAAAGTGATGACTGCTCTGCTAACATTTTGGAGGATGGTGTTATTCAGTTGGTTTATTTAGTCTTATCAGGAAAGAATTGTGAGAGAGATGTGAACCATGCTTTTATGAGCATATGAAAGAGCAGTTGTTAAATTCATTAGAAGATTAAATCATCATGCATTAAGGATACCCTTCAGCTGAACAGGAACTTACTTCAGTGTTTTCATTTTTTTCAATTCCTTTCAAAATGCTTTGTTGTTTTACCATCTTGTGTGTGTTTGCTTGCACATTTATTCTATTTATTTTTTATTTTGAATCAAACCATTATGAATCTCTAGTTCCAAGAATGGTTAGTAAACCTGATACCAGTGTGTGTTGATGGAATTTTAGGGAAAAAAATCACACTATAGGATCTACAGTTGCAGCAAGGAGTGTAGAGATATGTGAGAGACCTGATGAAGTAAATAACTATTTTCATCGTGCTTATCAAAAGACTTTTGCTCATGAGGCATGTAAACAATCTCAGGATATTAATGAATGCTAGCTTTATGGCCTTGATTCATAAAATGGAAGGGACAGAAGTGTGGTAATTATGAGAATTAATCAAATATTATAAAATTGAACCATTTAAAGTTGTTTAAAATCCATGCATGAACTTCTGTATTTTGATTATGGTAAACAAATTAAAAAGGGATTGAAGACGCTTCCAGGCTGCTACAAGTAAAATATCATGACATGAGTACAAGTTGTCCTGATTATGCATTTAAAAGTTACCTGATGAGAGCAATTTACATTTCCAACAATGGAAATTAAGTGCAACTAAGTGTTAGGCTCCATTTAGGGGTATCTGGGAAATAGCCACAGATCAGTAGTGTGCAGTAGATAATTGAGTTTTCTTGCAAGTCATAAATGAATATATGAAAGGTAAAACTCTAAAAAAATGTTAGCTTAGAAGCAACATAGCTGCATATACACTTTTTCAGAACTGATTACCTTCCTAGCAGGGTAAGAGGGCTACTGTAAGAGGGCTCTTGATATCAGAAGCAGCATGTTTTGAGATAGCCTGAGAATCTGCATAGGAAATTGAAACATAAATTGAGACCATAGGAAGAGATACCAGTCCCCACAAAAATCAAGATTCAGAAAGACAGTACTAAAGAGTGATCGAACTTACTGATTTTGAGCATAGCAATGATGCTATGCTAGCATCCTCTTTTATTTGGACTGTAAATCTTGGAGTGTAATTTAAGAACACACCTGAAGAAGAGTGGATCACCTGGGGAGAGAGTAGGAGAGTGTTGCATTCGTTCTGAGCAGGGAGTAACAGTTTACAGAGATTTCAGAATGAGCACAGGCAGGAACGAAGAGGAAATGTCTGTGAAGTTAGGAGCACGTAGCTCCATCAGGGACTGAGGGACTGATGACAACAGGGAACACATAGTTAAGCATGAGAAGTGACAGGAAGAGAAATGTTGTGGGAATCAGCAGGGACTCTTCTAAACTTGCTGAAAACCTCAGAGATATTGAGCCACCTGGGTGAAACTAGTAGTCGTGGAGTGTCCCTCCGGTGACCCATAACTTTGTAACTTTACAGAGAGCAGTCTCAGTATTCAAAATAAATCCATACAGATTTAAAAAAAAAAAGAAGAAAGAAAAGAAAAAAACCCCAAACATTAAGTTCCTGTTCCAGAGTAGCATGTGTTCATTTACATTTTTACCACCTGTATCACGACATTTTCCAGAACCACTGCTGACGTTCCTGTGTGAAATTTCTCCTCTTGCCACATCCTGTGCCTTTTCTCAAGGAGTGTGCTCGTTTATAGTTATTATTGTTTATCATGTTTAATTTACTTTCAAAAAATATTATCAACTGTTTTGAAATAATGTCCTTCTCTTTTCAGTTAGGCTCAATATCTGAGTTCTGGTGAAAACCCAGAATTTTAAGAGTGAGATGTTGCTCTGGTCTCTTGAGTTCAGAAAGTGTCTCCAATACCCAGTATCAGGGAAATTTCTGTCAGGCTGTGGTCTTTGTTTTGGAATCAGCTGATCTACGGTTCTAGGGACAAAAGAGAGGCTTTTTTTTTTTTTTTGAGAAGTTTTAGCTTCGTGGGTACCTCAAAAAGTCCGTGTATTCTTTTATAATGGAAAGAGGAAGTAGAACCCTGCTTTAGCTAACCACAGAGGAATAATAGCTTGTTACATATCAGAAATGTAGTATTTTAGTCTCTGTCTTTCTTTTCAGGCCTCAGGATTTTTTTTCAGCATTTAAGAAACTCAACAACATGCTCAGCAGCATGGATTTGCTAAGTTAAACCAAAGTTCAATAGCTGTGTTTGTTTATCTGAGGTGGCCATATGCGTCATGCATTTACTATTGGCTCCTATGAACTTAAAACAGAGGGACCATTTCTGGCCTTATATACTGAGCAGTGTATAAGTAAGACTATATAAAGAAACTGAAAACTAGAAGAAACTGCTGGATGGAACAGGAGGAAAGTATTGAGGTAATATTAGTACCCTCAACATCTTGGCAGCTTAATCCATCTTAATTGCTTATTTTGGTGGAAATTTAAGAAAACAGTTGAATAAGCACAAGGTAACATTTGGAGTATTTACAAGAAGCACCTCTCTTGTGCTTAACCTCTTATGTTTGCAAACCCAGAAGTAATGTGTAGGTTTTGCTTGAATTTTAAGTTTCCTTTGGAAAGAGTGAAACAAAATACATATTAATTAATTTTTGTTAACACATTAATTTTATGTAAAAAACAAAGTAAAATTATTTTGCTTTTACATTAATCTATATTGACTTCACATGTGATAGCACAACGTGCTGATTGTACTTTAAGCATCTTCTCATTTTTTCAAAATCAGGTGAGCTGCTAACCTTAACTGTGTTTCCCAGAATATATGATACTCTTTTGTCTTGTTGAATCAAACCAGTGCACTGCGGGAATTCTTTAATCCTGATGCTTAATGAGAAATGCAGTTTTGGGAAGCTCAGTCATAAGAAGTAATGAAGGACACAACAAAATTGAACAAGAACTCTCCCTGGAGAGGACAATAGCACAGGCAGTTGTTATTCAGTGTTAAATTGACTAAGAATAAAGCACAATAATGTCTTCACATGGATTTTTTAAAAAGTTTCCTGTTTCACAGATTTATATATTTTTAATACTCTGTCTTTTATTAAGTAATGGGATAGAATTGAAATATCAGAACTATGTGATGGAAACATTTTACCAGTTTCATACCAGTAATGAAAAAAATGCACAGCACACCTATCTGTTAACCACTGGTAGAACAAACAGTTGCTCTAAAGGGGAGAGGTGTTTGCATGGGCAAATATCTGGCTAATATACCCCTGGCATAACTAGCCTTACTTCAGTTCTCTAATACAAATGATTTCTGAGAAGTGAAGATGGAGAAGGGTATGCATATGTAATTGTAATTAAGGCAAAACAGCATGTTTGGAAACAAACATAATCACTGAAAAGGAAGAGAAAGGGAAAAAAGTATAGCAGCTTAGGGAGCAACAAAATTTATGAGAAAAATTCCTCTCAAAATGTTTAATAGGCTATTATTATTATTTCTTCTTTTAAATACAGCTATCTAAATATCATTCTAACTACTGTTAGAACAGCTCAGAACTGGAGTTGGGAAAAAGCAGGAATGCAGTGAAGATCTATAGCTTAGCTGTATTTAAAAGAAGAAATACTACTAATAATATATCATAGTATTTTATCTTTACTCTTTTTTTAATCTTGCACTATTTCTTCATGTCTCTCCATTTTCCTTTATCTTTTTTTTTTTCCTAAATGTTCATCAGTCTGGGTTGCCATCAAACTACTTTAAATAGATTTAATTAACCAAAGTGAGGTGCTGACAATGTCTAAAGGCAGATGATGATAAAACATGGTTTAAAGCTGCACTACTTGCTAAGGTTTGTTCAAATAAAGTCTGAAAGCATGAAACCGGAGTGTCTGTGCTATTAGTAGAGAAGACTGATGGAAGAACAGTATCTGTATTTTCCAAAGAGAACTGCAGTTACAGGCATCTGATAGTGTTAATGGCAATAGTTATGTTAACTAGAAGGAAAGGGAGTGGGGAAGGGGATTAGAGGTTCTTCGCACGTATATGAACGTATCTTCCAGAACATTGATTATAATGTGTACGTGCTTAGTCTGCAAAGTGTCAGGGGCAGGAGTTTTTATCCTCTCTCGTGAGGCTGTTCCTACGGCTGCCCTTCAGCCAGCCCATGACTGTGCCTGAACACTTCTCCACAGCAGGTAAAAATAGACTCCTGTATATTCCGCTCAAGGAGAAGGAATTGCCCAGTGTCATAAATCTACATCACTCTACATCCTGGTCCCTTCAGACCTGGTCCTCACTGCCCTCTTGCAGCCCCTTCTTACCACACAGCACCCCAGGACTGTGACAGCTAGGTGCAGTGAGAGCAGCCCTGAGGCTGCCGGCAGTCTGGGCGAGCCTGCCTCTAGGGCCCAAGCCACACACACAGTGCCCTCACCTCACATCTTCTCTGTCTCTGCCTATGGGAGACGGTACAATCTTTCTGATACAGCTGGCAAGAAAGTAATAGACAAATAAGTAGCATCCATCTCATGTCAGTTTGTAGTTGCCAAGCTTTATTCATGTTGAACTGTTTTCCTTCTCGGTCAAAGAACCTATTCTATGTACAAGTGTATATATATGTATATATGTTTCAAATTATTTTACTACTGCACCCGCAGGTTTTTTAGATGTCTGCTGGATGCAGCTGCAATTTTTTGTTCACATCACATTAAAGGAAAAGCTTTAGTGTCTTTTTACACATGTGCGCTCTCTTCTTTATTTCCTTTGTTTTTCCCTTATGCAAGAAGAACTTAATTATAAATAAACATAATCAGTTTGCATGTTTTGTATGGAAAATATTGTTAATATTTTTTGCTCCTTCTCATCTATTCTGCCTTCACAGTAAGTCCATGTCAGCCCAGGTATGGAGTTCATGGAAATCCAGATGTGATGTGCTTACTCTATACTTATTCACGGAGATGGGTTAATACTGAAAACACAAAAGCCATAATTTTCAGGTGTAGAAAACCTTTGGTAAATGTTTGCCCTCTCTGGACTGGTAGATCTTAATAAGTTAATCAATTGGATCATTTTCTTTCTCATGCCGATTACGCAGTGTTTTGACTCTTGAGCTGAGATGATGATAGCAGCCATCCATTTAGATAATGCAGTAGTTTCCCAAAATACCTGGTGCCTACAGAAGTTTCCTTGCCCAGCCTTATTCCTTCTGCTACTCTCATATTAATTTTCAGTACAACTGAATAGAAATGTGGCTCAGGTTCATGGTTCATGTTGTAAATGATTCTGCTTGTCAGGAAAGTGACCCAAAGAGGGAATTCGTGATGAGAGCTTGCCTTTGCAATAAGCCATCTCCAGGCAATTATCATGTTATCACAATGATGAGGAAAATGCATAGCTGGAAGAAAGGTCATTTGTTTTAATGTTATCTACCCCTGATGTCACTGAGTTTTGAAGTAATTATACTCAGCCTTCTATTAGAAAAGAAAAATGGCAACTATAAGTATGGGGATTTTTTTCCAAGCTGCTTGGTGTCTGTGAGCTGGGATGCCAAATCTCTGATTACATCCTTGCAGCAACCCTGACAATGGAATGTTTTTTTCCCGCAGTTTAATATAAGAAAACCAGCGGGAGGTCTTATTTTCAAAGGCATTTGATAAAGGAGCCCGTTCATTGAGCTGAGAGGAAATCAATGGATTTTTTTTTCATTTCATGGGGCTCTATGATGCTTAAGTCCCATGGTATAATTCATTGCTTTTATATGATTTTTCTGACAGCGTTCTGTCTTCTGGTTCCCTCTGCCTTTTGTCTCATGCTCACATTTTTTTTGGCAAGTTCGCTTGTAATTTTAGGCTGTGAAATCTAGGATATGGCAAAGCACTATGTTGGCACACTATACCGAGATTTTTTTTTTTTTTTTCTAAGTAGAACCTGTCAGTGGCAGCTGAAGAGCACTGTTCCCACTAAACAAGCTCAAGAAAGAAATCTTCTGCGGCCCTAATACATATTCTCCCATGCCTCCCTTCAAACTTGAAGATGTACATTAAGAAGGAAATAATCCCTATCATCTGTTTGAAATTCCTGGCCAAAGATAGAGATGAGCTATCATATTTAT
The DNA here is from genome assembly GCA_013399435.1 of Arenaria interpres. NCBI lineage: Eukaryota > Metazoa > Chordata > Aves > Charadriiformes > Scolopacidae > Arenaria > Arenaria interpres. Next base: position 37,781 of record VXAK01013772.1, on the reverse strand, counting down.
CTTTCTCTTCTCTCCCTGGGAGCAACACTAATAATTTTCCTTGGAGTCTGCAATGCACAGATGAGCCACTCTGAGCATAAAGATCCCCATTCGCCTGCTGATGGATGTTGCAGTTTTTATGGGGCCCGCTGTGTGCAGCAGTCGGCGGCTCCACAGAGGTGGTGCCGGCTCAGGTCCGGCAGTTGCTCTGTTTGCTGATGTGGCTGTTCAAAGGCTGAATTGAGTCCTGTCTGTGCTGTAAAGGTGCATGATGCATGCATTCTCTTGTGCCTTCTCAGCACACGCTTATGCAAGGAGGGCCCTGTATTGCATGCCTCTCTTCCCTGATGAGGGAAGTACACTGGAGAGCCATTAAAGGGTGAGGTGGGCACTTAATGCAGATTACAAGACAAATCTGCAAATTTGTCTTGTAAGCAAAAAATATTAAAATCTAGTACATATTTTCTTCTTCAGTTATTGGAATCTTATTTTCATAGCCAAAGGCTGAACAGCTTTTTGTCAGAGATTGGTCCAGCACTCAAGATCAAGGCCTGCCTTGGCTCTTCTTCCCATTCTCTTGGATGTCCTGGCTCCAAATTAGGAAGTCAGTACTTTTGCCTGGTTGGATAAAAGCTATATTCCTTACAGTGCAGTTTCAGAACAGGAAAATTCCTATTGTTTTTTGCCTGTCAGCAATTCCTGGTCTCATGCAGTACTTTTGCTTGTGTCCTTTGATGAGCAGAATTTGGACAGTCCCACAGCCTGCCATCGCAGTCAGTAACCTCCTGCCTGGACAGGGTCTTCTCCCTGGCTGTCTCTATCCAAGCCCCAAGGTGTGTGTTCTCTGTTGGCACAAATGTCCCTTCCCTCCTCCTGTCTTTGCTTCTATGTAACATCAGTTTTCAATGGTTCCCATGCTCACATTTTGTAGCCACGATTCTGCCTTATAGTCCACCATGCCAATTTGTTGCCCAGTTATTTGGTCTGTTTTATGGGATATAGGGAAAAGAGGGCCTCCTGGTACACAGCTTAGATTTTACACAGAGACATGTGTGCCGCATTACTTTTTTTAACCCCCGTGTCTATCACTTTCTAGTGGCTCTAGCACAGGCACTTCACATACATTTCTGAACTGCATTTCCTAGCTTAATTGTTAGCCTTGGATGGGCTAGAAGGAGAACGTGGGAACCCAGAAACCTTTTGCAGAATATGATTCATTTACTTATAATTCAGAAGAAGCTGAAGTGATGAAAAAATATGGTAAAGTTACATTTTCTTTTTTGTATGCATTGTTGCTTAATTTCATAACTCTAATTTTGGTTTTAAGGCTGCTGGGCACAGAGGAAAGCCTCCAAGCTTATTTGAAAGTCTTTGTGCTGACAGAAAAGGAACAGCTGAGGAGAGATTATGGTGCAATCTCTAAGATCTGTATGTCCTGGGCGAGCGCTAAGCTTTGATTTCTGTCAAGTTTCATTCTGGTTTAAAGAAGAAAAAGAAAAGAAAAAAAAGCTGGAATGTATATATAGAGAAGAATTCACAATTAGAAGATCACCACAGCTAGAAGATATGGGAAAACAGCTGAAAAATTCCGTGCTTTTGACTTTGACTTACCACAGAAATGTTTTTGTTTGTTTCAAAGCAATTTAATAAGGTGGAGAAAGGTCAAGGAAGAGGATCTAGTGAAAGGTATTGAAAAATGTTGGTCGCCATTGTTCTGTTTATACTGTGCAGATGCTTTATGTTGCTGTACTTTTTCTTCCCTTGGATGCTATTTTTTCCCTTTCCTGATAGTCTGAAGGAATAAAAAAAAAAGAAATCCTAGGGTCGGCTTATTGATCTAGAGCTGCCAAATCTTCATGATGTTCCTCTCTTACAGCTAATTGAAAGGCTTCCATCGTGTAATCAAAAGTATGCTTTCAGGAGCTGAAACACCCTGTTTTGCTTCTAAACTTTTTGATCTGAAATAACTAAGTGAGCTGTTTTAGGAAGCTGACTATGGAGATGTATGTTCCTAATTTTCTCCTTTTACTGGCCCCAACCGTGCCTAGCCTTTTTAGCTCCTTTTAACAAATAGTCATTAAAAGCAATGTAATTGGCTTTGGATGCTTCTATTCCTCAAAATCTCATTAGATCTTGAAACACGCTTTCTGCTCAAAATTCCACTTTCCCTCTTCAGTGGAGAAATAGACATTGTTATTTAACTCTTCATAGAAAAAAAAAAAAGAGGCATTTTTAAATCTCTGTACATCATTCAGATTTGTGACTGTCTTCTTTAGCCCATATGAGAAATATTGTGATTGAAGGGCTACATTAATTTAAAAAGAAGCTTCTTTTCCAAATCAAGCTGTTTCTGTATTCTGCCTGCAAGTACCTTAGCATTGTCATAACCTTATTCAAGTGAATTCATCCAATACACATCTCACAAATATGAGATTTTAAATGTTCTTAAAATAATTTTTCACAGTTAAGGCATATCTATATCATTTTATCTATATTTACGTGTTAAAAATATGATATTGGTGTACATTTTTTAAAAAGATGATGTTCCAACTTTGGTAGTGGAGTAGCTGCTCTATGAGTCTGTTATTTCTGGAAGTATGATGTCAGGCAAAACAAGCATTGCTCACTCTTTCCTGTGGCAGACAATTATTTTTACATCAGTGCACTCTTGTTATCATTAAACTGTTATTATTTATAACGTTGCAGTGTTTAGCTGTGCTAGTGTGACTGAATCTACTGAGTGAGGTAATATGCAAGTGCGTAATGATGAGATTTGGGTCTTTGTAATATAGTTTGGTTTCCAGATGAAAGTTTTCCCTGTAGAATCTAATGGGATTAGCAACTTCATAATGGCAAATCTGAGCTACTATTTTAAAACTCATTTAGATCCTGGTCCTGTGTCCACCCCTTTCAAGATCACAGAATCACAGACTCATAGAATCTTCATGGTTGGAAGGGACCTTTGAGATCATTGGAGTCCAACCATTAAAAAAACAAAACAAAACAAAACAAAACCAACACAACACCAAAACAAGAAAACCAACACCCCATCACCACAACAATCACCACACCCAACAATCTCAGGCACTAAAGCATGCCCTGAAGTGCCACATCTACACTTCTTAAATACCTCCAGGGATGGTGACTCCACCACCTCCCTAGGCAGGCTGTTCCAGTTCCTGACCACCCTATCAGTAAAGTAATTCTTCCTGGTATCTAACCTAAACCTCTCCTGATGCAACTTCATACTGTTTCCTCTAGTCCTGTCATTATTCCCTTGGGAGAAGAGGCCAACACCCACCTCTCTACAGCCTCCTTTCAGGTACTTGTAGAGGGCAATGAGGTCTCCCCTCAGCCTCCTCTTCTCCAAACTAAACATGCCCAGCTCCCTTAGCCTCTCCTCATAGGACTTGTTCTCTAGACTCCTCACCAGATGTCTCTGCTGTGACTGCAGGATGTAGGAGCCTTGACTTGAAGGCATCCAGGGTAAGACTGCAATGCATACTGTACTCTGAGAAAGGCTGAGGTGGGGGTAAAGAGGTGCTAATGTTTTTCATGATAACATAACATAACAATTCCTACTTGCACGGACTGTGAGAGGTCCTACTGTCTTCTTCAGGGCTTCTACAGAGTCAACACTGGAAATATTATCTTATAATTCTGAAAATCATGTATAACAGAATCAGATGAATGCATAAGGCTTTCACCTGGTCAGCCCCACGCCACTGTTTTTGTGCTCTGTCATGAAATTGCTTTAAAAATGAGATTTAAAAAATTGAAGTTCTTTCTTACGTTCCTTTCTGTTTAAGTGCTTGGATTCCTACTTTAAATTTTCTTGTACAGCATTAGCAGGTGACAATGATGCCTTTCAAAAGAAAAATAAGATTACCAAACACTCATGAGATTTCAGATGCCAAGACTTAATAAACAAGAGAAGAAATATTCTAAAATGTATGACAAAATGGTGAAAGTTGGAAGTACTGAAACTAGAAAGTTTAACTGTGCCCATTCAATCTCAGCAACAGCGAAGGGGGTTTTTCTCTCCAGAGAACGCAACTTTCAAATGAAGCTGGAAGAACTACATTTAAATTTAATGTTGAAATTCCTATTTAAGATGAGCTGTAGTCTCTTTATAAAGGCATTCTGCAAAAATCAGCAAACTGTTTTAGTGTTACTCCTCCAAATCACTGGAGTTGTCGAAATTTTCTACAAAAAGCTAGAATATTATAAAAAATATTCCAATAAAGAATACAAAAATACAGGAAATAGAAAAAAAAGATATTTTCAAGTCGTATCAAATAGATTGTTGCAGTTTTAGGCACAGGTTCAGAAACAATAAAAAAAGGCCATGAATGATTCAGCCATAAAATTTGTTAATGTGTCATCCAAAAGTCCCCTCATATACTCTTGAAAGGTCAAGATTTGCTAAAAACAAGAATGTTCTAGATAAGATGCTCCCAGGAGGTCTAACCTATAATTAACAATCAGTTGCTTGAGAGAAGAGGGACAGGAGACAGAAAACCCAGTTTGCCCTCACCTGTGGAGAGGCAGCGAGACCTACTGGAGTGAGTGCAGGGACAAACACTGTCTTTCTTTTCTCAGTCATTCTCACCTCTCTTAGAGAATATTCTGGATTTGCCCATGAGTCATTGGATGACATCAGATATGACACATAATGCATCTGTCCCTCACTGAATGGCAATAATATGTCTTGACTTCAGGGAGGTATTTTGAAGATATATTTGCTTTCCAGTAATTTGACTATATAAATGTTAATGATGCTGATCTGGAGCAATGTTTCCACCCTTTCATGTAGTTTCTGGTGTGTAAAACAGACTGCCTTCTTCATCTGGAAATTCCTGTGGGGAGTTTACTGAGAAGTGAAGAGCTCATTCTCTGCAAGTGGGATCCCACTGTGAATCCTGGTGTCTTCAATTACGGTTTTCTGAACTATATGTTCTCATGTATGAGCATATGTTCTGCCAGATAGAGCAAGGTAAGGACAGAGTGCCAATGTACAAGTGGAAGAGAGACCCCACTATCTTATTTATTGGTATTTTAAAATAAAAATATTGACTGTTTACTGGGTGGAAAGGCATAAGTGGGCTTAATTTTTGAAGTTGACAGATGAAGGGAACATAAAGTTTCTCTTGTTGAAACTCTTTTCATAGCAGTATGAACAAATGACTAGGGCAGATAGCAATTTTGCAATGTCAACTACAGTTTTCCAGTAAAAAAAAAGGGACTAAATTATCTAAACACTTTTAAAAAAATACATGTGTTTTTTTAAAAAAAAACCCAACATATTTCATTCAAAAAACAAACATGAACAACCCAAAAACTGAAAAGCTAGTGAATCCTTGTTTCTAGAAGCCATTTTCTTCTAGAAATCACGATCCCTTCTTAACAGTATCTCCTAAGGAGAAGGATGGCCAGAAGCTCCTGTGATGTAACTGGCTTTATTTTTCGTGATGGGAGACTGGTAGCCAGCACTGGAAACATATTCTGACTAAGGCACACCATTTTTTGGAGAGGAATAGGAGTTTGAGGAAGGTACAACAAACACTTTTCCTATAGAAAACTTTTCATTTTTCTTACTTTTATATTTTCCTCTGTACGAATGAAACTTTATTTACCCCTTGCACTATGTATTTGTAATGAAGCCCCATGGCTTATCACAGTCATCCTTTCATTCTTTCATTCAATTTTAATTAATTATTTCTGCTGTTGTGTATCTGTTGGGCCAAACATCTTTGTATATTAGTATGCCAAAGATAATGGCAGTTATACTTGCTGAGCAACTCTGAAAATCATGTGTTCTTCTCTGAGTTTTTCTAATTATGGGAACAGCTTTGTCACGCATGGAGTTCTGAAAATTTGCTCTATCTATAGTTTTATATAATGATTATGTTACACCACTGTCACCAACCTGTTTAAAAGGAGCTAGCTTATTTGAAGCACAGATGTTTTGATTCGACATATTTATATTTACAAAATCTGGGTGGCCTGGAAACTTTATGTTTATACCATGATGAATTGATTTTTTGAATACTCTGAAAATAAATCAGTGAATGCAAATCTGTGATATCAGATTTCCTACCAAAAATAAAACTGAATCAATTCTTAATCTGCTTATTTCTTAGGCTTCTTGCTCTCCCAGTGTTTGTTAGGTTATTAACACCAATTCACGCAATGTTACCGACAGATTTTTTGAGTTGCAGTCATGAGTATTGGAAGCTTGTAAGAGAATTCCATTAATATGTGTCTTACACATTTGTGCACAATGTTGTACTGACCCTTACATATTCTGCAAGGTTATGAACTTTATAGCAAAGGACAAGTTACCTTGCATTGCCAGGATTTAATTCTTGAAGGTGGGGAATAGTGCTCACCTAAGAAATTTTGTGCAAGTATGTCAGTCTGTATAATGATGCGTGACTGGATCTGTCCCAAAGATTTGAGTCTGAACAGCACCTCCTTGTGTTGAAAGCTTACCTATTAAAACAGTTAATGGTATATTTCTTGAGATACTTTTTAAATATGCTGTTTTCTGTGTAAAAAGAATTAAAAATAGTTCTCTGCTTCACAGAAGAATCTATGTATTATTCGTAAAAAAATTATGAGCATTGCTGATGAAAATGTTAAAGTAGATCACTAATGATATTTATTTCAAGAAATATTACTGCATACTTTTCAAGCAATGTATTCCCACATCAGTACTCCCTGTTCTTTGACACCCAACCGGCTTTGCTTACAACTGGTTTAAGTGCTAACATACAAGTATATGTATAGTCAGTGAGCTGAGGACCAGTTCTTACATTTAAGTCTTAGAAATGTTTCAAATTGTTTCATAAGAAGTTGGAAAAAACCTCACCATTGGCTTTACTTTGTATATTAAAGTATGTGCCTTTAACAACAGTAGTACAAATTAATTCTGTCAACAGCAAAGAACCATTGGAATGTGTCAACAATTTTCCCATGGCATGTTATTCTGTCAGAATGCCTTGTTCACTAAAACCAGTCCATTTCATGTTGTAATTTAAAACCTGCTCTTTTTCAAACTTTTCTGGATAGAATGTCTTTATTTTAGAATTAATTTTTTACTATTATTGTTGAGTGATTTTAGAGATTTTTTTTTTGTTTTGTTTTGTTTTTTTTCCCACTTACCAATCCTGTTAGGCAAGATTCAAGGCAAATATGTATGGAGAAGGTGGTCACCAGGATTTACCAAGGTAAAATTATGCTCAACCAACCTAACAATTATGAGGTCTGTGGACAGGGACTGAGAAGCAGTCTCCCAAGTTCTCCAAAGTGAGAGAAGAATGAGAGAGACTTTTGAGTTTAAAAGAAGCTAAACTACTTTAATGAAATATTAAAAATAAAATAATAATAATAAAATATAATAATATTAGTAAGAAAACTGTGAAATATATACAATATATACAAAACTGTACCAAGCTCCCAGGATGACAATCATGTCACTGGAAGGCACTGGAAAAGTCCCAGACTGGATTTGGCGACGTACGGGAGCTGAACTTAAGAACTGGATTCAGGAACTCATGGTTTGGGATCAAAGGCAGACAAATAGACAGACTCCTCCCTGGATGCCAGCCATTGAAGAAAGAGGATGACCCTTTGATCCCTCAGCTTTTATACTGAATCATAGAATCATAGAATGATGAACATGATGAACATGGGGCAGATGGGATAGAATACCCTGTTTGTCAGTTTTGGGTCACCTGTCCTGTCTGCAGGTGAGACCCCGCTACGCTCTTCCACTTCTGACCCTACAATGGAGCATATAACAAAGTTTGCTGACCTTGGTTGTTATGGGAATAAGTATAAGCAGGAGCCTCTCTGCATACCATTCCTTGGTATCAATTACAAACAAGGAATCTGGAAGTGGACTACAGTCTGAAAAATGTGCCGCTAATTTCAGAGAGTACAGTTAGAAGAGTCTTAACCAAAAAGTAAAACTATTGAAAAGAGAATTGGTTCTCTTTTACCTCAAACCAGGACAGTAAACTAACGAAGGGGTGAGAAAGCGACTGGAATCCTGGCCTTAAAGGACCGTACTTAAGGAGTCACACTCTACCTTGAAGCTGGTTATAAGTCGATATTCTCAGAGGTCTGTCCTGGGACCTGTCCTAACACCAATGACCTGGAGAAAGACATAGAATGTACCTTTATCAAGTTTGTGGAACATAGCAACTTCTAGCGTGCTATCAAAATGCTCAAGGACAGAGCAGCCATTTAAAAAGAACTACCCACACTACATGAATAAGCCATTAGGAACTTCAACAAGAGCAGATATGAAGTCTTATACCAGAGATGAGATAACTCTCTGCAGTGCTTCTGACTGGAGACTGACTGGCTGAGGAGCAGCTCTGTGGAAAAGGACCTGGGCATACTAGTGTATGGGAAGCTAAACAGGGGCCAGCAGGGCATGCTGGCAAAGATGAAGACTAGCGGCAGACGGGATTGTATCAGCAGAAGCATAGATGGTAAATTGGGGGAAGTGATTATCCCCCTCCACAGTCATTAGACCATATCTAGATACTGTGTCCAGCTTTTTCCTCCCAGTAGAAGAAAACCTTTTTCAACTGAATGCAAGGTTAGAGGATGGCCAACAAGGTGGTCAGGGACTGGAGCACTTGCCCTGTGAGAAGACAGAAAGGGTCCTGGACTTGTTCAACCTGGAGAAGAGACAGCTGATGAGTCATCAGACAAGTCATCAGGAGGACAGAGCCAGTTTTTTTACAGCTGTGTGGAAGACAATACTGTGAAAAAACTTAAACAGGAGGGATTTATAACAGATATATGGAAAGATATCTCTCCATGAGGATAGCCAAGCAATGGAGCAGGTTGCCTAGTGAGGTTCTGTAGGCTCCATCCTTGGAAATTTTCAAGACCTCATTGCAGAAAGCCCTGAGCAACCTGATCTGATCCCAGAGCTGACCTGCTTTGGACAGGAGATTGGACTAATGACCTCCTGAGTGACTCTGTAATTCCCCTCGCTTGTCTGAGACTCTCAATATTCTCTGGTATTTTGTTCAAGGCAGCCAAAAATGCAACTTCAGTTACCAAAGTATAAAGTAAGAATTTACAGAGAAATTTATTCTTGTGCAAAAGGAGGCAGTTTTAACCTGGCATTTAGCATGAAAGTGGGGTTCACATCTCTTCACGTTTCCCACCCTTGCCCTTGAATAGCACAGGCAGCAGGAACCTTGAATTAATTTCATCCCAGTTGTGCCATACTGTCAAAAATTATTTCATCCATTAATGCTGTGGGCTAAGCAGGGAAAATGGGGTGACATGGCAGAAAGGGCAGATCTGCTACTTATATGAAGACAAGAGTGTCAAGGTAGTCCTCGACATTTTGGTCTTTCAGATTAAACAACGGTACATTACATCGAGATTATCTTCGAGACTTTCACTCTGATTCTCTCTATAGAAAATCAACAGAATTCAGCAGTGCTGCCAGAAGCAGCAAATTATCATAGGCAAAATTAGAATCATCCCTACCATAGAATATTTGTCTGTGGCCAACAGAAACTGGCAAGGGACAGGAAGAAAAGGGAGGAATTATGAAATAAAAGATAGAGGCAGAGAGAAAGTAGATCACAAAAATTATATACAGTTCTGTAGCAGAGTAGCATCAGTGGACGTGAACTATATGACAGATGAGAGAGAAGAGAGCCTTTCCAAGAAGCAAAATAGAAGTGTCAAAAATACCTAACTATCCTGTTTTCAAAAAATACTAGGCATGTTTAGAGATGCTAGAATCTGATTAATGTAATGGTAAGTCAAGCATCTAAGCATATAAAAGCAGATACGTTCAAACCAGCGGGAATTAAGCATCTACTCTGTTTATCCAGCATAAAATTCCTATCAAGCATTCCTCTGCAACATTGATCACTTAAACAACTTTGAAAAAGTTGACTTAAAGCCACTTTTGGAAATGTGTCTCTGGCTTAAAAATGGGTTAGAGTTTTTGAAAGGGTTATACACAAGATTGATTTACCACTTATACTTAACCACTTTATTTGGCTTTGCCAGAATTGTCCAGTTATGTAAATATTAGTGGTAGTGCTATTGCTAGAAACTTCATTTTTATGACATGTAATTCTGAATGCCTAGATTTTGTGAAAAAAATCCCTTTGTGTTAGGTGTTTGTCACACCCAAATAGGCATATATTAGTTTCAGAATATTTCTTTCCTACGTAGCTACGTAATGTGTCTCCACAACTGTGACAAATCTGTCTCTTGTCTGAAGACACACTCAGATTTCTTAATTCTCATTTGGGTGACTTTAATCATAACATCGTGCTTTCCTCTCCTCTTTTGGGACATTTATATTACCTAAGTCTGCAGTTAGATTGCAAGTCTCCATCTGTAAAATGTTTCTTTTCCTCCCCTGGAGTTTGGCTTGGATTCCAGCTCTAAATTTAAATGGAACTCCATTTTCCTTGTCTAATAACCACTGAGTAATTAGGCTTTTACATAGAAAAAGAATTACCTAAAGAGATGTGTTCCTGTAAAGGGCATTTTGAGCACTGTAGATAGATGCCTCCTCTGCCAGGTTACCTGCAGTTTGCAGAAAGAAATCTTCTTAAAGAGACAGACGTATTCATACATATCTAGTCCCTGCAATTTGTAAGAGACTCTTCCATTATTCGTGTATCTTATCTTTTTCATATTACAGGAAAATATTCTTACTTCCTAAAAGAGACATTTTTTTCTAATGGAGTGGCTCATTTAAAGATTCACATAATAATATCTTTACAGAAAATGCAACTGTATTGTGCTGGGTCTTTGACTGCTTTTCATGGTATTCTATTGTAAATGGTACCTGGATGGAGGTGGATCTGATTGTTAATAATTATTTCCATTGTCTTATGAAGCTCAGTTCCTGGATTATTTCTGTTCTTGGTCAAATTTGTGTGCTAATATTTGCAATGAGTTAGGGGTGAAGTTCTAATACGCCGTTACGCACTGCTGTATATCCTAATGTGCTTTGCAGACCATGGGCCTAATCGTTTGCATTATTGCCAGTGAGAATTCCACCATTGGATATGTCTGTGCACTGCAGTGGACTATGGAAATTCCTGATTAGGTCAGTTATTGGAGACATACTTTTGCGCATATGGTTCAAAAAGGTCTATGAACACTCAAAGGTGTTTGGGCATCCCTAGCCTGCATCACGTAGCATCAGAACCCCATTGTGAAATATTTTGGTGTCTCCTCTCTTCTCTAATTGCTTTCCTCAGCTGATGTTGCATGGACCTGCAGTGCCTCATTCCCCATATCAGCTCAGTGTTCCCCTCAGACTGGGTCCAGCTCACATACTGCTTTCACGGTGCCTCAGGTAGACACGATGACTGACTGGTGTTTCAGAACATGTCTAGCAGGAACATACTGGATTATATTCATGTTGGACTGAGTTTAATCCAAACAAACTGAGCAAAATCAGCAAAGACCTACTATTGTAAAATGTTTCAACTAGCTTTGTCCATTTCACATGAGGCAGCTTAGGAAGCACCCACATGGGCATCTCAGCTGCCAGATCAGAGAGAATGGCTCTTCCTGGAATAAAAGAAATGATGATCACATGGAGGGAAGAGAGTTTCATCCACAAGCAGAAGCAGACAAGGAAGATTCATGTCTAGATGGTCACATGGTAGCTTTTACTGGGCAATTGGCAGTCATCTTAAAGCACATTGTTTTATGAGATGTGGAACTAAAGAAACACGGCTTCCAATTTTTCTGCAATTTGTGTCCTGCTCCGCTCCCTCGTCCATAGTATTTCCAGCTTCCCTTTGGCTGGGCAAAGAGGAGAAAATGGCTGTCTCAGTGACACTGGGGCACTGCCTGGCCAGCCAGCTTACAGTTGGCGATTTACCATCTGATTCCTATGTCTCTGAGTGCATGAAGAGGTAGAACATAGCTGTCTTTCTTTGGGAAGTCACTCTCTGCTACCCAATTATGACCTTTGGAGTAACTTGAGATCCTTGAGCTCTCTGTCCCTGTGCCAATTTGAAAATTAATCAGTGGCTTCAAAGGCCTCTGGGAGAAAAAGGTGTGAGGACCAACAAACTATGTGATTGCTTGCACTTCATTTCCCTGGGAAGCCAGGAAAACAAGTCTTTTTTAAATTTATTTTTCATTAGACTATCTCTGAAGCAAAAGATTAGCTGCAGCAGCAAGAGAGTTGTCTGATATACAGCGTAAATTTTCAGAATATGTGGACAAATCAAGTCAAATGTCACACAAACTGATAGCAGTGGCCTCTTGGGCTAAGGCAGTTCAAGACCAGATGTCATAAAAATCTTCATGAAACCATTAGTTATAAACAACTCTGTATTTGTAACTGTCCTGCTGCTTGTTTCCACGTCATTTTTTTTCATGAATATCTGAATGCTTTTCCTTTCAAATATTGACAAGGGTTTAAAAAAAGGTTTAAAAAAAGGTTACCAGTGCATGAGTTCTTTGTAGTCAGTAATTCCCATGGCAGCTGTGAATTTGGAAAAGCAAACAGCACTTGCAGAATGTATCTTGGAGATAAAAACCTGAACAAAAGCTCCTTTTCTGCAGATATGTGTTTGATGGGTGTGAACCATAGAAAAACTCGGTACTGGCTAAATAATTTTTCTCTCTTTGGAATGGAACAGAAAATGAGTACTGAGCAGCTTTTAACACAAAAATTCAGAAAATGCTTGTGAAGGACCAGTAGGGGGCATTAGTATTCCATGCAGAAAGGTGTATCGCGGTAATCATAAATTATTTTATGCATTTACTTTAGTATTAAAGTTGAAAAAGCTGTAAACTGTATGCTTTTTCATCCTCTGTACATTAGAGTATTTTCCTATTTTAACCCCGAATGTATAGGTTCATTTAGCTATTTCCATTTAACTGGCAATAAGCAAAGCCTTTGAAAATTTTCATATTTCTCATCTGGAGACTAGTTTGCAGCCCATTCAGTATTCAAATGTAGTACCATTTCCTCTTTCTGACAAACACGGAGTAATTAGGCTTTTCCATAGACAAGTGATTACCTAATAAATGACCTTCTGCAAAAAGACTGTATTAAAATGAAGCAAAAGGCATATTCAGAGCAAATGATGGCCAAGCAATAAGGTGCAGGAACAAAAGAGAAGCTTTGCATAGCCGATCTGCTTCAACAGCTTTAGAAATAATGCAAATGCTCACTTGTGGTCTGCAGTAAACATAATTATAAGTCTGAGACTATGTGTAAATTCTTAAACACAAAATATGATGGGCTGCTTGTTTTATTGGCCGTTAATTCCCTTGAAATCATAGGTACAACCAGAAGGAAGCACGATCAAACCAGAAGGAAGCACGATCACATTTCATAAGACACATACCACCGGTGTCTGTTTTTGACATAAAATGGAAACAGCAAGAAGATGATACAAGATAATGTCTGAGTTGCAGGTAGCTTTCCATGTCTTTTTTCCAATATACTTCAGGGATATCAAACAAAAGAATTGCAAAGAGAATGCCTTTGAATTATAGTTTTAACAGAATGTCTAACCTCAGTCTACCTGGATTAAGCCAATTTGAAAGCGCATCATCTGCAATCAAACCTGCATGTGTGTGTATTCTGACATCCTTTCACCACCTATCCCTCACTGACTGAAACCAGAAATTTGGCTAGGTGCATCTGGAAGCAAAATACAACAAAACAAACCACTTACTGTTCCTTCAGCATCAATCTTAGTGTTTAAAGTAAGAAAACATTTCTTTTTATCTGGCAATGAAGCTAAACCTTCAAAAAGCTAATGCTTTTTTTTTCTCAGTACTGAAAAAATGCAGTTGTGAGAAAATATTTCAGTCATGGAATCTTGCAAATACTTAAAAAGTTAATTTAGAACTTTTCAAGCTGTCGTAAGGAGAAAAAAGATCGTGAGAGGATTCTGGGCCCTGGGCATTTCCTGGGGCGAATAAATGGTTGCAGGTTAATAATCCTCAGACTAACCTTGAACCTGACTACTTTTCTCAGCATGTCAGCAGTCCCTAGAAAATGCCTTAGGCTCATCTACTACTGCTTGATCAGACGTGTCACAAACTGGGATGGTTCAAGTGCTGAATTTTTACACATCCTACAGCTCTGTTGACTCACTGTTTCTGTCTCTCTCCAGAATCCCTGACTACCATCCATTTAGAAGTAATATGAAAACGTACCCTTCACACAAAATATCAGGGCCATCTCCACATGCATCCATGCTTGTATACGAAAGGGAAAGAAATCAGTGTCTGGTATTCTGATTGTTTAACTAGCAGCTCCTACTTTAGATAATTAGGAGACAGTTTTCATTAAACTGTTGGAAAGAGGAGGGTCCTCCTAAGGATAATTCAGAACAAATGTCTGTGTTAGGCCCTCCGTCAGTGTAGTTATACTTCTCCCATTATATTTCTCCGGTAGCAACTGAGCATTTTTTAAAAATGAAATGGTATATGAAAAAAATCTCACCTCTTCTTCTGTAGGATTGCTGAGGTCAGTTGCTAAATGAGTGCTTGAAATGTTTCTTTCTCTCTCTTTCCTTATAATATATTCTAATATGAAGCACAGGTTCAGGCCATTACAGCAGATGAAGAACGCTGTAAAGTGAGATTTTATGTATACTTTGTTTTCTCAAAGCATAAATAGAAGACAGATGTTTGGATCTCTGGTCTGTAGTCCCCAGGACCCCAAGACCCCTTGGTATTGCAGGGCCTATAATGTGTCAGAGTAGCAAGTACTTTTTAATACACTTTTTTGTTCAATGGTATCTTAGATATTGACAGCTTCCAACAGACTTCTATCCAGAGTGGTGTTAAACTTTTTTAGATGCCTTCAGTTGACAATACAGACAAGTGTGTTATGAAGTGCAAATACAACATACAGAATATTTCAGTTTTTAAGGGCTTTTTAACGAGATATTGGTAATTATTAAGACAACAGGACAGAATCTCCCTGTGTCAAAAAGCCTTGTCCACTCTTAGTGTTGACAATCAAGTCATTTAAGCCCAGGCACTGATTTACCGGTGGAGAGGGAAGGAAGAGCATGCCACACAATGTAACGATGGCCAGCTGGCACCAGTGTAATTCCTTTATTTCCACTAAGCTTGTATGTTGCTTTTTTTATTTATATAAGTCTTGTAAGAATTTGTATTTTTCCCAGACATGGCTGTACCATGATACAACTGTTTGGCTCTGGCTGGTTTGCTCTGGATGGCTGTGAATGGCTTCTCTTAGGTTTTTCACTCCCAGTAACAGAAAAAAGACTTCTATCTTGCTATAGATGCACTTATTTACAAATAAAAGACTGAGTTTTCTCTGCCAACATCACAACATTGATAATCCATATCACTGCTGAAGCCTTAGTGCACCTATATTTTTACTGTTATCATAGCATTATTTGCATTTCAGCTGGTCTTTATTCACTGGTAAAGCAAACAAAAATAAATGTTACAGCCACTAGTACCTTTTTGAAGTAAAAAGATAATTAATTGTCATTTTGAACTTGCATTCTCCAAATGAAGCCAAGATATGTAGGAGCAGGCAGAAAACTCAAACCTTTAAGAATTCATGCAAGAGTGAATGCTTGTTGGGTGTCCCAGCAGCCTGTATTGCTGTCCTTCTGAGAAGATCCACTTGCTTAATCCTGGCTCAAACATTATCTGTGGCACTGTGCAAACAAACAATAATGATGTGTGTTGTCCTGCCCAGGTGATATTTTTTTTTCCCCTGTTTTCTTCTACATAGCTAGGATTTTGTTCTCAGGCTTTAATGAGATTTGCAGGTGTTTGGCATGGCATCGGATTGGACTCTACTTCCTTGGTTTCTTGACTGGGTCCCAGCACATAAAAAATTATTTTACTTAAATAAAAAGGAACTGAAATAACCCATTTTCCTCTTTCTCTGCCCCCAACTGCAAACATAAGGATAAGTAAAAAGATGTTTCTCATATTGCTGTTCTGTTTAATAGTATGCGCTGTTGTTATAGTAACTGAGGAGGGAAATACATTTTTTAGCTTTATGTTGACAGTGCTCCTTTAAACAAGAAAGGGAAAATTTGAAAATAGCATTTCATAAACAGTTAAAATATAGCTCAACAAAGCCCATCTTTCTTTTTAGCAGCTGTGTTGTTTCTACATGTATAATCTATACATCTATCACTTTTTCTCTTCACCATGAAGTCACAGATTTGTGGGCACAAGATATAGTGGCAGATGATACATATTATCTTAGTGTAATAAATTACAGTTATTTAATGCCAATAATTATTACAATATTGTTAACAATACAAAATATTATCCAAATGCAAAATTTTAATGAAGTTTAGCAAAAACTTGGATTAATCTCCAAACTATTTCCTAACTCTTTGTTGGATTTCTCATATTTGTTATATTAAGAGCAACTGTATCAATGCCACATGAATCAGTGATTTATGAAATGATAAAGCTACGAAAAACCTGTGACAGTTAAAAATAATGTCTTTGAAATTCCAGTTACTAGTTTTCTTCTGAACCAAACTTAAAACACAACTTCTGTGTTTTTATTGATCTGTGTTTGGCTTCCTGTAACTTCCAGTAAGATGCAAATATCATGTGTAACATTACCCTATATGGCACTAGTTGAAAAATAAATAAAATTAACAAATCTTAGTATGTCCAAGCATTAATAACTTTTGAAAATGAAATCAATTTTATATTTCTTATTTGACTGCCCTCACATTATCTCATCTCTTCTGCAACTTTCTTTCCAATAGATATTTTTGGTTCAGCTGCAGAAGACATCTGTATGCTGCCATTTTAATGTCATTAATGGCATGAGACCATTATCTTCAATTTTCATCAGAATATTTTACTTGAGCTGTGAGTCATTCCTGAAAGCTTTTGGAATACTAAAGATTTAATTTAAATAAGACTGATGAATATTTGAAATAGAAGTTCTGTCTATGCTTCAGGTGAAGACTGTGCAATAGACCTTAGAACCCAATTCAGCAAAACAATTAAAATTACATTTAGCTTTCAGCTCATCACTAGCTGCCTTTGTTTTGTTGCTCCATTTAATGGTTCTTCCTGCTGTTATATAATTCATTCAAGATGCAATTTGGGATCTGTATCATTTGCAGACGGCTCTCATAAGGCAGTAATACGAAGTCCTCCTTGAATTAGCATAATAAATATTTTTCTTTAAGAAGACCTGTACTCCTGCTTGATATTTAATGAATTCTAAGCTGTATAGAAGTGATATGCAAATCCATCCATTCATCCATGGATAGTAACAGTGAGATTCTCTTAATTAAATACATAGTAGATAGTTTGGTGGAAAAAAAATAGATATTATGAAATCAAATGCATTGCATCTTCTATATCATATTTTCAGTGTGCAGTAGGTTATGAACGAAATCTTTGAGATTTGGCTGTATTCCAAATGGGAGTTTCTTAGGCTTTCTTCTCAAAGTAAAAAGCATGGCACCAGCATGGCAAAATATGATTGCACTGAAAGTATTTTTTTTGCCAATTTTAATACTGCTTTTTATATTACTGGGAGACTTTTAGGGAGCATATTTTTACGTTGTTTACTTTTAGAACTGACATTTAGTCTCTTACCATTTTTAAATGAAACCTAGGAATGTAGGTTGCAATGCAAGTACTTGAACCTCACATGCTGTGGGAACAGAGGAGCGTGGGCATCAATGTTTGAAGAATTTGCCAGATCATGCTTCAGCGGATGTTTTCTTTTTGGTACCTGCATTTCTTCTGAGCCACACTGCAAACTGACTATTGACCACAGCAGCCAAAATGTATTAGTTTTGAGAGAGGTCAGCTGATCCAAAAGAGGTCAAAACAGTGTAATGTCTGACGGTATTTTTAAACAGAAAGCACGTGGGGATTCTGCACTTCTCTGCAAGATTCTTTTATTGTTAAAATACTTCAAGGATCAGTAAAAGCCATCCAAGTGTAAAAGCACTTGGAAAAGGTGGCCTTACATCTGTAGCAGACTGATTTTTTTTGAAAGCTTTGTGGCATTGTCTTTTGCTGCCTGCAGCTGGGAAGTGACAACTGAGGAGTAACATTTAGGAAAGATGGACAAACTCATACGTAGTCAAGCCAATGTCTGAGGCATCTGAGGAAATGTCTGGCCATTCTGTTTCTCCCACAATCATTCTTGCTGCTTCTTCTTACAACTAGCTAATTTTTTGTCATCTACCAGCCCACATACCCTTTGCAAAACATAAAAGTTTGGGAAAAAATTACTCCTTTTGCAGGCCTTGAAAATGGTATGCTATAGGAGACACCGTTCTGAAACTCCTGTTACTCTGTGTGAGTCACACCTCCTCTATACAGAGGGAGAGACTAGAGATGCCTGTGCAGAAATGGAATAAAATGGAAGATTGTGCCATCAGTGTACATCTATTTCCTTTCTTGTGACCCTTCCATGTGCTCACTTCCTTTTCTGGTTTTGGAGAACATGGCAAAATACAAATTCACCCTTTGCAGACCCTGAAGCATATTCCCACACAAAATAGAAACTATTTAAAAAGGAGAATTAGAGCTGAGACTATTGTTTAAAATGTCAGTCTGCTGACTAACAACATTTTCTCTTTATAAATTAGATTTGCCACAGTTCTTCTAACTGCAGTCCTATGGCATCATCCTGCTGCATCGAATATTCCGTTATCTTAGAATTAGGAACAGGCAGAGTTATAGACTGAGTAAACCTTTCAAAGATCACTTCTTGAAATCTATTGATGGAAAACTCTGCTAGGCCAGATCTGAGCAGATCTAATTACGTGT
This sequence comes from Arenaria interpres, assembly GCA_013399435.1. NCBI lineage: Eukaryota > Metazoa > Chordata > Aves > Charadriiformes > Scolopacidae > Arenaria > Arenaria interpres. The sequence continues at coordinate 18,992 of VXAK01013772.1, read as the reverse complement.
GATGACTATTAATTAGCACTATTTTAATGCAGTTAATTTTTTGTTCTTGTATTCTTGAACTGTGCTAACTGAAGTTCTGGAGGCTGGGACACTTATCCAGTTCTCCAGATAGTTTTGGTACAAATAAAATTAATAAACCACTTTTTGATTGTGTTCCTTATGGCCTAATGGCCGATATTCGGCTGAATCAAATGGTTATGCGATATATATACAGTATGAAATCACAAAGGGGTGATGAAATTGCAATAAACAGGATGTTGATTTTTTTAGATGCACATTCGAATGTTTGCAGGTTGGGAGAGATCCCAGTGACCATAGTTTTCAAAAGGCTTGCTCTGGCTCTTAGAGGGGTTCAGGCAGTGTGGAGGACTTGGCTCAGGCACTGCTGGAAGTTAGGGCAGGCAACGGAGGGACTCAGAGGCTAGGTTTCCAGGAGCCAGTAGAGCAGATCAAGAGGAAGGGATCTGTAGAGTTAAAGTATGGATCAGGCCAGTCGCTTCTCATGAAAGGTGGTATTGCGCACTTAACCAAATATCTTGATTGTGTTGCCCTTGTTCCAAACTGCAACTACACGGAAAGAGGCAACCTACTATTCAGCAGATGTTCCCACCTAGACAGATACTTTCAGTCAACAGCTGAAAATAACAAATTGACTACACTTCAGTGATCATAATTCTGATTGACCACCCATTGCCAAATAGCAAAAAGAATGTACCTTTCAAAAACATACAGATTGCTTGCAGCATTTTCTCATAAATACAATGCAAGTACTTGGTTTAAAGCTTTCTATTTATAAAACCTTATTTATAAAAACAAATCCCATGGTAAAAGATGCCCAGCATGGTATTAAATAATTTTACTGCTTTATGTATGTCATGACTGGCATAATACAAATCTGTCTCTGACTGCCCACTGAGTGCAGTGTGATGCTTAGAAGTGAAATGCTGCTGAAACAACTGTAAGCCCATTGAAAAAACACGTTTACTTTAAGAACAAACCAAAATTCCATTCTGCATCAAAGCAAAACAGTTACAGATGAGCAAGGCTGTCCAGGGAAGTAAATTATGTGGAAGTAAAGAATAAATGTATTATAGAGTATGTTGGCTATGGACCAAGAAGTACATTTCATTATAATTGGTCTGTTGAAAGAATCGATCTGTGAGTACAATCTCTCGACGTCAAACCAAAGTAAATGTTATAAATCAGTGAAGCTGTATCATTTGAATATCTGTTAGAAGAATGAAGCCACTCAAAACTAACACTGTTTATGCAGGATTTTTTATTTTGTTTGTTTGTTGCTTTTCTTTTTAAACTAAAATGCTTGCCTTGGTGGAAAAAAAGGGGGCTTGTGAGTCCATTAATTGAAGCGAGTCTAAGCATCTCTTGCAAGTTAAGGAGCTGGACATTTCACCAGGGCAAGTAGTAATATCTACGGTATTCAGACCGAGTCCCAGCAAGCTGGATTTCATTCCTTGTCTATATGGTGTACTCCATGTGAGGGTTTCTGTCTGTGGTCAAAGATCCTGTCACTAAATATTTAAATATCAGTTGTATGAGAATTACTTCATCACAAGACAATTTAGGATTTCACCATGTTTGTAGCAGTCCGATGACTAAAAGCTCTGACTTTCAACTGGGAAAAAAACTGCCCAGTCTGTTTGTAGAGGTCCAACACGAAGGAAAAAACAGCCACATATTTTACTCTTAAAATGGCCCGTAGTCATGAAATCAGAAGTTTAGAAATGAGAATTACTCACTAGATATACATACATTTATAACACAACTGCTTTTGTAGAGGATTGGCTTTCACACATTACAGAATCACAGAATGATATGGAGTTGGAAGGGACCTCTGGAGATCATCTAGTCCAACCCCACTGCCAGAGTAGGTCCACCTAGAGTAGGTTGCACAGGAACATGTCCAGGTGGGTATTGAATGTCCCCAGAGATGGAGACTCCGCCACCCCTCTGGGCAGCCTGTTCCAGTGCTCTGCCACCCTCAAAGTAAAGAAGTTCCTCCTCATGTTTAGATGGAACTTCTTATGTTCAAGTTTGTGCCCGTTACCGCTTGTCCTATCACCGGACACCAGTGAAAAAAGACTGGCCCCATCCTTTTTACACCCACCCTTTAAGTATTTATAAGCATTGATATGATTAGAGGAAATGAAATTAACCTCTTGAACCCAGCCTATGTTCAGTTACCTGGCAACTCTAACACAGGGAGCTTTCCTTCTTTCATCCTTGTTTAGGTGATTTGGAAATGTAATGGCCCTGAGTCTGATCCTTCGAGATGCAAGAGAATGAGAAAAGTATGGCAAGGAAATCCAAATCCAGCACATGTACTAATCCAGCTTCAAGGTCATTGCAATAAGCACTTTCCCTGAAGAGCAAAAACATCAGAGCTCAGGTCTAAAACACCTCTTTCAAGGAGTCAGAGCTTTTGTATTATCCTAAAGGCAATATAGCAGCAAATAGTGCAAATTTAGACTTTTGTTGTTAGCTATTGGCATAAATTCTAGTAGTAGCAAAACAGAACATAAATGTTGGTCTTACACTTTTTACTTTAAAATACGCCTTAAAAAAAAAACAAGCCTTGGTAACTTTTATTACCTCTGTATGAAAAAGCTGCCACACAGGTGATAGTGTTTCATGTGGAGTACCTTTGTTTGCATTTACCTCTAACATACACCATTAATTACCTTCCTGTCCTACTAGTCTTGGTTGGAAGTCTGCTAATCTGGCTCCTTCCAGGAACTGGGGATCCCACATGCTGCCTCTTCTTTTCCTAGCTGAGGAGGAAATTGCTGCCCAGCATACATCCTCAGCTCTTTGATCCCTCTTCAGAAGGGCAGTTTGTCTCCTTGCAGTTCATTCAAGATCACTTTAAAGCCAATTATCTTTGCCTTGCATGATGATACATGATAATTAATGGCAATGGGTAGAGATGGGTAAGAGCTCTTTATAGCTACTGTACCTGGAATATATTGTATAATAAAGCAGTGTTATAAAACTACAGTAGATATGAGGCTTTTACCCAATGTTCCTGAGTTTTGTGTTATAGCATTACATTTTAAGCTCATTGCACTTAATGCAAGTGATATATCCTATTTTATTAATCAAAAGGCAGCGAAGATGGCCAAAAAACTCAGTCATGAGACATTCAGGATGAACTGAAGGGCACTGGTGTACCTATTTCACCTGAGTTGATAAAATCTTAAAATGGTATCTAACGTATGGATTTTTCTTTTTCCTGCCTTTAATAAATTGTCTTAAACGTTTGTCTGTCTTCTGTGTCTTATTTCTGAGCTCTATATTTTGAAACTAGATCAGCTGCTGTTTCATGTAAGTTTAAACCAGTAAAGTTACATTTATACATATAATGCAGAATAATTTTGGCCCAAAGGTACTATAATAAACCCCGGTGTTTCAAATATAATTAGTAGAATACCTTGTAGATAGTCATACTTTTTAACACAGAATCTCAAAATCTCTGGTAGTATCTTCACTGTGACATGCTGACATAGAGGAACATGTCAATCCTCACGACTCAATCCATACTCCTAACAAATATACCTCAGAATACCTAGATTTCTGGCTTTTTTGTCCTGCCCCATTTGACACCAGTTAAAATGCAGTGTTAATCAGGTAATAACTGAGAATTATCTAAGAATGATAAAATGAATTTAAATTTCTTTGTTGACTTCTATTATTGAAACCCATTTTCATGCTTTGACTACCTCTAATTAAAATACTAATCCAACTAAGTCAGACATGAGAGTCTGCTGAACACTGTATAATTCCAAGACTGACCAATGTCAAGGTAGACTTATGTTTAACAGTGCCTTTTAATAATCTTGTACTTTAAAACAAATCAAACAAGTGAAACATTTAAAGAATTTTATAACTACCCTTAGGCTAAATTTTAAAAATTCAGACAGTTCAGATACACTTAAAATATATCATTTAACATATCAAAGTTAATAAATCAAACAGCTAAAGTAATTTTCATTCCATCCTTATACGGAGTGATAATAATCACACCCTTAAAGGTATTCATGTGCACTGCCTTATGGGATGAAAAACTATTTCATTAAATACATACCACTTTTTTCCATTGTTATACTTCTTGTGCTATATTTTATACCTGAGTGCATATTTTTTGGTAAACTTACAAGAAAAGACATGGAAGACAGAAAAGAATTTGTAAAATTATAATGCATCAAATTATTCAATATTGTTAGCTGTGGAATGCTTCTAAATTCCTAGGGCTCATCGTTTATCAAAAAAGATTAATTTTACCAGCTTTTTTTTTTTTTTTTTTTTTTGTGTGTGTGAGTCTCTGTGAGTAGAACTATCTGTTTCCTTGTTATTTTCTTTGTATGCATTGGGAGTTGTGAAAGGCAGTTTTTGGAGGAGTTATGGAAACATAAACCAGCATGATCTTGTGTTGCCCATGGCAGCCAGGCAACTAAGGGGCTAATTAGGTGCCCATTACAGTAGGGATGTAAACTGAAGCAGTGGAAGTCTCAGCAAAGGAATCTGAGAGGAACCGTGTCTCTCACAGCATATGTTACTAAGTACATAAATTTATATATATATGTGTGTGTGTGTGTGTGTGTGTATGTGTGATGCTATGACAAGCCTAGCAGGAGTATATATTACCCTAATTGGCCTTGATTCTGTTCCCATAGAAGTAATTGGCAAAGGTCTTACTGACTGCAGTGTATTGGGACTACAATTATTGGCAGCATGAGGAAAGACTCATGGATTTGTCACAGGTGAAAAATTATCATATTAGGCTTGTTCCTGCTTTTATCTTGTGTTCAGAAGTGAGCTAATCTCGTAGACTTAATCTACTCTCTGAAAGGGTGGTTATATTTGATTTCTTTGTGCTCTACATTTTGCCATTGCATAAAATAACTATGTTCTCACATTTGAAATATTCTTACCCTTCTTTGAGCCGTCTATTGTGCATCGCCAGTGCTGGCAGCTATCTGCTGTTTCAGTGTAATATGTTTGGATTCCTGCAGCTTTAAAGATTTTTCAATCTAATAAAATCATAACCAATCAATTTTTCTAATGTAAAGATTTAAAACTGCAAACTGTTTGCTAAGAAGTATTTTCAAGCTAAGATGCCTGCTGGACTGTGTAATAGACTCTACGTGATTGGCCTAATTCTGCACTCTTAAAAATTTTGTGTCTTTATTGATGTTTTCTGCAGTACTCAGGCTATGAAAAATTATGCATCCTTCTCTCCAGTTTACAGAAAAACTAAGTCGTGGCTGCTAATGGTTTCACCCTATCTATTCATTAGAAATAAATGAGCATGGATGATTGGTCATATTTCATCTTGTACTGGTCTGGTAATGTTTGTAAATAGGATAATAACTTTTCTAGTACTTCCCATCTCCTTCACTTGAGACTTGTTGCTGTCAGGCCCAGGAAAGGCAAGTCAAGCTGATGAGCTAGAAAGTGCCATGAAAGGTACTGAAGCAACGCAAGAGCCTGTCAAATCCAGTGGCTCCTCCTTTCAATCACATGAGGTTCCAGGCCTGAAAAATAAGAGCAGTGTGATTTCTGAGAGTTAATTGGAAACCTTCTTTTTCCTGCTGACTGTTGGCCTCGAGGTCCTGCCAGGCTAGAAGGGAAGATGTCTAGTCCATCTTCCTGCTGAGGCCGGTATCAACTATAACTGTGTAATTCCTGGCAGACATTTATCTATCCTTTTCTTAAAATCCTTTAGTGAGGGGTAAGTCTGCAGTCTTCCAGGCTGTTTATTTCAGTGTACCACTATTTGTGTTGCTAAGTTTGTTGTATAAGCCAAATTGTCTTTCACCTGATCAAAGTTCATTAGTTTATTTGCACAATGTTCTTCTTTGTCTTTGGCTGCAGCTTTTTATGCATATCATTATCATGTCTCCCAAACCTTCTCATATATAAATCGAGCATTTTGAGTCATTCTCAAAATGTGATTCATGTCTTTTCGGTCTCTGGCTCCATTTGTTGTTCTCATCCAGATTTGCCTCTTTTGGCCCGTTGGTGTTCTTTGAAGTGTGCTGCCCCAAACTGGTCATCATATTCCCATTGCACTCTTAAGCAGGGTAACTCAGCTGGTTATTGATTAAATTAATCTTTCTAGTCATATCAGACTGGCAAGCCATGCTGCTGTTCATAATCCCAGCGTGACATTTAGCTGTGGTGTACCAACCAGCATGAGAAGAGATCCTGAGAAGATCTGAACAGTACCTGGTACCACTTACCTTAAGACCATCTTTCTTTAGCTTGTTTACAAAAGGGTCATAAGAGATTGAACTTCATTAAGCTTTCTGACAGATTTTAGAATGGATATAAGGATTTACAGTTCAAAAATATGCTATGAGAGGAATTTTTTTTTCCTGACAGAAAAAAAAATAAAAAAATGCCCCTAGTAACAGTTACAGTGTATTAGGGAAAAAAATCTCAATTTTTGGTGGGGATGGTGGTAGCAGTGAAAAGGTACCTGGGTGTGTGCCTGTCTACTTAACTCTGTTTTGCTTCCATTGAAGTCGATATGAGCCTTTTAAGAGGGTAGCCAATAAATCAGAAAGGGATTTTCGCAGGAAATCCCTTCATGTATTGATGCCTTTTGTCCTCCTGATTTAAATTATTATTTTTCTTGCTATTTTCTGCAACAAACCCATGCATTTTTAAGAGAAATCATGTCAAGTTTCCAATTAGTAAACAATTTCTGGAATAAAAATTTGCATATTAAAGCAAATCCTGGAATGCAAACTTTGAAATCTCTGTGGTTCTATATAAATAAATTAAAAAGGATCAAAGTTGTGGTTGGGAAAAAAAAAGACATTAAAATAGATTAAGTTCCTAAATTATTAGGATTTTGTTATGGCGTGTTGCAATCTTGGTCATGGATTCAAATCCTTTTCAGCAATGGCTTGGTCTGTAAAGATAATATTTGCCTAAAAAAATGGTATTTGCCTTGAGAAACTACATAAAAAGTTATTTAGATCATAGATAGATGCTTGCTAATTGACAATAACAGATTTATACAGATGAGAAAGCAAAAGGAAACGATAATTTGCTAGAAATAAGTTGTGATCAATATGATATTCAAGTCTGGGGTGGGGAAAATAATGAAAAAGTAGTCATATTTTTAAAAAGATCCTGTGTGATTCTATCTTTTTACATAAGGAAGGAGGAATAGGGATACTTCTGAATTCATGATTTCAAGTAAAAAGTGAGGTGAAGGACTAATTATCCATAATACTTTCATGTCTTTTAGATGAAATGTTTTACTGTTCACCGTATTAACCGCAGATTATCTCTAAACATAAGTTTTAATGATAAATTGTAAACCTTTAAACCTCACTAAGCTTTGACTTTGCTTCTCACAAGCAATATATATTGTAGCATAGTCAATTAGAATCTACAGACAGCCTTTGAACATGACACTTCTGTGTTTGGATCAAAGTGAGGAATACCTGTGAGGTTAGGGGTGAATTCAAATCAAAGGCTCACAATAAGGAAGAAAAAGAATATTAGCCAACATGGACCAAGCAATTCTTTCAGAAAAGCTTTTTGCTATTGTTACTAGATATGATAATATTTCACAAAGGTTGATGCATTGTTGAATGGCGTTTGCATATTGCCTTGAAGCTAGGTTTTCAGAATATTGCAGCTAAAACTGGGCAAAACTTCTATAGCCCAGCAAAAACCCCAAGTAATTTTATTTGGACACAATATTTGCTGAAGTTCGGCTTCAATTAACTGCCTGAATCTCCTGGAGTTTCAGGTGATCTATTCTATTTGAAATAAGGCAAGCACGATACACGGTGGAGTGGCATTTCAGCCTGCAATGGGACTTCTTCCTCACAGTGTTCCTCAGACCACCTTATTTGATGCAATTTATTATTTTTTTCTTCATTTTTAATAATGCCAGCACTTGTTTCCTCCATCCCCTGGGAATTTCCTTGAGGTTTATTTTCACATCTTTTGTTTTGTGGGGTAGAGGACACGGCATTTCCTTCTTCTACTCCAGCATGCAGAATAAGTGAATTGAGACTGGGAAGCAATTGTCTTTTCCCTTGACTCGGCAGAAGTAGGAGCAAGAGATATTTTTGTGATGTGGCTGCTATCACTTCCCAGTGCCCTATAACTCAGCCTGGAGTTAAAATCTGCAATCTGCGCTGAAAGTAGCCTTGTTATTTTGTGGGTTGACTGAGGTAATAAACAAAATATAATGTAGGAGAAAAAAGAACAGATGATCATAAAAATGAATCATACATAGAGAAGAAAGGGCAAATATTTGCAGAAATATTGTTCAGTTGCTTTTCAATGCTTGGCTGTTAGCAGAAACCAGAGCTTCCCTTTTTCTCTCTCTCAAGGTTTATATGGCTTGCTATAAAGATTCAAACTTGAAAAAGATTGTATTGATTATATATATAGGAAAAATCATGGTCTGAGACCCTGCATGCAGGAGTGTAAGCATGAGCAAAGCCCTATAGAGGAGGTGCAATTAGGACTGCACATATCCTGCCAGGCAGCTGTCAGTCAGCTATTTCTCTTTTCACTTCAGCTGTCAGTGGGTTGAAAGGAAATAGAAAAGACACAGCTTTTTAGTGTAGGGAAAAATCAAGTCTGTCTCTCTCACTTGCTAGCCTGCACAGGGAGAGAAAAGATTTTCTTCCTTAAATGGACAACATCTAAGAAATCATACTACCTTTAATGATCTTAAGCAATTGAAATTATAGGATTAATTTTATTTTATTAGCAGACATGAATGGAAGTCTAACAGTTGGAAATGAAATGCTGCTCACAACATGATAATAAACTATTTTAATCTTTGTTCTGCCTAGAAGTCCCATGCAATTAGTGTCCAATAAGGTCTTATTTAATAAGACATGATGAAAATTTTAAAAATGAAAGCTATTTCTTTGAGAAAAAGACATACATTGTGTGCAACCTGTAGAGAACTACATTAAAATGCAAAGTAACTGCGAAAATCAACAAGTGAGGGAAGAATTTCACAAGGCTGAAATAGAGCTTCTTACTTATACTGGTTGAGGATTTTTTTCTCATTAACGACTTTCAAAAAGCCCTTTTAAGCATGTTGGAATGGAAGTAGGAATGACAACCTGACAGGAATTATTGGAAAGGTGTCTTTGGTTTGGGACCTGAAATGAGTGAATGAGTGTGCATGTGCGTGCATGCTGTTACTAATTTTCTTGCTTTTCCTAACTTGGTTTTCAGACAGTGGATTTTCTGATGAACCATGATGCAACACAGTAAGGGTTTTATGGAACCTTTCTTTATCAATTATATTGATTACCCTTTTCTGCATAGGTCTATTTGGGAAAGATTTCATTAACAGTATGAAAAGTATCCATTGAATTAAAAGTTCCAGGCCCCCGAGCAGGGATCTCCTGCAGCCTCTGGAGAGACGATGGTGGAGCAGGTGGACATGCCCTGAAGGAACTGCAGGCACAGAGGACACATGTTGGAACAGGTTTACCCTGAAGGACTGCAGCTCATGGGAAAAACTTACACTGGAGCAAGGGAAGAGTGTTAGGAAGAAGCAGTGGCACAGAAGAGCTGTCATGGACCAATGGCAACCCCCCACTTCCCAAATGCCCTTGTGCCACTTGGTGTGGGGAGGCACAGGAGTTGGGGATGAAGGAGTGAAGTTGAGCCTGGGAAGAAGATGCGGGGGGAAGGTGCTTTAGTTTTTGTTTCTCACCATCCAACTCTGTTTTTAAGTGGCAATACATCAAATTAATTTCTCCCAGCTCAAGTCTGTTTTACCCATGATGGCAACTGATAAGACATCTCTGGGTCCTTACCTCTTCTCACAAGCTTTTTAACCTTATTTTACCCCCCTGTCCTGCTGAGGAAGGGAAGAGAGAAAGCAGCTGGGTGGGCATCTGGCAGCTGGCTGAGGTCAACCCACCATGAATGGCATTTCAGAAACTTCCTGTGATAAAGCATCACTTGCATCCTAGGTTACCCAACAAGCATGGTCACCTGTATCTGCAGATCTCATTAGGTTTTAAGGCTCCTATACAGAAATTTCTGCAGAGTGTTTAAAACGGATCATGTGCCTTTAAAGAGGCACGTAGGAACAGATATGGCAGAAGACAATCAGTTTCTTCCCATTGACTTTTAAGGTTATGAAATATATTTCCATTTTGCATAATAGACATACTTTTAAAAGTAATTAAAAAAAACTTGTTTATTTATTTATTTTTATAGGCTACTTTCAATTAGGGGTATTCTCTTTCCTGTGGGAGTATGCCTTAGCAACTATTTTGTTAAATACACCAGTGAAACTGAAACCTCTTCATACACTTTTTTTGGCATAAGAGACCTTTTTTTTTGGTAGTAGTACTGGAATTGAGAGAAGCTTTTTATTCAGCACTTTCAAACAGCTACCTCTGGAAACTTTTGTAACTTTTTTTTTCGTCACAGGGAGGTTGAGGAGGAATTACATAAACCAAAAATGTCAATGCTATTGCTTTTGTAAAGAACTTTGGTCAGAAGCTGTTTTAAAGAATGTCTGTGAATATGGACAGGGAAGTTCATATATATGGTATTTGTCAAATACAGCTTAAAGCAATTATAGATTTGGAACGGCAAAATATCGTATGTACGGGATGAGCTTTTGGTCATGGCAAATCAGAAACAGGTTTGGCATTTGGCTGTGATGTTGCTATCCTATTGATTAGGCTTGTAAAGAAAATTCTATTACTGAGGTTGTGGACGTTTTCTAAGCGTGAAAGAGGAAGACGTTTGTGGTGTCAGTTTGCATCTGACCACACTGTGCTTTGCAGTTTTCATTTCTGCATCCTCTCTCCTTGCTCTGGCAATATTCACCATTTGCCATGCTGAATAATGTCAATATCCAGCAGTACTATGCTAAAGTTTAATTGACTCTAAACCTCATCATCATTATGAGAAAAATTATGTAGTGTTTCGTTGGAACACACAAAATCCTTCACCCTGGGGAACTGCATTCTGTACATGACATATGGTAGTAACTAGAGTGCTGCTGGTGTAACGATTCGGAGATCTTTCACTCCTGGTTCACATGTTTTATGGCATTGTCATATTCCCTTATGTCAACTGATGTTCTCCCCATGGCTACAAGCCCGCAAAGCAGAAGTCCAACCATTCAGGGATTCCCTTTGTATTTTGCATTCAATATACTTCTAATACATAATTTTTTCTTGATCTGAGGAAAAACCCCAGGAGTTTATGAGGTGTCTATTTTTTCCCTCTGTGTAGCAGCTTAGCAGTTATCACAGAATCACAGAATCTTCTAGGTTGGAAGGGACCTTAAAGATCATCTTGTCCAACTGTCAACCTAATTTTGACAAAAATAAACACCCACACAACAAACGAAAAGCAACACCATCACTAAACCATATCTCCCAGCACCACATCAACCCATCTTTTGAACACCTCCAGGGATGGTGCCTCAACCACCTTCCTGGGCAGCCCATTCCAATGTCTGATAACCCTTTCGGTGAAAAATTTTTTCCTAATATCCAGCCTGAACCTCCCCTGGCATAACTTGAGGCCATTTCCTCTAGTCCTGTCGCCTGTGACTTGGGAGAAGAGACTGACCCCCACCTCTCTACAACCTCTTTTCAGGTAGTTGTAGAGAGCAATAAGGTCTCCCCTCAGCCTCCTCTTCTCCAGGCTGAATAACCCCAGCTCCCTCAGCCTCTCCTCATAAGACTTATGCTCCAGACCCCTCACCAGCTTTGTTGCTCTTCTCTGGGTAGGGAGCCCAAAACTGGACACAGTACTCGAGGATATCTTACATCATTAAACTTCCACTGTCCTTGTAAATGTGTGATTCAAGCATCTTCATAGGAGAAGAATAAAATTAAGTTTTTTACAAGTCATTGCAAAACAAATTTTTAACAGCCTGTATATTCCAGTTGAAGATACTGAAAATGCCACTGTAAAATTGACTCCATTAGATAGATACAACTATGTAGCTGAAACTTTAAAGTCACAAGAGGGATTAAAACCACATTAAAACTTCCCCACTTTCTTATAAAAACCCTGTAGTAGACGTGAGCTGTAGGAGGAGCATGGAACTATATAACAAAGTACAGAATGAATCTGCTTGTATGAGCAAGAAGTTACACTTTGGACAAGTGGAGGTACTTGGTGCCATCTGTCTATTTCACTCCTACAGAACTGGAGAAGGCAGGAACAAACTGAAGCTCTTGATTGAGAAGCATAGCCACATCTAAATCAAAAACTGAGCAATTCCAAAGCTGAAAAAAATTCCCCATCTATTCACCGTGTTATGTGTTCTAGCGTGCTCATGAACCCACTGCCTGGTTGACTGAAATCTTAACAAAAAGCAGGGGTGGAGGGGATTACTTTGAAATTTAACATTGCTCTACTATTTCAAGAGAGGCCAGTGGTTTGAAGATATATCTTGAACCCCAGAACAGACTGCCTGAAGCCTGATTGACATAGATTTTCAGTAGTAGTCAAGGAGTTTACTTCCAAAGTGCAAATTTGAAGAAAGAACCTCAATCTTGGTCAGTTGTGGAACGCGCAAATTGAGTCCTTCTAGTGACTGTAACACTAAGTGTGGGTTGCTTTGGCTAAACATCATCTCCCCATGGAGCATGAGATATAGAAATTATTATGGCAGATTGGAACTACTAGCAGATCCTTCTATCATCCTCAATCTTGGGTTGGTAGCACTTCTCTGACAACGCCTTACTGCTGATTGGAACCAAACATTTTCAAATATATTCCACAAATTCTTGCTATAGTGTATGTGATCAGAAGCGTGTTTTACTGCATGAGTCATAGGGGACAGAAAAGAATTGTGCAAAAAAACCCAAACATGCTTGGGTTTTTAGTGGGAGAGAAACAAAAAGAAATTACGTAAAGTGGTGGTTTCCAGAACCAGTGTAGTACAGAATTTAAGCTATGGACAACTCTAGTCAGTATTTCTAGTAAAGATCTGAGTGTCAAGGGAGTGCACGTGAGTGGGACTGCCTGCAAATACAATAGGATTGGTTGCAATTACTGTAAAATGAGATTTCAGAATCATCTTCACTACTTGGAGAAAAATGGTCTGAGATAAATGAAATGTAACCTGACATTGGTCAATATGCACTCTTAGCTAAACATTTTGCAGAATCAAGATAGATAGGTATTAGCTGACAACAGCTCTGTGGAGGAAGGTTTTGAGATTACAATGAATGGCTCAATATCAAGCTTGTGGTAAAAAAACAACATCAAACTAAGTTCATAAATATGTGAAAGTCATGAGAAACAGTTCTCTGCCTTTCCAGGCACAGGGGAGTCTCTGCTGGGAAAGTCTTAGGCAAATATGTTAAAGGGTGAATTGGACTAATTAGACTGGGTTCTGAGAAGTTGTCATAAGGGAGGAGGGCAGCAACACTGCAGCCAGGCAGGTGAGAACCATCTGTTCAATAGCGTTCAAGAGCAGGTGCAACCATAAGGGGAGGAGACACATGAGGAGATTTGTGAAGAGAACTGTTCAGGGAAACGTGGGGATAAAGCAGAGGAGGAGAAATGGAGGAGACATATGTAATAGGACACCATGGGGAATATAGCTGTAGATGCACTCTGAGAAGCAGGTGCTCAGTGCCAGAGGAGATACCACTGATGGGCTGGAGCCCCTTCCCAGGAAAGGGACACTACTAAGACATTGCGGACCTTGGGCAACACACACAGGAGTAGGGACATACCTGAGGGAGTGCGGTCATTAGAGGACCCACACCAGAGTATGGACAGCCCTGAGAGGACTGCAGCCCATGAGCAACCCACATTGGGGCAGAGACATCCCCGAGGAGCTGTGGCCCCCAGAGGACCCTGCCTGAACACAGGAGCAGTAAGAAACATGGAGTAGTAGAGGAAAAAGAGTAAGAAGCAAGAGGCGGCAGAAAGAAACCGTTACACAAACACCTCACCAAAGGGACTGGGAGTGTAACTGAGTGTAATGTAAGTAAATTGAGTCTAGGAAGGGGGATGGAGAAGAGTTGGACTGAAGCTAAGTCTGAGGAAGGGGGCAGGTATTTCCATAAGGGAGGGTTTTAATGATTTGTCTTCTTTTTTTTTTTTTCTTCTCAATACCTAAATCAGTAGTTAAGTTTGTATTAATTGGCAATAAAATAATTGAGTAAAATTGCATGAGTTGAAATTGTTTTGCCAATGACAACATGACAAGTACGGAGCTCAAATTAGACGTTGTGAACAACTTTCTAATGTCAAGGTGTTTAAGTAATACAATAGCTGTCCTAGGTTCTATAGTTGCAGGTTTGGATGTTATCTTAACACAAATGCTAAGTAGGGATTGCCCAATTCGCAAGATTGATTTTTTGATCTCATTAGCCATGCTTAGGGATCAGTGCCTCCCTCCATTTCCCTGCTATGCCTTGCAACTCTCATTCCCTTAATTTATAATTCTTAAAAGCTGCTAACTTTCAGTCTCCTGCCCCCTTTTATGTTCCCTTAAATGTTTTGCTCCTGGGGTCATTTTGGTCCCTGGTCTTGATTATACACAGGCACATTTTATTCACCATTAGCAGACCTGCGGTAGTCCTATTCTCTTTGTTCCTGTGCCCTTCTCATTTGTCTTCCCTGATCTCAGCTGCAGCCACAGAGTTCAGTATTTGTTCACCTTTATCGACAATTATATAGATAACTCCAAAGTGAGCCTTAGCTAATGAAATACTGGGTGACTCAGTAATATCAATGATTTGATTGCTAGACTGAGAATTAGGTTTGGGAGTACACTAAATGATTGGGTAAACCCTCTAGAATATTATGTATTCCTAGCGTATGGTAATTAATGCCATCCAATTAGAATTCAGAATTCCACACACTTAGGACCTAATGGAGCAAATAATTATGCTGAAGGTGTGTACAAATTCATCTGCATTTACAAATGCTAAACTCACATTAAAGACTATGGCTTTTCAAAGATCACATAAATAATGTCTTTCGAGATGGCAAACCGAATATTTTAAAGATTTCCTATGGGCATATTTCATACTAATCTTTCATTTTTAGGAAGGATTGGATGGCTGTAATTCTCCTTTGTGTCTCAAATTTCCCAGAGGTAACACACAAAATATTTTACATTCAGTTTCTTTCTTGCAGCTTCTAACTTTTCAATTCAAATAACAAAATACTTATTTTTTAAATAGAAGTATGATGAGTCTGCCAGATACTGCAGGCAACCAGAATCCTTACTGAAAATATGCAGAACTACAGTTCAAGCTTTCTATCCAGAACTTAAGTATTATGAGTGGATCTGCAAGAAGGGAGATAATAATGTTGGGTCCTCTGTGTACCTGGCTCTTCCCTACTTGAGATTATTCATAGTTTTTGGGAACTTATCACTTTTTGTTTTGAAGAGGGTGGTGGGAGTAATACTTTATAATGATTGAGTCCCAGAATATGTTTACTGCTGCAATCTCAAATAAGATCTGGATTCTGCAGTCAAAGTGTCATTCTCTAGTGCCTGAAACCTCTACCAGCACCTAGATTTAGATGGGAGGGGTGATAGTGTGTGGACACGTGATTCTGACCAGAGATGCTTGTGCTACCACATCCAGTTCTGAAACGAAGCCGCAGAATCCATTCTGTGGCATTTAACTCTTCCACTGGACTTCTGGCTGTTGGTTGTTGCTGATTTATGTCACCTGCCACATAGCATCACTCCACAACAAATTTACAGTGTCTGGGCACAGAACTGAAAGCAAAGCACAGTTGTAGGGCAGACCCCAGCTTCTGCAGGATGGTGTTCTGGTTCACAAAAACACACCAGCCTCAGACCAAAAAATCTTACCTATGTGTCTACCAAGGTCATGGATAAATTTTTACACTATTTTTATGCCATTTCATGAGGTTTAGCAATAGGTTGCTACTACAAGTATATGCAGCCAACAAAGCAGCTATATGTCTTCTCCACTCTGATGTAGCCTGTCTTCACCCTCCGTGTGACGGCCTAAAAGCACTACAAAATTTTTGCTTTGCTATGGGTGCATGAATGCTATGGGTAATGGAGTTGTAGTCTAAACTTAACAGTAATTGGCTCTGGTGCAGAATATAAAATACACTGAGATGGAAAGCAGTATATTTTAATGCATTATAAATATCTCACACTTTATATAACACCTATAATTCAAAATATTCTATTTAAATCGTGTAATTCAAATTGTATTTGTGTGAGACTACTTGAAGCTCCTTATTCTCATAACTAGAGTTTTATCTGATCATATTTATGATCATTTATTCTCTCAGTACCAAGACAAACAGGTAAAAAGAAAAGAATGAATTTTAAAATGTATATTTTTATAATGCTGTCTGCCTTTGCCATCGTGAGTTAACTTGCCATTAATACCAAAGAAGCAACCACACCTCAGCCAAAAATTAACTCAACTTTCATTCCATTCAGTCATAACTGTATTGTTTATTTTGCATTTGAGATTTGTGAGTAAGGGATGATACATCCTAACTGAAAAAAGACCTCTGGATACAGTAACTGTAAACTTTCATTACGTTTTTGAGAAGGCAAAAGTGTCTTTTGCAGTTGTATACATGCAAAAAAATCTGCCAGGATGGAAATCTCAAGATCTCTAGAGTTCTGTTTTTTCTGTCACTGGAACACACCGAGTAAGTCTAAGAACAACTCAAAAGGGAAGGTTTTCATAGCAAGTCATAACAAAAAAAAAAAACCCAAACACTCCAACTTTTTGTGTTTGCACCATTTGCTTTCTATGCGAAACAATAGTTTCTTTAGTTTCATTTTGGGCATGTTTTCCCACTACAATTTGATAAATATGTGTGGTAGAGAAATCAGGAGATCTTACTCTTTGACAGTAACAAAACCCAAATTCTTTTGTTCTTTTAATAGCACAATAGCACATCTTTCCGTTAAGTGAAGAACTTTATAGAATCTGGGACATGTTAGAATAAAGGTCAAACAATCTAGCATTAGCACTTATCATTTTGCAACTATATAATAGATATCCTATCCATCTTAATGTAAAAAGTCAAAAGTAGGACATTTCTGTGAAAATTGTAACCCTACAGTTTTCTAGTTTTGTGTCATTGTATCTCCAGCTTTACTTTACTGAGCACTGAATATACATTCCTTTGCACTATTAGAGGTTATTTTCATCATAGTAAGTACTTAAATCATATTAGATTTTGTTAGAGGTGGAGGTTGTGAAAGTAGAGGATTCATAATTAGTGACATTTTACTTAACATATTTGATTGCCTTTATTCCACTTCACTGTATCTTAACTGCTCTGCCACTTAGCAAGAGTACTTAAATATGTGGTTCATATAATACACACTTATTTTGTTGACAGAAATTGGATTAACTCCAGTGCTTAAAGGTGGTCTGTACAGGAAGTTTACCTCTAGCTGTTGAAGTTATTTTATGACCTTCAGGCTGCCTAACGGCTTGGTCAGGTCCAAGGTTTATTCCTTTAAATCAGTAGCAGCTACTGGGGAATGACTGACTTGCGTGTGTGTGTGGGGGTGTTGTGTGTGTACAAGTAAACTGCTCCATTTCCATTTTTAAGCAAAAATTGGGAAGAGTTTGGGTGAACCTCTCTCTCTTATCAGATACAATGTAACTTGGTCCTTAAAAACTCTTAAAAGTAATCAGATATTGAGGTGTGAGATGTGAAAACTCCTACGTTCTTCACCATTTGATCAATTCCCTTGCTCTATCCATGTAGTTGTTGTAATTCGCCGAAATGTTTCCAGTATGTGAAATTAAACCCAACACTATTAAGAATGAAGGTCAGATTTTCAGCTCATGTAAATCAGAAGAGCTCCATTAAATCAAGGAACAAATAATAGCTTTGAAAGATAAAATGTCAAGTTCTTGAAGTTGCTAGGTATCTATTTTGTACATCTGCACTACATACTGTTTGCATGACTCAACCTGTTTCTCTGTGCTAGCTGTTTTCTTTAATTTTACTTTCTTGATAACCATAAAAATCCTTGATCAAGAAAAATCTATGATTTTAATGGGTTATTTTATTTATACTTTGACTGCTCTGAGTTCATCATTAATATGAAGGCACACTTAGAAAAGTTGCTGTGCTTCTGTAGAACACTTGCTGATTTTCTGAACTTTGTGGTCTTCCCCCTGCTTGAATTGAGGTGTTACAGCTCCTGCCCATGTTACTTTTTGATAATCATCTTTGCTCAGCTTTCAGTTGTGAACCCCTCAAAAAATATTAGCTCTCTGATTCATGTATTGTTTGGTTGAAATCAGCTGTTACTACGGCAACAAAATGAGTATGGTAGCCACATTTTTCCGTTTTTCCACACTTTGCATTCTTATCAGCTCTGTATCATGTATCTTTATATCTTTTCAGGGGTTTTGGTGGTGGTGGCTGTGGTTGGCTTTTTTTTTTTTTTTTACTACTTGCTTCTCCAGAGAGAGGAGCTCAGCAATAGTTGATTCACCCTGCATTTTTATAGAATTCCTAACATCACCAAGTACTGCTATTTTTTTCAATAAATCACTCTGGAGTAGTATAAATTCCAAATACTTATTTGGTGATGCTCAGACTAATGATTCAGAATCTGTGGATTTGATGATGGTTTCGATTTACAGAGGGTGTCTGAAAATTCTGTGTTGTAGGCACAGGCATTTAGGCAATATCACCCACTGAGGCTAAGAGAATTCCTTGGCTACACCTTGAACGTAAAGCAAATCCGGTCTGTGCTTTTCTTAGTTCACATCTCGACATTAATGAAATTATGCTGGGGTTTTATGTTCTTTTGTATGTACTAAATGGTTTTGAAGCATTTTAAAACACTTGGAAAATGGCAGAGATAACACTGAAGATCTTTACAGGAGAAATAACAGTTTATCTACATATATAGTTGGAACACCATTAAGTTCTGATGAACTTCACTATTGTTAATCCAAAACCTTACAAGGGGAGAAAAAAGGAAAAAA
>VXAK01013770.1:209686-250283 GCA_013399435.1 Arenaria interpres | reverse complement strand
TACAGCAGCAAAAAGGCATCCTCCTTCTGGTTTTCAGTATTCTTCCTGATGATGGGCAGCATTGTTGGCTTTTTTGATTCTGCTGCATGTTGACCTATTGATTTCTAAAAAATGTCAATGGATCAAAGACTGTAATTGCCAGTTCCAAGTGAAGCATTACACAAGAATTATTTATGCTATTTTTCCTTAGATATGTTGCTTTTGATTTATCTATACTGAAGCTGTTTTTTCACCTTTTGCCCATTTAGTTTTCTGAGGTTCTTCTGAATTTCTTATCCAACAGTGCAGCAACGAGCCTCCAAGTATAGTTTAGCATCATCTGATAAAGGTGAGCTTTCATCGTGCTCTCCTCTCTCTAGGTAATTGAAGAGGAAGCTGGACAACCCACCCACCCCCAAGCATGCATCCCTGGTAGATCCTTAGCAGACAACAGAGCCTAACTTAATAAACAGGGTAAAAATGGCTAAGGAAAGAAAAATAAAGAAGATGTCAAGATGTGACTTTGGAGAAGGAGGAAATATCTTTTATCAGGCTTTTTATTCTTCAGTTCAGTGCAGTCAAAGCCATAAGGTATCTGTCAGTTGGTATGGATGCAATTTTAGAAGGAACCATGATGGCCAGGTTTCCACAGCTACACTGGTTTTTTACTGGAAAACACCTCTGGAAAGAGTGACAGAAAAGGATCTCAACAGCTAATCAATACAAATCTGTTTCCTCATTTGCTTACTCATTAAAAAAAAAAAAAAGTCAGGAAGAAAAAGGGAAATTTAGATTTTCAGTAATGAAAGTTTTCTAAAACAAACTCATTTTAATTTTTATCACCCATCTCCATTTGAAGCCTTAACTGACTGAACAAAGCTGTCTGGCTGCTTTTGTCTCCAAAATATGCACTGCAAGTTTGCTTCTACAGAAGAGTCCAAAATTATTCTGAAATTGTACCTGCTTAATTTGAAAGAGGATTTATAGTTAGTGTACAGTTTTATGTGCTAATGTACATTTCTGATTGTTATTTCATTTCTTTGTACTATATTCAGCCAGTCACATTTTCTGCTAGCTGACATGCTCTTGATCTCAGTAAATAAACTCTTGGCTTTATTCATCCACTGCTGGTGAAAACTCCCCATCAGTCTGTAAAAGTGATCATGACTTGAAAATACTAATCCCTAGTGGTTTTAAACTGATGTCTCCACAGACTAAACCCCATTTTGTTAAATCATGTTTTACAGAAATGACTGACTTTCATGAAGTGCTTTCCTTTTGCATAAAATTCATAAGATATCAATTAATTTGAATGACTCTTGCTATCTAGGTAGGAAAATATTATCTCTATTTTGCAGATGGAGGAACTGAGAAGTTGAAGAGGTTTCCTAAAGCCATAGGGTAAGATAAGGACAGAGCTGGCACTTCTGTTCTCTGATGCTTGTCTTCTAGTCTAGAATTTTAAATGTCAAATATCCTGTGTAGTTAACACACAGTTAATAGTTAGGATAATGGTAGATATGTTTTTGAAAAAATATAAAATAAATACATAATCCATGAAAGTTTATATCAATCAGTTACTATGTCTGACATTTTGAGCAGATATTCAAAGTGTGGGAGAAGAAGGAGAAGGGTCATTTTCATCTTGTCAGCATACAGTCAAGTGGCCTTTTTCCATTGTCTGCTGGCTTAGATCCTCTACAGAGTTCACTTCTGAGGGAAATTTTCTTCCTGACTTTCTTCTTCTCCTTCATATTCATTAACTACTGTCATTTCAGTCTGTGAACAATATACCAACTGTGCTACCAAAAATGCATATGCACTGAACTTAGACACCGTGGAACCATGATACTCCATCTTTGCTGTTAGTCTGACCATAAAATCTAATAATTCCACGGATACTACTTTCCTTACATTTTTACCCTTTGCAGATAATTTATTGCATCTGGGGTTTTTCTTATTGAAAGACTATGTCTTCTTGTCTTGCATATGAGATTATATTGTCAGCATATACATTATTGGTTTGCTGTGTTTTTTATGTTAAGTCCACTTCAGAGCCACTTTATTAATTTTAATTGTCTCCTTCCAGAAGAAATTTGGTTCCTTGAAAGTCCTTAAAAGAAAGAAAAAAATCACCTCTTTAGTTTTTCATCTATGGGCTAGCTCATGTCAGCAATCTGTTACGCTGGTAGTCTACTGAGAAAACTGGGAGCCACAAGAAGTTGTGCTTGAGTTTTCTGTGCCATAATTGATATTGGTATAAAAAAATGCCAGGATAGCTAACATAATGGAAGTTTTTCTATGCCAAGTAACTAACTTGATGTAAAAACTTACCATCTGATGTAATTTTTAGATTATTTCTCTAGTGAGTTGCAGCCTGTCTTGGAGAAGCAAATTCTGAGTATATATTCCATTAAATGCTTCCATTTGAACATAAGAAATCACTTTCCTACTCTGCGGATGGTGAAACACTAGCACAGGTTGCCCAGAGAGGTTGTGGAGTCTCCATCCTTGGAGATATTAAAAATCTGAGTGGACACAGATTTTGTGCAACCTCCTGTAGATGACTGTGCTTTGTGTAGCGCGATCGGATTAGGTGATCTCCAGAAGGGCCTTCTCACCTCAGCTACTCTGTGATGCTGTGAACCACAGATGCTCTGCAAATGTTCTGCAAATGCTCTGCTTCCTGTAGGTAGCGGTCAAGAGAATATTAGGTTGACTCAGGAGCACCTCTCTAGCCAGTCTTGGTGTTGACCAAGTTGGAGGCAATCATTGCTTCAAAGCAGCTAGCTTTGTTGAAGAATAAACCACCTATCCAAACAGAGAAAAGTTAGACCAAAAGGGACATAAAGAAAAAAAAAAATTAGATTAACTCTCTATCTTCTTTACTGTTTCATACTGCAAAAATTCTTTGGGAAAAAATTTTGCATCTTTTTCCCATTAGTTTTTATATTTTTCCCTTTTTCTAGGAGATAGCGTTCTTGACCGTTAGACAGGCTTAATGGAAGAAATCCACAGACCAGAGACAGAAAACAGGTGAAAAAATAAATTGCATGACTAATGAAAGAGAACAACCTTTGTCTCCTAAGTTCTTGTTTTGTCTTCTTATCTCTCTTTTTCAGGCTTTGCATAGTACAAAGCCCATACTGAATTCTAGCTAAGTCATAGTAGAAAGGCAGAGATAAGAGAGAGTTGACCATGGGGTTATCCAAAGTTGAAGGATACCTCTATATAACAATACTTTCAAGAATAGTAAGCTTATGTTATTCAAGCTTAGTGTACTATAACATTTCCAATGTTTTTGAAATCTGCTGAGAAGATGGAGGTTCATCCTCCATGGCTTACAGCTGATGCAGAATAGAAAGAAAAATGAGGTAGGAAGCAAAAAGTCAGGAAATGCAGAAGCAGAAGATACAGAGAAAGTCCATACATTTTCACCTGCTAAGA
This sequence comes from Arenaria interpres, assembly GCA_013399435.1. NCBI lineage: Eukaryota > Metazoa > Chordata > Aves > Charadriiformes > Scolopacidae > Arenaria > Arenaria interpres. The sequence continues at coordinate 246,857 of VXAK01013770.1, read as the reverse complement.
TCAGAACATTATGCTAGTGGGAAATCACTCTCATATTTGAAATCTACCCTGTGGTCACCTGCTCTACTCTGCTCCTGCTAATGAGCTTTTACCATAATCCCTACGACACAGGTGAACAAAAATTTAAAATATGCTATCTGCACAGACAGGAAAAACTTGTTCTGTCTACATAGAACAGACAGATGCTGCTGCTGTGTTTTATGCTTGAAAAGAAAAAGATTCTGTCCCATTTATCTATCTGTGTAGGGGCCCAAGGACATCAAGCCAGGTGACTTCATTAACTCGTGCTCATCTTGTCTAATTCTCCATAACAGGCTATATAGATTCCTCAAACTCTCCAAGGCATAGTGGGATTTAGCGTGACAATAAAGAAAGGGTAAGTACAAAGAGGCAGAAGCAGCAGTGTGAAGCTGCTCTCATTTCTGCTAGTATTTTCTTCAGCTAATCTTACTGACCTTGAGTATATTTTAAGTTGTAGCTGATAGGACTTGAGACTGAAATTGAGAAGACAGGTGGTTCTAGCTGGGTGTGATGTGGGAGAACAGAAAAGAGAGTAAAAATTTAATTAAGGTTCCATAAGTAGGAGGAGGAACAGGGGGGCAAGAGAAGGAAAACACGTGCAATCTTGCATCCTTTTGGTAATAGAGAGACATTCTTCTTCAGAATCATGCTGGGACTATTAGACCATCAGAAAATTTTCTTTCCACTGACAATAAAACCAAACAAGAAACAACTTTTAATCAGTACCTTTAGCCTATACCCAGTTAAGTTATACTTCAGATAAAACAAGTCAGATGCAAAGCTTCCCATTTAACCATGGGTGTTTGAAAAACGAGCAACTTGTAATTACCCTGGTAGACACTAAATCAGCTTAGCAACTAACACTACATTAACTTTTCTGAGCCAACCTTTTTCTAAAGCAGACAGAAGGACACAAGGACAACACAGATAATATCAAGCATTAAAAATGCAGCAAAATAACACTTCAAGTCTTTATTCTCAGCTTTTTCTGAGGTGTTCCTCTGTAACACATACAAATGCAAGTTGTTGTCAGAAATGTTCTCTGCTGACTTAATAGCATTCTTCTCAAGGTAATGAATACTTTGTCCTCTACATTCAACTTTATCTTTGTCTAACATAACTCTTATGCCTCATTTCCACTTCTGTAACTTTTTCAGAAGTACATTACCAGAGAACCGCTAGTATAAACACTATTTTCATACAATTGGATTAATAATTTTCCTTATGATTCAGTGACCAAATCCTTTCTCCTGCGAACAGCCTTGACAGTTCTTTTTCTCAGGTCTTGGACACAGTCCTGAGGCTGCTTGATTGCTTGATTGATTGTGACTTCCAGTTCAGTTAGTGCAAGGCTTTTCTGCTTTTCTGTAACATTTTGTTGGTTAGAAACTTGCTTACTAGTTTGTTTCAGGACCTGATGTTTTTTCAGGACTTGACAGGTGCAGTAACCTGCAATATACCTACTTGGTTGTTGCTATTATATTGATTATTGCTATATGATTGTTTGCTGCTGTTATTGCTTACTGCTATATTATTGATTGATACTGTATTTTTGATTGCTGATAGTAATTTTTAATCTTTTTATATATATTTTTGCTTTATTAATCATAGGGGTACTTGCTAGTGGTGATTTATGTGGTATTTGTGACAAGCTGTAATAAAGTAGAGAAATTTAGAGGTTAAAAGCCTCCATGTCTTTGTGTATTACAGAATTCTGTGAACGTACTCTTCATAGGGTGCTTTATATACCCGCAGTCTTGGGTAACGATTTAGGTTATGACAGCTATCTATATGGCTATCAACATCATATGTCCATACATTTTATATTACTTTTTTTTTTTTTTTTAATGTTTTGTTATGTCTTTCTCCACTCTTGATAAAAAGAAAAAAGGAGGTTTTGATAGAAACTCATAAATCTAAATGGTGAGGCTATATCAGTGAAACTGATGTTTAAATTGCAAATTTGAATTTTGCAGGCTAAGGCTTTGATTCAAACCATTATAGGCAAGTTGTGCATTTCAGAGCCAGAATTGGATATTCCACTCCATTCTATTCTCTTGTTTGCTCTTGCAAACAGGTGTCTGATTTGGGATTAGCCTGTTTCTATCCAGTAATTAAGTGTAATTATGCGGGAAAAGGAGTGATTGTAAAATATATACCTGCAAATCTATGTTTTGAATGGGCCTGCATGACATTTAAAATATAGCTTCTCTGACACCTGTGATCTCCAAACACAGTGCAATATTGTAGTGCATACTATTTTGTTCGGTGCAATAGACCTCAGGGTGGCTGTAAGGAGTGCTGTATTCTTCTATGCAGTCACATTCATCTTTGAAGCAGATTTTTAGCTGGGGGTTCAAAAATTTATAATTTCATTGCATAGAGAAACTGTCTCCCAAGCTGCAGGGCTAAAATCATGTAACTATAAAGTCATAATTCTTCATGTGGATTCTTTGTTTTACTTTAGTTATTGCACTTCAGAAATTTTGTCAGCAGAAATATTTTTGTCTCTATAGCTATGCCACAGGGATAAAATTACTTCTTCAGTATATTTCTCTGTATAGACAATTACCTATGGTTTATTTTTTGAGTAATAATGCAAGCTTTCCATATGAACTTAGGTAAGTGTCTGTTTCATTATCCTGCACAGAAATGAGGAGAAACAGCCTATGTAAACTGTAGCATAATTAAGAAAACATCTTATATTTGATGTTTATAAAGTTTATGTTTTGCTGCTATAGTAGAAATAATTCTGAAAATGACAGTAATTGCATCTTATGATGAAACAGGAAATTCACAACTAAAAATCAAAGAAAAGAGTTTTTTCTATTTCCCTGATGATCCTTTTGAGATTGCAATAAAGTAGCAATTGGCAAAAGTGCAAGCTTCAGAACTAGTTTCTTTGTAGCTTCTCTGAACTTTTCTGCCCTTTAAGGAATCTAAGAAGAAAAAAACCCTCATGAGATTTTTCTGGACTATACAAAAAATTTGAAATAACCTTGAAGCAACTCTTTTTACTGTGTATAATTAAATTCATTTCAAGAAGGAAATCATAAGTTTGGTTTTGATCTGTGGGAACATCTTTTTAATAAAATTTCCAAACTCTAACATTTGTTTTGCAGATAAAAAAGACAGTTTCTTCTGGTTGAGGATAAAATTACAACATACTTACAGATCAGCTGAATCACCTTACAGATTCTGAATATTATCCTACATATAATAAATACTATAAATTTACATATGATAAATGAAATTAACTCTGATTAAAAATGTGGCAGCACAAAAACAACACCTGAGATGTCAATAGTAGTAGCATACTCATTCATGTTTTTTATAACATTTCAACAAGCCATTGTTTGTTGTTGTGAACTGTGTGACATACTCATAAAAATGTCTCTAGAGTTCAGTCCAGTGCTTTGAACATCTTCAGTGTGGAATCAACTTGTGATCAAAGTTTTCAAACACACATCATTTAAATATCAGATACTTAAATCTGTAAAGTAGTAATTTAAATAGAGCAAATAATCCAAACTCAACTTCAAAGTAATATATTGGCCACAGCTACAATATAAGAGTCTATCAATTTCATTACATTTGGCAAATGATTTTAGAAGAGTATTAGAAGTTCCAGTATATGGTAAGAAAAAGTATTTGTTTATGCACTTTTTCTGTCTCAAGGCACAGTTTTGATGTTGACACAAAGAGTGAGTGAACACTCAGACGTGGACGAAGAAGATTGTGTGGAGATCTTTACAAGCTAAACTACCCAAAGTGTTAATTAGTGACTAATTAGATCATTTAGAGAACATTAAAGCAATGGACATGTAACTAAGTTGAAGCTGGTCAATGTCATTGAAAGGTTGCGCTCTAAATTTTTTCAAAAGGCCGTGTAAATTAAAGGAGATTCTTAAAGACTGGGAAAAAACCAGACATCAGATCCATTTTCAAAGAGTAATGAGGAGCTACAGGCTGGTCAGTCTCCTGCTAGTCCCTGGAAAGATTTTGGAGCAACTCCTCATGGAAACCATATCCGAGCATATAAAATAAAATTTTTGGGAACAAGCAGTAAGGGTGTAGAAATGACAAATTCTGCCTGACCAATCTTGTTGCTTTATAATGACATGAGTAGGGATAAAATGGTGGTGTTTACCTTCACTTGCACAATGTTTCTGTCACTGTCCCCAGTTATCAAATCTGTGTATGGATACAAAACTAGGAGGAATGGTAGATGTGCTAGAGGGTAGGACTGCCACTCAGAAGTACTTCTGGAGAAGGCTGGAGAAACGGGTTGACAGATACTTCATGAAGTTCAAGGAACACAAATACAGACTCCCGCATCTGTGACAGAATGCCATGAATTAGTACAAGATGGGGACAGATTGGCTTGAGACCTTGCTGCAATGTCAGTTCACATCATGTTGTCTTGTATTAACCAGCAGATCCAGTTCTCCTTTATTCAGCCCTTGTGGAATTGTGCCCAGAGTCCTGTGTTCAGTTTTGGGCACCACAGAGCAAATTCAGGAGAGCCAAGGTAAATAAGGGGCTGAAACACATGGCATGTAAGGAGAGGGTGAGGAATCTGCTGGGCTTTTTTAGCTGAAAGAAGAAAAGATGGAAGAAAGGTGCTATTGCTATCTACAACAAGTCCAATCATGGACTGCAGAGAAGACTTTTCTTGGAAGTGAACAGCCACAAGCCAAGAGGCAATGGACATAAATTGCAGTACAAGAAGTTCTGGTTAGGCATTAGTAAAAGAGTGAGGAACTGTTTTTTTAGAGATGTTATGGAATCTCCAACTTCATGTGAACCTGAGCAACCGAGCAACCTGATCTAACTTTGAAATTTGTTTTAACTTTAAAGCTGGCCTTGCCTTGACTTGGGGATTGGACTTGATGATTCGCAGAGGTTCCTTCCCACATAAATTATTCTATTATTTGCATGATAAATTTTGGAGTTAGATTTTGAGGCATAGTTCATAGAGGTATGCAGCTTGAGACACAGGGAACTTGAAACAGAGGGAATACTAAACAACCAAGCAGCACTTACTGGTGTTAAACAAGACAATATGTGGAATATTAGACTATTTCTGAATAATTTGTCTGCTGTCATTACTGATAAAAAAGTGAATCAGTACTAGAATGATTTGTGGGTGGAAGTGTGGTTAGCAATAAAGTGGTTTCCTCATTTGCTTTAGTGCTGAAAAGTTTGTGATAGTTATAGATCTATGTTTTTCCATGCTAAAATAGAGATTTATCTACATGCCCTTGTTTAAGTCTGAACATTGTATTTGTACTCTGTTGACATGATTTATAAATGTTTGATTATAGCTGTAGCTGGCTGATGAAAAGAAGTATTTCCTGAACAACATGTCATCACTTCACCTTTGTGTTTTGTGGTAAGAAATAGGTTCAACCTATTTACATTGCTTGAGAGTAAACGCTATTAGATGGTTGTCCCTGAGGGGCTCATTATCTCAAATGATAGATTTAGCCATTAAGAGACAGTGCACTCAGAAGGGTTTTGAGAAGTCAAGGTAAGGTAAAAAGCTACCTTGTGTAATGAGCAACTTTGCAGAATATGAAAAAGATAACTTTCAGACCTATGTGCATGAATACTTGCGGGTCATCTATGAACTACAAGGACAGTAAAGAGAAAGTAAAAAACAATTCATTTCCACCTGTTCTTATAGATCAACTTTTTCTATGCTGTTTATCATCACAGTATCTAAAGCATATTGATATGTCAGAGGCAGAGGTTGCTAATATAAGGGTAACTGGTCTATCACAGAACATCCGCACTCCCAGCTAAGGTGAGAAACTAATAAAAAGAACCTCAGAGCGTGACAGGTGACTTTTTTGAAATATCTGAGGAAAGCTCTTCAGTGGAGCTATGAAGTCTGATCTTTGCCTGATGTATGTTTACTTAGTCTGTGTTACTTGGACAGCCCACAAACAACAAAAAACATTCACAGAATTCTAGTCATGTACTGCAAAAAGGGAAGGTATGTAGAATGAAAATGTGAGAGATTTGGACATATGTGTTCAGATTTGAGGGAAAGGTTACAACTTCTTTTGTGTTTAGGGAGAGTTGTGTCATTGATATTCCATCCCTTCTTGTTCCAAGTCCCACTGAGGATGCCTGTCCAATGGTAAAATCAGGGCTGCTGTTCTACCCTCCTAAAATAAATATATGTGAAAATATTGCCATTTATCTGTCTGTGTAAGTGACCTTAGTTACTTTGACTGAGTTCTCTGAATGAAATGAAATCCATTTAGGACGTAAACAAAACATTTATGTATATTTTCCATATTTCTTTATGTTTCTTGAGGGAACATCTGTTTTAAAAACCTAAATCTGTTTGCTGAGTAACTTGATAAAGGAGAAGCTGTGAGGCCATTTCTTGGCAATATTATACATGCAGTTTAATTTGTCAATATTGGAGAAATACCATAATGTTATTCTATTTGATTTTACTGCAACTGCATAATATTTATGCTCTGTGTTATGAAACATTCTGCCAGTTACCAAGGAATCAAAGAAAAGGAATGAAACAGCCTACTGCATTGTGCTGACTGCAGGAAATGGTACCTAGATTGGACAGTGAGCTATCCTAAATTCTCAGAAAGAAGTTTTCTGAAGAATTTACTGATATTATAGCTGCCTTACCTGGAACATATGTTTCTTCTAGGGTAATGTGAATGACACGGACATATGTTCATATGATTAATATCATAAAAAGAGATTGAGAGATGATATATCTGAAATGATGATAAAACTTTTTCTTTCATGTCGTATTCAGGATGATACTGTCTGCAATGGAAATGGAGTAAGCATTATAAAATTATTTTGAACCCTACTCTATAGAACCCAGCCTAAGCAATCAGTTGAAAGTATTCCAACCCTTTTGATAGACACATTTGGATAAGTGAGACACAATCAAGTAACACTGCTGTCGAAGTAGTCTGAAGCATCTCTTCCGGTGCCTTACACTTTCTGGTTACTATGGAGATAGGTCAGGGAAACAGGTCAGACTTTTACAGAGACATTTTTGGTTTTCTCTTCGTTCCCTGGTTGTGTGGATAGATGACTGTGGACAGCAAACAATTTGTAAAAACCAGTTTACCCTTTTCCTGCCACTATTGCCTGTTTTGCACTATTGCCTATTGCACTATTCCTGCCTGCTTTACTTTCAGTGTAGCTCCAATTCACTTTGTTTCCATCTCTCTCTTTGTCACTTAGCAAAGCTGTGTTGCTAAATAGTGTGTGGCTTTATGACTCACTATGTGCACAATCAATATATTTATCTATGACTGGACATCTATCCCTCATTTTAGTCAAGGGAAAGAAGACCCGCTATCAAAAAGAATATCTGAGTTGACAGTGGGGAGGGAAATATTGTGTATGCATGTTAGAATGAGCAGTGTGAAGAAGGCTGAATTACTGCAAGTTCAAGAGTTGGTAAGAAAAGTTATTGAGGCAAAAATGCAATAAATGTGGAAGAAAGGAAACAACAAGGAAAATTTGGAGAGGGGAGGAATGGAAATTTGGCAAAGAAACAGTGCAACTAGGTGGTTGGACTGATGTAAATAAAATTTTAGAAGCATCAAATTGCAAAAGAACCAAGAGATTTTGGTTAATGGAATGAAAATTTGCCTACCAGTGTGCAGGCCCTTGGAAATGACAATATTCCAACAACAAATTAAAATAATGTCCACAAATATAACTTAGGGCACTGCTTGTTGTAGGTTAAACATAGGCACTTTGAGATTGCTAGGATCTGGGAAGAGTCAGGAAGTTTTTATGTGAATGTAGAGGAGAAAATCTCTTCCACTACAGTAAAGTACACGTGATGTGAAAGATGCTGATTACTTTATTCAATGTGACACAGAAAAGTACTAGGGTGCTACTGATAAGAGGATGATACAAGACCAACACAGATTGATTTAAAAAGAACCAGCGCTCTTCTTCAAAGTCAAAGTGCAGAATTTATAGCTTACGAAAGCTGTCTGCATAACAATAGCCTTCACTCTGAGATTCAACTCCTCCAAAGAGAAACTGTCAAGAATTAAGCTGATAATAACTTACTTGCACTACTTTGTTCAAGTAGAAAAGTAATGCTAACTCTGACTAACATAATATTTTGTTATACAACAAAACACATTAAGTTTTACAGGTCCTTAGACAAGTATATTCAGTCCCTTTTAAAGAGTCAGTTGAAATAACCCGTATTAGTTATTCAGAATAGAGTAATTCTCCCATTAACAAAACTGTGGATGTTAAACCTTTTCATCTGTCAAAAGTAGGCTGTTACTGGGTATGACAGAAAAACTAGAAAGCAAGGACAACTTTATTGACAGAAGATGCTTCTGCAGTTTTTCTTTTACCATCTAAAAGTATAAGTCTTTGAAAATCCATGTTCTTCTTAATAGGCATTTGAACGACCAGTATGACAAGGACAAGGGTTAATGCCCTGCAGGCATCTCCAGCCCTGACTGTCCCTGCCTGGCCCCCTGGGGCTCCCCCATGGCCCAGGACCCCAAATCAGCCCCTGCCTCAATGATGCCACAGTCTCCAGCTCCTCACACCCCTGCCTGGCCATGGGCCCCAGTGAGCCAGACTGTTGTGTGGGCCCCACATCCCAGCCTGGCCTCATCCAGTCCCCATGGAGGCATCCAATGCCCAGGCTGGGTCTGTCTTGGTGGCCCTGGCTGCCTGCTCCTGTCTAGGGGCCAGCCCCTTGGAGAGCCCTTGGGGAGCCGCTGGCCTTGGCGGTGTCTTGGCAGTTGGTTCTGGCAGATCAAGTAGTCATGAATTTTTCTCCTTCTCAAAGAAAGACAGCAAGGGTAAAAACCTGTCCACAGAGGATATTCAGAGATCTGATGGGAAATGATGCCCTGAGAACCACATCCCTATGTTGTGTATTGTTTGAATGATTTTAGGAGGAACTTTGATCACAATTTTGTTTATGTTAGGAAAACATAAACATAAATGAAAAAAAAAAAAATAAAATGAGAAAAGAGCAGGAAGTGGTGTGATTTTGTAACAGATTTTATCCTAACACCTTAAGAAATTGTGACTGAATAGAAAGCTGGTCCTTGTAAGAAAGTTTCTTTATTCTGTGAAGGTCTTGAAAACCCCAGGCATTTTGAAGCCACTCTTTGATAATATTGTTTCAGGCATGGTCTTATGCTTCTAATTTCTCCTCTTTCTGTATAGGGAGGAGATCGCCCTGGTCTCCATTCAGTCTATACCATGTTTCTTCTTTGAGTCTCTTCCTTATCCTTCTTTGGTTGTCTGAGCAAGATCAAGGCTAGAAATGCAATAGAGGAAAGAAATACTGCAGGAGTACTTGGTTAGTGAAGAGGTATATTCCATTATTCACCTTGTGATTGCAGTTTAGAGTGTCTAGTGTTACTTTGTGTGCAAGATCTTAAAAGATATGATCATTATTAGGATCTAGGGTTTTCCTCTCACTGTAGTGGCCATCCATCATGGAAGGAGTGTCTATGTTAGAAAATGTAGAACTAACTGCATTATTCTGGTCTGAAATACCAGAAATATGAGGTCTGGTGTACCTATTTCTAAACTAAACTGGCTCTCTTCAAGTTCTAGATCGAGATTCACACAATTATCTCATTTAAGGACATGGGAAATCAGGGTATGTGAGGATCTGAGTATCAGTACTTTAGATTTTCTGACATTATCACTCATAAAAATATCTATGAAAGGTGATGTTTCAATCACAAATCAGCTGACTAAACAGATGTCTAGAGCCATCTGAGCAACAGGTGAGATATGTTTAAATTACATTGGATGTGTACATTTTAAAACTTTACCACAGTTGATATAGCGTATTTTTATATTAATGTAGTTAAAAAAGGTAAATACGGGTAAGTGTAGTAAAATGGAATGGGATATAAATATCAGTTAATACTTCCTTGAAACACTAGGACTCAGCTCTCTCTCTATCAGAAGGAAATGTATTTTGCTCCGTACATGCACACTCTAAACCACTTTTGACTTTCTTAGACAGCTTTCTTCGAGAGCTAAGTAGAAAATAAAACTTTCATGTCATGGAAGAAAATTTCCAAATTTCCTTTTGTTTTGCCATCAAATAAAGTGATGAAATATACAACAAAATTAAAATTCTGAATAAATGGATTGACTTTCTAAAATACATCCCTAACATCAAATAATTTACTTTTAAAATGTCATTAAATTTAAACACACAATATCTGTTTATGCATTAATTCTTTGAAACATTTCCATTGCCAAAATAGCATCAGGTGAAGTGCACAGTGGTTGATAACTATTTTGCTATAATACAATAATGAGATTCCCTTGGAAGTTGTCCATTTTAGCAATGTCTAGGACTGATCCTGACACCTGCTACTTAAGAGCAGATTTAGCTCAGTGCAATGAGAAGCTTCTCAGAGATGGGTAAAGCATTCAAACTATTTTTCTGACATTGAACTAAACTTTAAAGTAGAAATAGCATTTTGATATTTCTAATAATTTTAAAATGCAACGCTTAAGCTATTCCACCCATGAATGATAACCATAAGTTTGGTACTACAGGATAGTAGCTATAGAAAGAAAGCCATCTCTTCTTCAAAAATTTAGTTTATGAAATAAGCATTAAAAAACATTTTCCTTTTGAAGATAGCTTGTTCAGCCATAGAGTTTTAGAATTAAAAATTAATAATGCATAAAATTATTTATCCATGCACTAGACTAAGAAAAAATCAAATCATAGCACAAATTCACCTAAACACTTTTTATATTTAATTTCAGTTCCTCAGCCAAAATGAGAAGAAAATGTTTGGGGAATGTGTTTTTTCATTTTAATTCCACTTATAATAGAGAACAATTGAAGAACTGGGTTCAATTACCTGAGGCCTGTGTTTACAGGCAGTTTACTGTGCAGAGTATTACACTATCAACGAGTTTAAGGATATCAGAATGGAGTTCATAGAACAAGAAAAAATATATTAGTCTGTACAGTTTATTAAAAAACTAAATAAAACCAAAAGCAAACAAATCCCAAAGAGATGCAGTCGTGGGTTCCCAAAAGCTTATATTTTGTTTCAAATTCATTTTATTTCACCAGACAGAAGATATTACTTCTTCCTGTAACCCTTGCGTTATTGCAGTGTGACAAGGATACCTCAGTTACCAAATGCAGGATCACTGAACTTATGAGCTTGAAACATACTGTGTGTATTCATGTGTATGAACATCAGGGAAGCTCTTTGTTTTCACACGGGTGACTGTAGTGTGTCACTGACACAGACACCATCTTCCATATATGGGCTCACACATACAGGAAAGTTTGGTTTCCATTCTTACTCATTTCTATGGGATGCCATGCAGATCACTGCCCAGAATCTCTAACAAAGGCACTGTAGAACATAAATTTCAATTTCTTTCTCTGGTTGCCGGAGCTACTGTAGGATGAGAACTGGTGAACTGAATGCAGCCGTACTGGATATACTTTAGTCTGAGAAACGATACAGTAAAGGACTTTCTTAAAGTCATTGTTACCGTGACTGTTTCAGCTCTGGTCAGCTAGAGATCCTGAACCAGAGAGATACAAGGTCAGACTGGTGGGATCGCTTTATCTCAACAGCAAGGGAGCCAGCAGTGTGTGAAAATCTTTTGGATGTTAAACAACGTGAACAGGACCACCCATTATGGGTTAGTTACATACATTTAACTGTAGTTACATACATTTAACTTGGATGAAACTACAGAAGCCTACACTTCTATGCAAGAACACGTCTACTGCCCTATGAATCCTTTCAACTCCCAGTTCCTGCCAGTCAGTGACAAATTAATTTGGAATGGGAAAGTCCATAATGGACACAGTCATGATCAAGGTCTCCAAAGTCATATTCCAAACATGCTTTTAAAACCTGTTACAGGCTCTTTTGGAAAATAAAAATTGAAGGGATCAATAAACTCATACAATCTTTCATTGTTTCCTGAAATGTTTAAATACAAATGACAGTGTACATATTTCCATGCAGTAACTACCCAGTTGCTGCATTCTGGGCTTTATAAATCTTAAGTTAAGGCTAAGAATTCCTCCCATCCTTTAAAGATACACGGATAAATTAAAAGACAAAAGGTATATTAAAGCTATGCCAGACATACTGTCTATAGCCCTAGAAAAAGAGGCTGAAATGGATAATGAAATGGAAGGGGCATGTTGCAGAAGTGCTTTGCTTCACAGACAGCTATCCACGAACATGGAGAATCCCTCTTTTGAATGAGGAACTTTGATTTCTATTCAAATTCATTTGGCTTCAACTTCCAACTATTGGTTCCTTGCCAGAATAAACTGCCTTTCAGGACTTCATAATTTCTCCCTGTGAAGAAATAAATAAACTGTAATTGTGTCTCATTAATCTTTTTGATAATCTAAATGATACCAAACTCATTAATTCTTTCTGTAATCAATTTTAAGTTATTTCTTCTTTTCAATGTCCTTTTAAAAAAATGTGGACATCCATGATGAAGACACCATTGCAGAATTTTTTACATACTTTTAATCAAAACTTTCGTGTTTGTATGGAAAAGAATCACATTACTTTTTTTGTGTCTGACACTTAGTAAGTGGCTTGTCTTTTATAATCCCTGACTCTTCATCAGAGTCATCGTTTTCCAGTTTCTCTTTTCTTTCATTGTTCTGATTTATGCTGCTCATTCCTAAATGCATAACTTTGTATTTTGTGAAACTAAATCAGTTACAGTTTTTTGAGTGGGCACAGCTTATGAAGAATTATCTGTGTAACTGACTCATCATAATCACGTTTCCTGTTCTGGTAATTTCATGTCACTAATAATGATATTTCTGCAGCAATTTAATATAAATTCTTCTCTTCATCCTGCTATGATAATTATTCCTTATAACGCAAGAACACAAGCCTCACATTTTGCTCTTTGTGCCTTCTAGATTCATCTTCAATTTTTTCTCACACCCCCATTTCTGCTCTTAACTCCTTTACAGTGGGGAACTGGAACAACAGAAAAATCAAGTGCTGGAAAACCAGAGGAAGAACAATGTTTAATGAAACAAAATTAAGATAGTGCTCATCCTGGAAAAAAGGGTGGGTTTTGGAGTTGAAGGCCAGGCATTCTAATTCCAGTTGAGCTTATTATAACAGCAGATATTACCAAAAGGAAGGTTAAAAGGAGAAGAAGAGTTCTGTTGAAGCTACTAAAAGAAAGAGCTGGAGGTGGAAGACTAGCAAATGCTATTTGATAGTTCAGGATTTACTGAGAGGATTTATCCCTCCACTTCATAAAACAACTCAATGATTTGTTTACTCTAGTCATCGGTGTGGTCAGCCATGTTGATATACAGCCATTAAATCTTACTGGAGAGGCATTTGGCATGGTTACTTAGTGTGGTAAGTTTTGATTACACTCACATTGCAACTGCTGCACTCTGTTTGCAGTCACCTGTGTCCTTTCTGTGGCCTCATCACACAGAATAAACCACATGCAATGGAGATAAAGATAAGAGGGTACTGAAGCACTAGTGGGACCAATTTGTTTTCCAACTTCTTCCTTTTTTGTCCTCTTTTCATTCTTTTCAAGTGTTCAGCTCACTGTGAAGGAATTCCTTTTTCAGACATCTCATTACTTTGTGTTTAGTGTTGACAGTTTTTTAAATTTAAAACAAACCCTGGTCCTGAACAAATGCAAGAGCTTTAGATCACCAACTGCATTATATAAGTAGGCCAAAAAGTATTTAATAGTTTAAATATGTAATGAAATAAACATATAAAGGAGAGGAAGAAGGTTGAAACCTCCTACACCTTCCCTTTATTTGCATTTTATGGAAGCCCAAACAGAGAAAACAGAGAAAGCGTGATCCTCCTCTGTTCTGCTCACTGACAGGGAGACACCCAACTGGAGACTTCAATGTCAAATGGTAGCACAAAAGAACCACAATTTTTGTCAATGTTTTATTGGATTGGCTTCCAATACATGGGTGGAATAAAACAGATATCTTATCTTATTTTAACATCTTGCCCAGTGATAAAGTCTCAGAATTACCTGACAAACACAGAGTTCATGCTTTTGGGAGTGACATCTACTCAGTGGGCACCCTTAGGTAATCTCCATCAACCACATGAACTACCTGTTTCTCCAAAGCTAAGGCATGTGCTTTTCATCAAGCCATGAAATCTGAGGTCCAGAATGATGGTATCAAACATCAAAAAGCGCCCTGAGTTGTCTCTTAGAGTTCACTCTTCCGACTTTTAATAGCTTGGGGAGGGGGGAGAACATAAAATATTTACAGATGCTATATTTTCACACTGTTGGACCTGTTGAACTCTAATTTTTGACTGGTTCCTCTCCTGATAACATTGATTCAGACACAACAACTGTAGCCATGGAGCCATAGATTCAGATATGCTCTCTTCTGACCTGCCTGTGTTCCTGAATTCAAATGACTGAAGCAGTACAGGAAATATTTCCTCGATTATATTCTCTCCAGTTACAGGAAGCAAACAATAATTAGGGAGCAACAACAAGCCTTTGTCTCTCATACAACTACAGCACTGACAGCAAGACAGCAGTTTTCAGGAAGATGTCAGATCAGAAGAAAGCAGAGTAATGCCCATGTTCTTAAAACATAATCTTTGCAGCAAGTCCTATACTCCAGCAATCAGAGCACTTAATAAAATAACATCCACTTCTAAAGCATGTAAAATGTATGAAAAAAAGACTGAACTTTCAATGTGAGACCTAATATGTAGCAAAAAACTCTAGGGCTAATTACTCAATCCATAGATATAGGGAGATCTTGTTAATTTATTGTAAGTAATAAGGTTATCTGGATTCATCTGCTATCAGTCTTTCAGTTTTCCAGAAGCTGTGTTCCTTGCCTTTGACAGTTCTTCAGATGTGTTGTCTTCTATTTTTCTTTTTCTGCAGAAGACAAGTCAGTTGAAGCTCTTACATCAATCAGGCAGAGACCTTCATCTACAAGTCAGAGGACTTTTGAAGTAGGGGACACAATAGGAAGAGGAGGTCAAGCATTCCAAATGACTCTTCTGAAAAAATGAGGTGGTGGCTGTTGAAGAGTCATTAAATGAGTAACTGAATCAGAGGAGCTAAAACATACTTTGTGGATGGCAATAATCATGCATACACAGACAAAAACACAGAAGTACTTATAGGCAAGATAGACTGCATCCTTGGAAAGCTTAAGGATATCCTCTGATATGCTGGAAGGGGGGTCTGCCCCTCAGAAAGTCCTTAATAGGTTGTAGAATTGATCTGACAGGAACTTTATGAAGTCCAACAAAGGCCAGTGCAAAACTGGGGACCCAGGACAGAATAATCCCCGGGACAGAATAATCCCCTGTAGCAAAACAGGTTGGGCACTGGGAAATGGAAAACAGCTTTGCAGAAAAAGACCTGGAGATACTGATGAACAGCAATTTAAGGGTAACTCAGAAGTGTATTCTTGCAATGCAGAAAATTAACTTCATATTGGACTGTATTAAAAAGACTATAGGCAGCAAGTCAAGGGAAGCAATTAATCTGTTCCATTCAGCATTTGTACAACTGCACTTGGAGCCTTGTGTTCAGTTTTGGCCTTCCTAGTACTAGAGCAATTCCAATGGGGGGCCAGCAAGGTGGGGGGCACATGATGTACAAGAAGACGCGGAGATAACTGTGATTCTTCACTTTTAAGAGAAGTCTAAGAGTGGATCTTGTTACTGTTTTCTACTACTTACTGGGTTACAGATAAGACAGAGACAGACTTTTTGGACATGAACAGTGAAAGTACGTAGGCAATGGACAGATGCAACAATGGAAATTCCATATATATTTTTTCACATCTTGAAGATGGTCCTAACTTCGCAATTGGCCTTCTTTGGATCAAATGGCCCCCAGACTTCCAAATTATTCTGCTCTACCTGTTTTTCTACCACATTTATTTCCCAATCCACTTCTATTAAAAATAAGTATTTTGTATTCTGGATGTTATTCCTGGTGCTACAATAAAGAAAACCATGTAATGTTTCTACCC
The DNA here is from genome assembly GCA_013399435.1 of Arenaria interpres. Lineage (NCBI taxonomy): Eukaryota > Metazoa > Chordata > Aves > Charadriiformes > Scolopacidae > Arenaria > Arenaria interpres. Next base: position 230,779 of record VXAK01013770.1, on the reverse strand, counting down.
TTCCTCATAGATACATGAAGAGCTGTATCTTTTTTTTGAGATCAAATAAGCCCTGATTAATGGCATTGAAAAATTTTCAAAACATAAAATAGCAAATGAAAGTTACCCAAAGTACATGGTTAGAAGGAGGATCCTCTGAAATATTTTAGGAAGTTGGTACATCGGAGGGTGAATTGTTCCTAGAATAGGCAACTATTGATTTGTTTCTGAAAACTACAACAAAAGAAAGGTTCCTAAAAAAGGAACTGCCAAATGGTTTCTTGGAAAATAGGACCAGAATATGACAATAATTTGTATAGCACACAGTCAGAGCTGTGAATCAAAGAGAGTAGGAATAGTATATAGAAAGCTGTACCTCTCCCTATGCAATAGTTCAGCCAACTCTGGAACTCTAAATGTGTGCCTCAAATGACCTTTATTCACAGGTAGAAGTCTCATAACTGAAGTTTTGAGTTCTGCTCAGGAAACAGTGAACCAGAACTTAATACCAGAGTCCTGGCATCCCTCTAGAGGCATGTGAATGTAAAATACAAGTAGTGCTCAAGACATGAGTCAAAATATCTCTTGATTGTCTTCAGTCATGTGAAAATCAAACAGACCAATAGCTACTGTCACTCTTCTCATAGGCAATAAATTAAATACCTGGAAAGTATCTTCCATTTCCACCCTTATTTTCCCCTTCCAAACCTTAGAATCATCAGAGGCAAAGTATAAACCATTGATGAAACTGTATTCAGCAGGAAGATGTATCCAGAAAATTCTCCACCTGAATTCTCACCAGCTAACAGAGATTTACTTTAGAGATAGAATAGGGATGAAAAATGAATTATTAACAGAAAAATATAACTGGCTTAAGACTTAGGAAACATTAAGGCTGAACATAAATTCACAATGTTTGATACTTTCAAGGTATTGACTTCAGTCATTCAGTGATATATCTGCACAGGCATAATCAGAGTGTTTATGTTTACAGCCAGAATAAAGCAACTTACTATCAGGAAGAAACTTCAAAACACCATGAAAGATTAGCCAATCCATCTTGCAAGACAGTGAAATTTGGTTCTCTGTAGTGTTGTGACTGTAAAAGGAAGGGGTCTAACAGATTGTACCAAAAGTCTCTTAAATTATTCTTCTAATTACAATGGCAAAATTGGTGTGATTTTCTTTGCTTCCTCTCCCCTCCCCCTACCCTGCAAAAAAAAAATAAAAACCAAAACCCAACAACAGTGGGACCAAATCATTTAATCTCAACACAGGCAAGCTCTCACCCTAGCTCTTGTGACTTGTGACACAGGCAGTTTGGGAGGGGGGTCCTTTACAACTCCCCCTTCTTATCTCATAGACCATTTTCCTTTGAAACCACCTGAACCACTTTCCTTCTCGGCTCTGTCCAGCCATCACTCTGGGCTCAGTCAGATTGCAGGACTCTCCAGAAGGGAAAGCAGCAGGTCAGAGCAGCAGGAAACATTGCAGCACCTGTGGCTATTAGTCCACACTCTTTCTTCCAAGCTTATGATACAGCCAGCTGTGTTGGAGGTGGTATAAGAGGGAGCTCATCCAATCTCCCATTTTCTGCTGCTGGGCCTGGTTTCAGCAGCCTGGGGACTGAAGGGGTGCATGGTTGTCCCTGCTAATGTAATATTTTTTTCCCATCTATCCTGTCCTCAAGCCGAGCTTCTATCAACCCATGCTGTGCTGATTATCACTCCTAAATCACAAATCGCCAGGAACCCATTTCACCATTAACTCTATGCATTATTAGGCTCATTTCAGACCATCTGCCTTCTCAGTATACTGGGAGCTGGTAGCAAAGTTGCCAGTGTGGTAAGTAAATTCAAGCTGATTTGAATTTTATTGTCTCCAAGCAAACACATTGCTGAGAGGAATTAACTGGTATCAACCTGGCAGAACAACGTCTTCCTGTCTCATTGTACATCCTGGTCTATATCTGCAACCTGCACATGCTAACCTTAATCAACTGCTGGGAGAACGTGCCTAAAATACAGGAGATGCTATGTCTGCTTAGACCTATTTCTTTTCTGTGCTCTCTGGACTCTAATGATTTGGAAGAATTCTGGTAGCAGACCTCCTTCCTGTTACTTTTGAAATGAAGCAAATCAATACAGGGTTTAGCTGCTTTACATCCCAACGGGACCAGGATTTACCATAAAATTCTAAAAGTGCAATTGACTAGTTCAAATTTTTTTAACCTTGCAAAAATAACAACAAAATCCCATGCCTTCTTAGAAAAAAGACTAGGTCTTGTTATGAAATTTAGAAAAGATGTTATTTTTCTGTTCAAATATATTAACATTCCCCAGCACCCCAAAACATATTCATAAGCATTCAGATAAGATCAACCAAAATCATTTATACATTATTATGTATCGTTTTTAAATCTTTCTGTAGGTTTTTTTAATACTTTTGGCAAAATATACATTTTAATTACATATTTACCTTAATGACAAATTTCTTTTTAAATTAAAAAGTATACAGATGGTTTTCAAAATTCAATCAGAAAATAAGCCTACTCCAAGAAAACAATCAGTTTGAAAATTTTGTCATCAGCTTTTATCTTCATCACTTCAAAGAGTTTATTTCCCTACTGTCCTTGTTCCAGCAGGGATAGGGTTAATTTTCACAAGATGCTGGGACACAGTCAGGGTGGCTGACCCAAACTAGTCCAAGGGCTATTTGATACCATGTGACCTATAGCTTTGTATAGAGCTGAGGGAGCTGGCCTGGGAAGGGGCAACAATTGCTGCTTCTGAGGGGGTTGGGATTTTTCCAGGTTCTGATCAGTGAGCAGTTGTACATTAATGGATTAACGGTGTTTGTGTATTCCTTTATCAGTATTATTGTTGTTTTCTCCCTTCCTTTGCTGTTTTGTTAAACTGTCTGTATCTCAACCCACGAGTTCTGCTTTTTTCTTCCAATTCTTCCCCTGTCCTGCCACGGGATAGTGAAGAGTGAGCAAATGGCCATGTGGTTCTTCATTGCCAGCTGGGGCTGAACCATGACACCTACCCATTTAGCATGGTAAAAAGTAAGCCATTCTCTTCCAGTTAGGGATAAACACTGTGGTGCAATCTTAAAAATGCCATTCTGGTAACAGTCCTCCTCAAAGTCATGATATAATGACTGTAGGTATTGTTTTAATGACATACGACACTCTGCTATTAATACAACTGTCAGATGTTTACAGAATGTCTCATTTTTAAAATTAATTTTTAATCAGCTGTTTAATAGGTAGTTTGTGAGAAGCACACAGAGGAAAAAATATCACTTTTCAAGAAACAAATATTTGCATATCAAGAGACTTCAGCTTGTCTTTTATAGCTGACAGTCTGTTAAGCCTTTGTAGCAAAATTGTAGACACCATCAGCATTTTTTTGGGTGGTGGGTTTGGTCTTTTTTCAGGAAGATTGACTAAATGATTAGTAACAAAGTAAGAGCAATGTTTGAGCAGAAAGGTGTTTTTTTAAGATAATGACATGTCTTATTGTTAAAACATTTTTGTAAATATTTTCAGCTATTTAGTTATTTTTATTTTAAAGTTTTCTGACGAATTTTTCCTTCAGCTTTTTTGGTTTTGCTAGTTAGAAATGAAGGTTGGTTGCCATTAATTCATGTTTTCAATTCTAAATGTTTTCTGCGGTTGTTACAGTCCATCAGTCTGCCCGTCTGGATGAGCACACAATTATAACTAGACATTGACACTGATAAACCAAGTAACTATTATCAAACCAATCAGAAATCCAATTGCCAATTAGCATTAATAAATGTCAACAGATGAAATTTTGATACACAATATGAGATGCCATGTTTATTAAAGGTAGCCCTTCATGTTTAGCAAGTTCATCATATAGAATTTTAAGCAAGTCCAGAGAAATCTGTCAAGAAGAAAAGAAACAGGTTTTAAGAAGTCATATTATATAGCACAGAGTGACTGTTATTCTAATGGACACCTGGAAGAGCATGTGAGAGACAGAGGGAACTTTCTAAGATGTATTTCCACAGAATAAATCTTAGAATCTATAAAAAAATCCAATTAGAAAAGAAACCTAATTAGCTTTATTTAAAATAAAAGAGTAGAGTGTCTCCATGTAATTTTGTGAATAATTAAATTCAGGGCCTAATTATGTTATTTCTTTGCAGTTCCAGTTGCATCCCTCATTAATGTCTAGATTATGGCTAGCTATTAATTGAACAGTAATGAGATGAAAGGCCTCCAGAAGTCCTCTGCACTAATTCAGGCAGTCATCTCAGCATTGTTTTTCCCTGTGAAGTGCCTGTGCTTTGCAAAGACTCTGTCTCTCAGTGAGTTCTTGCAGCCTTGAAGAGCTAACTAACTGCAGCCCTAAATTATTTAGACCATTAATTTTCCCTCAGTCTGTTAAAAGTCAAGGAGCCATGAACTGTACACCAGTATAGGGCTGCAGTGCCAGCACACTAGCCAAAATTCTGCATTCAGAACCAGAAACCAGGCCCATCACTGAAATCATGGGTCTCTTATACAAACAGCTGTGTTGTGATTGTCTTATTTGCCTCAGTCTCTCTCATTTGCATACGCATGTAGGATAGTGAATAAATCAATATTTAAGAGTTGCCGGGGAGGTATTCTAGAACACGAAGGTTATCATAGAATCACAGAATGATTTGGATTAGAAGGGACCTTTAAAGAACATCTAACTGCAACCACCGTTCTGTGGGCAAAGACATCTTTCACCAGATCGTGTTGCTCAAAGCTCCATCCAACTTGACTTCGAACACTTGCAGGGAGGGGGCATCCACAACTTTCCTGCACAACCTGTTCTAGTGCCTCACGACCCTCATAGTGAAAAATTTCTTTTTTAGAAGAAATTGTCGAACTGAAATTCAAGCGGACTGCTTCAAGTGAGAAAAAGCAGATTTTGTTTTAAGACTACTCTAAAATGATGCTGATGTCCACATTTGTTATCATACCTGAACTCTAACTAGTCAATTACATTTTTAGAACTTCGTGGTATAACCTGCACACACCTAAAACATTCACCTTATGAATTGCCAAAGAACTGGACAAAATAAGAAAGTTCCAACAACCCAAAACCTTGTGTTTCTTATTTTGTGTATTTTTATTTGTTCTATGCATCTGTTAAAAATTTCCTTATTAAATATTGTTCCTTCTAATAGCTTAATGCCACATTGAATCTACTTAGGACCAGTTACAAAAGAGGTTTACTACCTCAGCTTTAGTAACATTTCTGGAGCACTCAGGCTATGTTTATTCCAGCAAATTCAAATTCGTGGAGGAACATTCCTGGGTTCCCAAACGCAATTTCCCATATTCTAGGAAGCTTCTGGAATCCAACAGAAAGCCCTAAATACCGTATGCTTCTTGGTACACGTCTCTGGAGATGTACAGAAGACAGCATGCCTGAAAAACATATCTTCACACTGCCCTCTGTGCATGGAGAGATTTTTTACAAATCAGTGAGAAATCTGGTGCAGAAAGTTCTTTCTTTTGCCAGCTCCCACTCTACAGGACTGTGCAAGGATAATAAAGATTATAGAGTTATGTCCCCCTTGCCTTTTCTTCCACGTCTTTCTCAGTTGTCTCTCCATCGGTAGGGGAGAAGAGCAAATAATGGTTTATAAAATGTTTGATCTTACAGCAAAAGAGGCAAAAATCTTTTGCAAGTTCTTGAAAGCCAAAGTACAGTCTAACATGACATAAACTTACAGTCTAACATGACATAAATTTACCAGGGGTTTCACACGTTTAAAACAGGCTAACATCTCCCGATTTCTCAGTGACACATTCCACAATTCTATCTTCTTGGAAAATGTTATTTCTACTTAAAAAACAAACAAACAAACCAAACTTTTTTTGCTTAAACCTTTCCCGTTTAGAAACTCTACCTTTCTTGGTTATAAGCAACTGCACCAGTCCCTTCAATCCTTCATATCATGCATTTGGCTGTTAGGGTGGAAGATTCATTGACACTAAAATTAATTCCAGATTAGAGCCAGAGCCTATCCAGGGCAGAGTCAGATGCATTAAACCAAAAGTACAAGAAATCCTTACGTAATCAAGACAGGATTTGCCATTGCTCTGGAAATTCTATTCTTTTTTTTTCTTTTTACTTTTTTTTTTCTTTTTTTTTTAAAGGAAAATTTAGTGGGGATGCAAATGGTCCTTGGAGAATTTTTTCTGGGCCTGCGTCAGAGACACATGAAACCAGAGCCTGTGCCAAGAGTTCTCACTCGTCTGAGCAAACTGGCTGTTATGGGAAGTTTGTCCTGGTTGGGTTCCTGACATGTTTTCAGTGGAGCTTGTGAATTACGCTTCTTGTGCAAGGACCTTTCTCTTCCTATGACAAATGTATTAGCATGATGTTTATCTAATTTTTGGACACATGCTGAGAAAAATTATCTGATATTCTGGAAATAACCCTCAAAAAGGAACAAATATAATTGCGCTGAAGGATGAAAATTGATTGAAGAACAGAAGCTGGAAAAAAGTACAATAATATGTCATACCATATGTATATATTTGTCCCTATGACACCAGTGACATATAAGTCATTTTCTGAATAGTGAGGCCTGAATTTCTTTAACTGGAAGACTGAAAACCAAAATGATGTAACAAAAATGAAACAACACAGTGAAATAATTTTCATCTGAATTTTTGTTTTCACATTGTTTAAACATGTGATCACACATAAATAATCATATTTTATTATATAAATTATGCACTTCTTACATTTTAACTATTGTTACTTGATAACAATTCTGCTAGAATATCTTCTCCCCAAAATTAATTTATTGTTTCTATATTTGAAAAGATGCTGTAAGGAACTGTATGAAAGCTGGTATTTCTGTTATAGTACATGTTGAACAACAACACCACCTACGCTGAAAATTCCTATAGCTAACTCTGACTGTAACATATCAAGGCAGTGAAATCTGTGCTTAAAAGCTTGAAAAATCAAGTGTTAAATTAAGTATCCATTCTACCACTTCTCAGTAAAAGTTGATTTGTTACTTTATTCTTATCCAAACAAATGATAGCAGTTCAAGAATCCACAGAATGTACCAGAAATCTTTAAAAGGATGCAAAAATGTCCAGATATTCTAAATTCTTTATATCCCATATGTATGTGTAAAGAAATATATGGAAAATACGGTAATTGAAATGGAATAAAATAATTGAAATGCTAATTAAGTGGAGAAAATCTAAGGTTAATATGCATAATTTGTAGAACATAAGTACTGATTCATATATTTTATGCATCAAGATTGACCTAAGCATTTAGATTAGAAGGAGCAAATCTGCCAGAATACAAAATGAAAATACTTCCCTGTGGGTATATATTACGGGTAATTCTAGTCCTCACTAGTGCTGAGACTGCTTTTTTCACTTTCTTAGTATAGTGGAAGTTTTGTATGAGTCCTTTCAAGGGAGATGATATATTTCATAAATTAGGGAAGAACTGAAAAAATTTACAGAGGTGTTTCAGTTGTCTCAGTTTTTCATCTAATTTTGTTTTTCTATAAGGTTTATTTCAATATTTACAATGAAGGATATGTTCCTTAATTCAGTATGAAATACGATGTTTAATATTAGTGGAAATTCTGCTGAAGGACCCCAAATTAAGATTGCTTTTATGCATTAAAAGTTTATTTTTTTAGTCTTAAAAAAACCCAACAACCCACACCTTCTCCCCCCTTCCCCCAAATATTTCTACATTTATTTTAAGAAATTTCTGAAAAAGTAGCACAAAAATCAACATAATTTAATTTACAGATACTGAGAGTTTTTGACCTAGAGTCTTCATTGACAAGGGCTCTAGCCGTGCTGCTCAAATCACAGAAGGCAGAGGCAGATACCACAAGAATAAGGAGCTGCTCACTGCAGGAGAAGACCAGGTTAGAGACCATTTAAGGAACCTGAAGGTACACAAGTGCATGGGACCTAATGAGATTCATTTGTGGGTCCTGAGGGAGCTGGTGGATGAAGTTGCCAAGCCACTATCCATCATATTTGAGTTGTGGCAGTCTGGTGAAGTTCCCGCTGACTGGAAAAGAGGAAACACAACCCCCATTTTCAAAAAGGAAAAAAAGGAAGACCCAGGGATCTATAGGCTACTCAATCTTATGTTTGTGCTCAGCAAAATCATGGAGCAGATCCTCCTGGAAACTGTGCTAAGGCACATGAGAAATAAGGAGGTGATTGGTGACAACCAACATGGGTTCATCAAGGGCAAATCATGTCTGACAAATTTGGTGGCCTCCTATGACAACATTACAGCGTTGGTGGTAAGGGAAGAGCCATCGACATAATCTGCCTGGACTTGTGCAAGGCATTTGACACTGTTCCACATGATATGCTTGTCTCTCTATTGGAGAGACATGGATTTGACAGGTGAACCACTTGGTAGATAAGGAATTGGCTGGATGGTCATGCTCAAACAGTTGTGGTCAATGGCTCAATATCCAAGTGGAGATCAGTAACAAGTGATTGTCCTCAGGAGTTGGTACAGGGACCAGTGCTGTTTAAAGTGTTTTTCAGCAACATGGACAGTGAGATTGAGTGCTCAATAAACTTGCAGGTGACACCAAGCTGTGTGGAGTGGTCAACACGCTGGAGGGAAGGGACGCCATCCGGGAAAGATCTGGACAGGTTTGAGAGGTGGGCCCGTGCAAACCTCATGAAATTCTAGTCTAGGGCAGGAGGTTTGGAACAAGATGATTTTTAAGGTCCCTTCCAACTCTAACCATTCTATGACTCTATGATAAACTGTTTATAACAGAAAATACAAGTCAATTCCAAGCTATTTCGCCAGCCTTTCTTGTCCATATTGTGCAATTGGTAAATGCAGAACCTCAGAGTGTGTTGGCCACAGAAAGAAGTCAGATTTACTATGTGTTCAGCACTGAAAATATTGGACCATACCTTTTCCAAATTCTTCTTGCGTAGAGTCTTAGTAGAGTGACACTGATTGCAGACAAAACAGTGGGGAAAAAAATATGTGGGAGGCAAGCAGTACATGATAATAAACAGTGCTGGCAAAAATAAACCTAGTAGACATTTGTTAGACGCAGGATTTAATGCTACATCATATTCTAATAGAAATGATACCATGCAAAATGTAAGTAGTAAATATTAAGTTCATATATCAAACATGGAGAAATATTCATCTCCTGCAGAATATCTAACAGGATTTCAGATAGAATGTCTAAAAGACCTGTAAAATAAATTGAAAGAAAACATATGTAAGATTGCAGATTATGTGGCTTGATGGAACATCAAAGACAGGTAAAATGTCCATAAATATGTAATAAGTTTTAGTAATCACATAAATTCAATGTGAAACAGCAAAATGCAAGGGGCTATATCTGAGAATGGAAAATATATAGCTTGTATGTATAAGATAGGAAACTCTATCCTCGACTGGAACAACTCCAAAAATTATTTAGGAGTCATGAGAGATTAATAACTGAATATAAGGTCTTATTGAGATTCCATAATTGAGAGAAATAATATAACCCTTGGATATATAGGAAAATTCTATTTATCATTGTATTTATCACTCATTGCATCATTATTAGAAGTCAGTGCTCTTTCGATGTGGACACTTAGAGAAACATGGTGATTAATACCTGTGGATTTGTAAAAGAGTTCTGAATATTGCCAAAATACTCAGAAGATTGCCTGACAAGAAATTTTAAAGTCAATCTGTTCAGAAAACCAAAGAAAAATTTAAAAGAGTAGCTGGCTAGGGTTCATATGCATCTGCATATGAGAACTTTAAGGAGGACAGCAGCTGCTTAGATCCAGCAGATGAGCACTACAAAATAAAAAGGGAGAAGATTTGGAAAAGTGATGTATATGAGTGTTTGTGTTCATCTCTTTATGAATTACATTCCTTATTACAACCAGTCTGTATGTTAAAACATGTATCTATCTTTTTGAAAAATTTTATAGCTCCTCAAAAAAACCCCAAACATGAAAAAAAATATAAAAAAAAAAGCCCACAGCCCTATAGATTTTTGTAGGAATGTTCAGGTGAGGTTCATGAGCAGTACAGAAGTTTAACTGTGTGTTCACAGTGGCTTTGTGTCTCCTTAAAAATTAAGGAGTTAACCTATTATAATCTAATTGGTATAGAGAAGCAGTTAGATGGTGCTTGTGCTCCAAACTATGGTAAATATTAAGTATCTAGGTCTCAGGAGCGCATGTTTCATTAACATTCACTTTTTTGTAACTCCTCATCTTCACTGCTCTTTTTTGTTGTTGTGTGTATTTAGGAAATGAAGGTATCTATGAACATTGTTATGTGACATAAAGTAAGCTTTCATTTGAATCTAAATTTTCTTTGGTTTATTTGTTTTGAACTTGAAACAATAGGCTTATAAAAATGGTATACATAGTATTTGTGGTAGGAATAGTACAATTAACTAAAGTTCATTTACCTATCGAAAAGAATCACTAAGTTAGGCAAAATATAAACAAGGCAAAAAACCATACAAATAGTCTCAGATCCACAAAATTTTATGGTGTTATGAAGATTTTCTTTTTGTATTCCAGGTAAAAACATTAAACCTTGGTATATAATATGTGTAAAAAAAAAAAAAATAACAATCATTTTGAAATTTTTTTGGCCAGTTCTCACTTTCTCGTGACATACCGTGCTTTCCTTATGGGTACATAGCTTTTTGTTTGACTTAAGTGGAACATTACTTAAAAAACCACCCACTCCATTTGTCAGGTAATTTGGAAACCTTCTGTGAGAAATGGAATATATAAAAATGTACTTTGTTAATGCAGTTACATTTCCTAGTTACATTCTTCTCATGAAATTCAGTGAAATGATCACATCCTGATTTTTCAAAACAGTCTAAGATTAACTGAATGTTGATAGATTTACTCACACATTTTCTTAGAAAATAGGAAGTTTAGGGCTTTTTGTTACCAATAAGGCTCTAGTCTTCTTCAGTTCCTCGTGTTCAAAAGTTATCACAAAAGCAAGTTCCAAGTTTTTAAAATATGTCAAAAATAACTTAGACCTCTAGGAAAAAAATTCACTTTGCTTAGGACTGAATTTTAATTTCTTTTTTTTCAGTACATTTCAAAGTAAAGTTATTGCTTTCTGTGCAATCTCAGTCTAATTTCAGTTCATCTGAGATGGTGAGATTTAACTACATTGAAAGCAATTTTAACAACCCTAATTTTTCTAGACTAAATTGTCAAGGGTAAGTGCTGGTTAAGCCTTATTGCATCACAGAGTTCAGTCAATTTATAATCTTAAAGGCATGTTCTTTTGTTCATGAGACACAGACGAAAAGAAGAAAGTGTGCTTTCAGGCTTCTACATCAATACATGTGACCATTTAGCCTTCCTAATTAATCATGAAACTAATTTTACTAGAGAGACACATTTGCATTTGTCTTTTCTGCTGTCAACAACACAACATGGGCATGTCTTAACTAGTGAGGAACAAATAAATCTGGGCAGCAGAAGCCATCCAGCTACCATAGTAAATCCAGACTAATTTAGTCTGATTTTGGAGCTATGCACTTCTCCTTCAGAGCTTGAGATCTATTACTAAATTGCTTTCTGTACTTAGATAATTTACAACATGGTTTGGTTATCTCTGTTTTGTAATGCAGTAATCAGCATGACCACATTAAGAAGAAAATGCTAATTGAAAAAGGCAATGGTTTTGTTTCATGCACATGTTTCTGAGTGAATGCAACGGTTTTAGACATCTCATTATCAGTCGTTTGTGCAGAGCATGCTCTCTCATTAATCTGAAACATGGCTGCTGGTTTATTGAAAAGTCACCAAGTGTCTGAAATCAACTGGAAGGGATGTGTTTTCAGGGTATGTAGACTTAATTAAGCACCAATTCTTATATACAATACTTCTTGTCCCATTAAACGGCAACTGTAGGGTCATTAAATGATCATAAAGACTCATTTATGAATGTCATAAAAGTCTGAAGTATCTTAAAAATACTAAAAGCATAATCCTGTCTCTGTGGTGTTCAAAAGCAATTGGCCGATTCGAAATACTGCTGTACTTTAAGCTTGGGTTTTGGTGTAAATTGAGACAAGCTAGAATGTGAAGATCAGTACTTTGACCACAGAAATGTTTTTCAAGGCATCCAGCACTGCTGAAGCTTGATGTTCCGTGGTGATAAACAAAGTGAAAGAAAATGCACATAGTTTTTAATAGGATTTCTGTGCTGAAACTTCACGGAAAGATTTATTATCGAATATGTGTTTGCTCTGCATTTAAAAAAAAATAAATCACATCTAATATACAAACAGACAAAAAGGCTGACAAGACCAAGAATTTTACCTGCATCACAGAAGGTAAATGAAAATTTTATAAAGATTTGTGGCAAATCCAAATGTTTCTCTCTTCAGGATATATCTTGATTAGGATTAGCAGAATTGATTTTTATGTTAGCCCTTGTGGCTAAGGTGTTTGGAGCTAAGGCAATTAAGAGCCTCTCCTTATGGAAGCAGAAAAGAATAAGCAGTACTTTTGGTAATTTGCAAGGTTAACAGAAGTAGAAACAGAAACACACTTCTGCTTTCTAGCAGCAAATAGATAGCAATGTGTTAACTATCTACCCAGAATGAGATTTAGATAGACATGATTCAGATTATTTACATGATAAGTTCCAACTTGAATCATAGAATCATCTAGGTTGGAAAAGACCTTTAAGATCATCTAGTACAACCATCAACCTAATTTGATAAAAAACCATCACTAAACCATGTCACTAAGCACTATGTCAACCTGTCTTTTAAGAACCTTCAGGATGGTACCTCAACCACTTCCATGGGTAGTCCATTCCAATGCTTAATAACCCTTTCAATGTAAACATTTTTCCTAATATCCAATCTGAATCTTCCGTGGCACAACTTGAGGCCATTTCCTCTTGTCCTATCGCCTGTGACTTGGGCAAAGAGACCGATCCCCGCCTCTCTACACCCTCCTTTCAGGGAGTTGTAGAGAGCAATAAGGTCTCACCTCAGCCTCCTTTTCTCCAGGCTGATGCCTGATGCATGATACAGATGACAGATGTAGAGTGAAATTTCTAGAATTAATTTTATTTTCATAAAAATGTGCAGGACTGAGTGCCAAACAAAAGGAAAACAAACAAAAAAAACCCCTAAGAAGTATTTATTTGCTTTTTGATTATTTTTTCAATAAAAGCATGCTGACTTTTCATTTTGAAATTACTTTGTTTACATATTCCATTTTGGTTTGTTCCTTTGAAAACACTTGGAAATCAAAAGAAAGTATGATTGCAAAACAAGCAATTCTTAGAGATGTCTTCTAGAATGATACTTCTATGCTGAGATACCTGGATCACTTAGCAGCAGCTATATGTAATGAGTCCTAACTTTGGATAGAGATTTTCCAGGGGGTTTCAAAGGGTTTTCCTCCTCTCTCTCTCTTTTTTTTTTTTTAATTCATTGTCCCTCTTGAAGAGAAATAAAGGAGAATAATCACAAGAATGACCAGTGACTCTACCAAGCAAGTGGATCAGATGGAAAAGGGATGTCTAGAATCTTTGAGCTCTATCAAATCCTTTGGAAAGCGTATAGTTATTCTTCACTTACTCAAAATTTTTAAAAAGGTATGTTAAAGGCTGATGTGGGTCAACTACCTTGGTTTTCAGATGTTAAATACCCGTCACAAGATAGGAAATTAAACTAATTTAATCTGACTCTGATTGCCTAATATTATCAAGATTAGGCCAGGGAAGCTTTACCCTGAATGCTGCCATTGTTGACAGCTTAGGTACAGCAGAGACTGGCTGGAGCATGCACTTCTCTTGTCGTCTTGCCTCTGGCAGGGTCCGGCAGTGACAAATTAATGCTCTCAGCTCTGAAAGCCTTAAACTGATTTGATTTCCCAATAGCAAGACAATTCTCCACTGCATATTTCCATACTATTTAAATTTATTTTATGCAACTCAGTTTTATCTGGCAAATTGGTGACTGCAATTAATACCTTCACTTATCCCACAATAAGATCAATATAATAGCTTTTTTTTTTCCTTTGGGGAGGAGGGGAGTCAGGATTTTTTTCTCACCGTTGTCTTAGACAAAGGATGTCCCTTGTATTGCAGATCTTGATTATTTCCAACAACGCTTTTTCTTAACTGTATAAATAATAATGCTCTAATTTCAGTTTATTGAGCAGAGCAGGTAACCTCTGTGGCATAGACCACATGATGATGAATACAGCAGGTGCTTTTTAATGTGCAATCCTTTTGCTTCCTTTAGAGGAGGCAAAGACACTATTATCTTCCAAAAACTCTAACAGTGAACTTCAGAAATTCTCTGGGCTGCCTGCTACCTGCTTAGTAAATTCCAGCATATCCTTTGATAAGATCAACAATTTTCTGAGCTAAGTTAAATTCTCTGGAAAGATATTATCACTTTAATTTTTTTAGTGGAGAAAAGTAAATGAATCCAAGATTGCATCCTGACAGCAACAGAGAAATGGGCCACACAGGCTCTAATGCATCACCCAAACTCCTGAAAAGGAGTTGCAAACGATATAAACTGATTTTAAACAGGGATTGGTGTCTGGCAAAGTTGAAGGTAAGAAAGAACAACTCTTTTGCAAACAGATTGTATGTAAACCAGCAGCTGATTAACTGATCCTGGACAATATGAGTAAGGTCCTTGATCAATGCATCAATCTTACACTTTGTCTATTCAGCTCCACCTACTTACAGAGGCTACTTATACTCAGGAAGTTTGCATACTGCTTATATCAACGCTAATATCATACTTTTCGAGACAGAAGTCATGCTGCCAACCTATGAAGGAAATTGCTGTTTATAATTCTCAAGCACAAAGAACAATCAAGAAGCTGTTGACCTAAATCCCAGTATTGTTTTAACTGCAGTGCCTTTCCTATATATCTGAGACCGCTCTCATATACTGGGGCCAGTAACCACTTGGTCCTGTAGCAAGGACCAGACTGACCAAACTGTCCACTAGTCATTCTGCTGCTCAGATAATTCTACAGTGTGTTCTTAGACCTATTGCACCTCTTTAATGTTGGTATCTAAATTGGCTGCTATTAAACGTGTATGCTACCTTCATACAATTCCAGGCATTTCTCATGCTAGCAAATACCTGAGAAAAGTATGGCCTAATCTAGGATACAGCCCTATCCTAGATTAAATCTTTTTTCTTTTTTTCTTTTTTTTTCTTTTATTTTAATAAGGGTTTGATCCCACAGCCTGATGCTTGAGCTATTTCTGTGTTGGAAATGTTCTAAAACCAAGGCTTATTTTCTAAACCCTATTTTCCCTCAGTCTCAGGATAGGACCATGATAAGCGTTTCTCAAATATATCTGGGAAATTCTCATTCATCAAAGGTCCC
Source organism: Arenaria interpres (assembly GCA_013399435.1). Taxonomy (NCBI): domain Eukaryota; kingdom Metazoa; phylum Chordata; class Aves; order Charadriiformes; family Scolopacidae; genus Arenaria; species Arenaria interpres. The sequence goes on along the minus strand of VXAK01013770.1, from coordinate 215,370 downwards.
AACAACTCCATTTTCTTTGTTGTACATGACCATTTCAACACTCAGTATGTGAATCCCCACCAAAAGCTGTTCAACTGAGGCAAATTCAATGAAAAATTATTTCATTGGCAAATAATGCCCCTCCCATAAGGACAGAGGATAAGAGGAAAAGCAAAAAGACAAAAAAGTACGCCGGTGATTCACCATCCAGAAAGTGACCTGTTAAGCCTGGTTTACTGACAGTTGCTATATGGCCCATCCTCTTTCCAACCTGAGCAGTCAGCATCAAAAGCTAAGAAAAATTTTGCCTGACACTGAAGAATTTTAATTAAGACTATTTAATGTGAGCATTTATTCAAGTAGTCAGTTTAGCTGTCTATTTATGAATTAGTGAGTTCAACTTAGTTCATAGTCCATTCTTGATGAGTTAACTTCCGATTGAAATATTATGCTTCCTTTGCAAAAGCAAAGATTCCACTCTAGAAGAAGAGACAAAACAGGATAATATTTCATAACTGACCCTTATAGTACCCAGCTGTCTCTAGACTGTGACCAGCAGGCAAAAGAAAATATTTGTTAGGTCTACATTCAGATGAATGCACAGCAAGTGCTTGTGAGTGGCTGTAATTCACCGTTGGTGAAACCGCTCACCCAGATAATACAAGAAGGGATGTGTTCCTAAACTGCAGGACCCTGCAACAGCCATACATTACAGTTTTCCTGCACAAGTAAAGGTGAATGTTGTGCAACCAGGATGACTGGTCAACAAAATTGAAACTGCAGCAGAGGTAACGGCAGCTCTGGGGCAAAGGGAGAAGAAGGTTGGTGGTCATCCAGGGAGGGAGTAAAGACTGCAAAGAATTAGAGATGTTTTGGAATAAGGTCCTGGCTGTCAGACAAAGCTGGAAGGCTTCAAAGAGGTTTCAGATAGAAATAGTCTGGTCTCCAACCTCCTGATACTAAACTCCTCTTTCGACGTGCTACTTTTCCTCTTCTTCCTCTGCTGCTTCTCAGGTAGAAGATATTTACAGCCCTGGGATTCTTATTCACCTTACCCACTCAGTGCAACCACCTAACCACAACTACAGCTTCTCTTGCAAGGACTGTTTTCTGTCTCCCACAGTAGAACCTACTAAGCCAGTCAGGCTGAGGTAAAGGAAGAGAGAGGTAGCCACGTTCAGGTTGTTTTCTTCTTGCTACTTGTCCTTCTTGCAGGACCCCTAGCAGCTACTGTATACCATATTACTACCCCTGGGAGTAGCAACCATTCCACTCACCCACAGCTACCTGTACGCCAGCCGACTTCTCTGCCCAGGTAACAGATGCATGCAGGGAAGCTGTTCATACTGGAAGAGATGATCCCCACCTATGACGGAACAGAGAATGCAGACCTTCGTCAGACAACTAGCCATTCAGTGAGCCTGAGTTGCTATTCATTTCCAAACAAAAAGTAATTTTCTTGCACAAGTATATAATGTTGAATCTCAGCAGGTGGTCGTTGTATTTTACACCTCAATGAAAGCAGGATTTTGTCAGAGGCTGAGAATAACCATTAAGTTTTGCAGAGCTCAGGGTCCTTGAAAATCCTGCTTGAACAGTACTTGAAAATCCATGTGTATCCTTACTGATCTGAGATGACTGAAAAGATGCAAGTCATAGTGATTAAATGCCCATATGAAAATAGTTCAGTTGGTTCACATGTTCTTTTGGTATTCTTTGAATCATATTAAAATAAGAGGATCATAACTAGAAGCATAGTTGTACTGTATAAGAGATTAAATAGGTAAAATAATTCCTGTAAGGAGTATTAAATTTCATAAAGGAGAAATACTGTTAAAAATAAATAAATAATGAGCAGCATAAGAATAAAATGCTTGTAGGTAGCAAAGACAATGTCTAGATATTCAAAGTAAACATGTACAATGCATGAAAAGGTCTATACAATGGTCTATAGACAGTTATTAAAACAAGAAAGGATATTCTACCGAAAGTAGAAACTGTGTCCACCTATGGGAAATAGAGAATGATTCAGAACTTTTTGGGGTTTATATGCACAAAGATAGTAAATCAGGGAAAAAGAGATGTCAATGATCAATTTTCTAAACTCATAAAAAGTAATAATAACATAAGGGTAAGTATTGAATTGTGACATAAAGGTACCATGCGGTGATGGTAAGGTCACAGTAGAGAAACAGAATTAACTACCTGTATCAGTATTCCCTATTGAGGAACAAAAGGATGTTCCCAGACCAAAGCCATTTCTTATTCAGGATGAGTCAAGTGGTACCATCTCAAAAATTAGTGTCACCAGAAAAAGTTTTAGAACACAATAGCAAAGTGAATAGCAGCAAACTGCCAAGACCAATTCATATTTGCCTAAAAGTTCCAAGGAAATCTAATATAAAATTACCATCTTATGACCTGTGCTATAACCTCTTTGTTATATAAATGTTAGTATGTGAGTAACAGAAGGTGGCAAATATTATGTTATTTTCTATAAAGGGCTCCATAAGATACTAGAGCTGAGTGTTTGATGTACAGGCTAGTCAGACTTCCTTAAACTATATGAAATAATATAATTAATACTTGAAACCAAGAAAATATAACAAAGGAAGAGTGTTTCCTCATTTTTATTTTTTTCAGAAAGAAGTGACAAATCTATTCTAACATATTGAGGAATTTGCAGACATGTAGGAGAGCATGATCCATACAACACAACGGACTTCAGCTACCAAAATCCTCTACCAAAAACTCGAGGAAACAAGGTTGGCAAAGAAGAAGAGAAACTATTTAAAGTGATAGTAACTAATACAGTTCTGAATTTCTCTTTTCCCTTTCTTCTTAAAAGAAGATACTGCAATAGTACAGAAGGCACAAAAATAGACTGAAAAAATGAGCAAAATATCACATGGTATCCACACAAGAAGAGGTTTTCTCTAGAAACTTTCTGAAGTTTCTAGAGAAGTTTCTTCTTCTGAAGTTTCTGCTTTCTGAAAAAGCAACAACTGTGGGATATGGCAGTGATGTATGAAGTCATGAATGAATGGAAAGTGGGTAATGTGCATTAAGCAAAAGTATTTGACAAGTTTAAAAAAGATGAGTATTTCTTTGCATAACACATAACAGAGGTCATTAGGAATTGCAGATGTCAAAATGATAAATGGGATCAAAGAAGAACTAGGTAAATTCATGAAAGAAAAGGGGTTACTAATATTGAAAATTCTGGTTTCCAGTCTTATTGCCAGAAACTAGGAAAAGATACCAGAGAAAATAATAGCACATGTGTACTTTGCATATATTCTTCCCTTCAGCATTTCCTATAAGCAAGCTAGTACCAAAGGTAGGATATTATGCGAGACAGATCTGTGGTCAGAGACAGTACAGCCATATTTATATCTAGTCCTATCCTGAATTCACAAAATGGGGCACTGTCTTCCAAGGGTCAGGCTATTTTAAGAGCTGTTTCTATAGACAAAGACAGACTGTCAAGGTGACAACTTCTCTATTCTTCAGCATTTTCCACTTTGACACTCGGGGAACAGCATAACTGCTGGCAACCTAATGCTAGAACTAGGTGAATCATGAAAAACTCATCTGTGAAGTTGCTGAAGTGCATCTGACTTTCAATTCCCTAGCATCTTCCTTCACAGCCCTGTGAGCCCCCAGAAAACTTCTTCCTTATAGAGAAAGGGTTGTGAATTATCTTTATTTTGTGTGCAAAACTTTTGTGTTCCTGTGTGTTTTGATTCTTCCCTTTCAGTGTTTGTAAAGCAGTCCAATTTCCAGAAGAACCTGAACCTAATTCTGAGAATTAAGTCTGAATCTGGGCAACTCAGCCCCAGCCCAGCATCTTCTGAAAAGTTATGCTGCTTATCTTTGTCATAAAAAGGCAGAAAATTTCATCAGCTTTTTAACATATCTTATGCTCTACTCCCAAAAGCTTTTAGATTCCTCTGACTGAAACAAACACTATTCTGCAGGAACTGCTCATAATTTCAACAAGTCACACACCTAGTGAACTGACTACACACTACGAGTACTAAATAATACATTCTGAACATCAAATACTCAAAAACTCTATCTAAAATGGGTTGAAAATTAATTTGTAAAGGCATTTCGCTGAGAAATTTATGAACAAATATTTTTCAGAGGGACTGTAGTCAACATTTCCCAAGAAAAACTATGATGTAGATTTTTAAACAGTCTTACTTATAGAGCTTCCCCTTGAAAATCTCAGGCAAAATTAGATTCCCAAATATCATAAGCAGTAGGAACATCAGTGTCCATTTCCCACTTAGCAAAATAAGGCAAACAAAATTCTCAGGAACAGATACTTAAAGCCTCTAGTATAACAGATCTGCCAAGGGTGTCTGCCAAAAGACCAGATGCTCTGGCTGGGAAACAGATATAATTTACAGTACTTGCCAGTATTTTCTGGTTGATTTTCTTTCCACCTAACAGTGAAAAGTGAGATTTCAAATATTTTCTTGTGTTAGAACAGAAACTTTTAAAACAATCATAAAAGTATTTAGAAGACAATGTTTTTGTAATAGAGAAATCTTAATAGAAATGTATTTTTAAGATTCATGGCAGAGGAAAAATAAACACACATTCCCAGCTAATTAGCTTTACTATACAGTTAAAGTTGTGCAGAATAATATCAAGTACATCCGTATTAACTATTAGCAAATCATTTGTGATTTATATACATAGCTGTTAAAAGGAAAAGTTGTTTGTGTTTTCCAAGTAGTGACATTCTGATCAAATCCTTTATGAAACATAGAAAAATATACTTATTTGGCTTTTATATGCCAACACTCTCTGTATTCTACCATCCTGGCTCCTCATTTAAAAGAATAACAAGTACTTGAATGTATCCCTTAGAAGGCATAATAACTAAATGCAGGGCAGAGTTCTGTTATGTTTAATTTCCCTCATTCAAAACTGTCACTGAAGCAAACCTTGTAGACACATTCTATGTACAATTTTATCAGAGGAAGAATTTATTCTACAGGAAAACTTGTTTGCAGAAACCAGTAACGCAAATAGTGAAAGAAATATTTTCTTGAATATATATCCTTTGATATGAATTTCTGGTACTGCAAATGCTATTCAAATTAAGAGCAAAAACTATTAGGGTAAGCATTTAAATAGAAATTGCAGTGTATGTCCAATGTGATAAATTCATCCCACTGTTTTATCAGAGAATACAATTTTACAGGCAACACAGTTAAAGTTGCCATAACAACACAATAGAATAACTCATGCTACAGAGCATCAAATATAATCAATTAGAAACAAATCCTCCAAGTATTTGGAAGTCTTTTTGTGTCCTATATGAATTAGAATTCGACATATTTTTCCTTCAAGTGCTGTAAAAAATCCTCACTAATTTTCCTGTTAAACTCAGTAAAGATATTTCTCCTCAAAGAAAGGCAATGTAATTTCTAATCTAGAAAAAAAGCCAGAAATTTTGTTGTCTTTAGTACATCCTTTAATATTATCAAGAAATAAATAAGTAGCTCTTACTCAGCTGAAAAAAGCTATCTATCTCACATAAATTGCTACTCATCCCTGGAACAGTACAAGATACTTCTTGGTTTAGAAAGGTTGAGAAACAGGAGTGGTTAATGAAGGAGAAATACATCCAATTCCAGTGGAAGTGCTGAAAACACAATAATCATTTAGTCCAGAAAAATTTTGTA
>VXAK01013770.1:181406-208873 GCA_013399435.1 Arenaria interpres | reverse complement strand
TATTAAACAGAAATATAATGAAAAGTTATTACTGTTTAATTCTGAATGACAGAAAAAAAACTCGGCAGCAGATTTGCAAGTAAAGAATGTTCCTTGACTAAAGTCATGTTCCTGGGCAAAGGACCGCAGGATAACTGTTACTGATGAGACCTATGCTCTTTAGGAAAAGAACCCTATGGTAGTCTGATTATACTAGAAATGCCTACAATATTTAAATGTAAAAACAAAGAAAATCAACAAAATTACTAGGAAAATAATTTGCAGTAATGATTTCTGCAGCTCCCAAAAGCATCATCGTACCATGATTGAAGGATGATTGTCATACTCTACTACTTCTATATTTTATTTTTTTTTTCAACTGGACAGCTACCTAGTAAAAATTTTCAATTGATTTTTCAAACTTTTGTTCTCTCAGTTCATGTTTCAGGCACTGAAGAATTTTTCTGTTTGTTTGTTTTTGTTTTCTTTTTTAAGGAAAGAAAAGACTTCACAAATATCTAAAATTGCAGCCTCAAATATCCCCTCATTTTTAAAGTGAACTTTTGGCTGTAGTTATGAGGGAATTGTCTGTTAGCTGTGTCTATACTAAGAAGCTAAGCATGCCCAGCAATGTCACTCTTTGTCACTAAGGTCAAAGCACCTATGAAATCCATGTGATTTAATCTAAGAAAGCCTTCAAAACAGAGTGACTTCATGCAGTCTTTCTTTTGATGGGTCTTGTGTAGCTCTAATTTCCACTGAAAAATGCTAGTTGAAATAAACCAAAGTAATGGCATTGACCATTCTATCAATTTTACTGTACAAGAAACTGAGTTCCTACACTGGAAGACTTTTTCTTGGTAATGGTTTATTTTTCTGGCCTGGATGAAGCCCATCAATCTTTGACTCACAAGCCCACTTTGCCATCTGTTCTTTCCCTTCTAAATTGAACAAAGTGAAAGTAGTTTAGTAGAGCAAGTTATCATGTTTAAGCAGGTTTAAATTCACTTTCCTGTCATACTCATTTTGAGGAGGTTCTCTGGTTCAGACAAAGAGAAGGTCATGGCCTTTAGAATCTAGTCATTTCTACCAATATTTCTTCATTCTTTGTTGATAGAACAACGTGAAGATCCTCTAGAGCTGTGCACTGCATGTTTTGTAATGTATAACTAGTCATCCTCCTGACCTACTGATCTACTTGGTAAAGGTATTGATAGGCTTGAGAGCTTTCACTGCATTCAGCCCCTTTACCATGAATGGTTTCATCCCTCAGCTTAGAGCATGCCTTACAGATTCTCCACTCTTAGGAGAGAAACTCATATACTTCATAGGTTCTGATTGGCTGAAGGTATCCAGCTCCCTTACCTTATCTAGATGGACCATATTCCGGGTAAGATCAAAGGTAAAATTTGAACAGCTAAACCAAAGCTTTTTCTGAAAGAAACCTGAAGCAGTCCACTGAAGCAGAAACCTCCATTCAGTCTCAGTGTTGGGTTTGAAATCAATAGTTTCTTACTTGATCGAAAGCACTTAGGTTTTTATTTTTTAGACTGCTGCTGTAGTCTAATCAATAAAAAAAAAAATAATTAAGGAACACTTGGCTACTTAGTATGATGTAATAGAGACAGAAAAGTAGGTGCTGAAAATTGAAATTGAATTAAAAAGATAAATACTAAGTGTTCAGACAAATCTAATTTGGACATGTCTATTGTCACAAATACTTCAGTACAGAGTAAATTCTCATTAATGAGGAACTTGACACATAAAATGTTACTGAAAGCTGCCTATAGGAAGGGTTAGTAGCCCTTTGAGACAACCTGCACATTAGGTAAGTACTTGTAAGTCTTCATGAAGTTCTGGGAATTTGAAAATAAATAAATTTACTTCTAAATTCATGAGTCTTCGCAAACTGTACTATACTGCTTCCTATTATACCTTTACTTTGTCCTATCTTATGTAAATTATTGGAAAAATAGAGGTCCTGCAAGTTAACTTGCATGCTTTTTTCAAGTCAGCCCTAAACAAAGGGGTAAAATGAGGACGTAGTTAATTTTCTGGTTTCACTTTTCTATCATTGTCTTTCTTAGCTCTTCTTCAGGGAAATCTGAGTAAGCTTAACAAGGTTCCTAAATTTGAAAATCTGGTTTGAGAGAAGCAATATGAGCTGTGAGCCCTACTCCACTCTTGAGAGATTTGCCTTTCATGGTATCAGTTGTTCAAGACATAATAGACATCATGTTTGATTCTGATATTTTTCATCTAATCTAAGAAAAAGAAAATATTATTTCTTTGATTATAGGGATATTCTTCAATAAGAAGAATGAAAGTCTAGGTAACTAATGATTAATGAAGTCCTAAAACTGCCTAAAGTGGGGTTCAGTATGATCTGTGAAGAACCTTGGATTCTATGGTGGGCCTCTCGGAGTAAAATGAGCTGTAGGAATACAGTGTAGGAATAATTTTTATATACTTAGATATTACTGAGAAATTGTTAATGGAACAGCTTTTAGTGCTGGTAAGTATTTAGGTTTGTCATAACTTTCCTCATCAAAAATAAGATAAGAATAAATTTAAAATCTCAATTAATTTATTTCAAGTGTGTACTTAGTTTCAAACGTATGATGGACTACAGATGAACTGATGAATATTTTATCAAATATATTCCACCATCATAATTGTTTTCAGCATAACTTTTACTGAAAGGTTCCCTTTGCGTATAAAGGGTGTCTGTTAATTGTCTTGATTAGCAGAACATAATGTCAGAGTGATGCAATGGATGGCTATAAAATCTTCAGAAAGAATACACAAGGAAGGAGAGGCAGTGGGGTAGCCCTGTATGTTAGGGATCATTTTGATTGTCTAGAGCTTAATGACGGTAACAATAGGGTTGAATGTTTATGGGTAAGAATCGGAGGAAACACCAACATGGTAGATATCATGGTGGGAGTTTCTTATAGACCATCCAACCAGAATGAAGTGGCAGATGAAATATTCTATAAGCAACTGGGAGAAGACTCACAATCACTAACACTTGTTAGCGGAGGTTAGTAAGTGTGATGCCCGTCTACAAGAAGGGCTGGAAGGAGGATCCAGGGAACTACACGCCTGTCAGCCTGACATTGGTGCCAGGGCAGATTATGGAGCAGATCACGTAGAGTGCATCATGCGTCACGTACAGGACAATCAAGTGATCAAGCCCAATCAGATTGAGTTCATGAAAGTCAGGTCCTGCTTGATAAACGTGATCTCCTTCTATGACAAGATGACCCACCTAGTGGATGAGGGAAAGGCTGCAGTTGTTGTATGTACTGTAAAGAAAGTACTTAATGGCTATCTTTATTAAATGAAACTAAGTAGTCAAGTATTCCTTAGCATTTTTTATTGGTCTGATTACAGCAACAGAATAAAAACTAAAACCTAAGGGTTTTTAAGAGTATAGAATGACAACACTATAGGCTGTCTAAACATTTTCACTGTTCCCCAACCTACTGTAAGAAGATTGCTGTTATAAGGGCCAGGATTTAATGATACCAGCTGGTTATATTACAAGGGTCACGCTAAAAAGTTAATCTCGTGTTGCTTGAGACTGCAAAACTTCTTTGGCAATAAAAATGTTGGCTGTTTTTCCAGCTGGCAGAATTCACCAGACATTGCTTGTCCTAGACCATTGATTTACAAGACAATAATTGAATGACATAGCAACCTTATATTCTACAACAACACTGCCTGATATTTCATGTCATTCTGTGAAGAAAGGAAGTTTAAGAGCTGTAACGAGCCAAGCTTCAGTATTACAGAGTGTATTTTATTTTTATTAGAAAAAAAATAATTGTCATTTTCATTAGTTCTAACACGAATGCAATGGGTTTACTATACTCCACTAATAATACCCTCAATAAGGATTTTTAAGATATCTCCTACTTAGGGATTTGAAAACTGTTCCACATAATATCCTGAAGATTTAACTGCTGCATTTGGTGCCTTTCATGCCTCTTGCATGCATTTATGGAAAATATAGAGGGCATTTAAAAAGTTGAGACCTGATTCTTCCGAGGTCCAGAGATGCAGTTGCCTTTCTAGATCTCAAGCCCATGAGAATAGCTATTCTATGCTTAAAGTATGACTGTACATACATTTTAGAATTATTATTTTTTTAAATTAAAAACATTATTTTACTAGTAATACATTAAGCAGAGTCCGTGTGAGTGGAGTGACTTTAATTTAACCTGAATAATGTTTAGTGTTATAACTATTAGTCCTAGAAACCAGAAATATTTGAGTATATACATTTGCTTTTAAAAAGTCACTTTTTTCTCAAGCAGAAAATTGGCTGAAAACTAGTTATCAGCATCTGAATAATAGTTTCAGAAGATTTCAGTGTGTGTGTGTGTGTGTGTTCAGGGACAGAGATTGTTTACCTCATGTCTGTATTTTTCAAACTATGTAGAGCACTTCCATGAAGCTACTGGTTTTACTAAAAGTCCTCACATGAAAATCTGCCAGGTCATGTGATCAACTGTTTACTTCCCAACCTATCTGGACAAAATAGATTAGTTTTGTTATACATACGCTGAAGATCAGAGGACTTAACCCACCAAAAAGAGAGCAAATGAGGAAAAGATAGCAAGTATTGAAATCCAAAAACGAGACGCGAGCTTTGTCAGAATCAGTCAGCCACATTTTCTGCATTATGTGGTAGGGAGGAAGAATACCACTAGGTAGATTTGATGTGAGAAGATTGCAAAGAGAATAATGGAGATTTAAAATGGTTATTAAACTGTCAGAGGAGTACATGTAGGAGGAAGAGGAGAGGAACTGGAAAATGAAACACCTGATAGAAACCGAGATCAGCAAGGAAAGTCAGAGTAACAAACATAGATATATGGGGATATAGCCTGCTCAGATTTCTAAGCCTTGAAATTTCTACTTGCAATAAGGGAAGGAAAGATTCTGTGTGTCTCTTGGAGACTTGGACTTAAGAGAAGTACTCCTGATTATGAACACAGAAAGCGGGACTCCTCGCATCCTTGATCTAGCTTTTAGAGAGAAAAGGGGATTCTGGGGCTGAATTACTGAAACAAGATTTTTATGTCTTGCTAAAGGTAAGCTTTGTCCATGTAGTATTGGAAGGAAAGCCATTTGAAAAGAACCAATTTAGTGTCCTCTCTCCCTTGTGGGTAACAAATAATCCAAATAAAATGATGAATAGTCACTGAAATAAACCTGATTCCAAGATCCTCTAGTGAATCTAGAAACTGGAGAGTGCCACCTCTGGACACCACTGGAGTAGATGGGTCACTGATTGTTATTTTCAGTAATTTAAAATATTCCTATATAATCATAATTGTTCTTCCAAGCACTTGGGGATAGGAATTTTCTCTGTTGGTGCTCTGCAGGTGTAGGGCAGTGACATTTCTGTGGTGAAAACCAGCTCTGGCACTTTATTTACCTGATATTTATGTGAATACAAAATCAACCAATTTTGATGGCCTGCCATGAAAAAGAATCACTTTCTTCATAGAAGAAAGGCAAACAAAAATGTGTACTTGCCTTAAAGCCTCATTGGAGAGTTTCAGCACAGAGCTGTTCTTCCAGAAACAAGCTAATAGCTTACACCAAGAATACCAGCATGGACGTGGAGCTGGGGATGGTAGGGACCATTCTCCCAAGGTATGCTATGTCAAAGCTTTGCTGTGTTTGGTTTGGTGAAACTGTTTTCTCAGGCAGGTACTTAATATGAAGCTCCTGCTTCTGCATGAGCATGTGAGAAATGGGTTTAGACTCCTGCCCTCCATGGCTCAGAACAGCCTGAGATGACAACCTGCACTTTAGGGCAGAGAGAGCAAGGACTGGAAGCTGCCTTTCCTGAAGCACAGAGATCTCTCGACACAAAGAAGTACATGGTGTGCACTTTGCCAAAAGTGCATGCTTTGATCTGGAGAGAGACATTTTGACACAGTCTGCTTTTGAGAACACACTGCAAAAGGCTTTGTTTCATTCCAGAGCAGAATGATAAAAGACTTCAGCACATTGAATAGCATCAGGAAATGAGCTTTTCAACCTCTAGTCAAGCTTTCCTCACCCCACTTTGGGCTGCTCCATTCAGATCAAATTATTTTGAACACGTACTTCCAAGAGAGCAGAAAAATATAATAAATGCTTCACAATATATGGTGTCTTGTTCAGCATCATTATATTGTAAGTGTTCCTGTTTTTACTGTTAATTTAAGTGCTTTATGTCTATGTGGTATGACAAATTAAAATACAATATTAGGATTAAAAACCACATTACCTCTGGTGGCAGCATCTAAGTTTTCCTTATATTTTTATTCCTTTTCTGACCTACCCAAATATTTTCTCAAAACATTGAATAGGATCCTTTCTCCATCACTCACAATACTGAGTTCTTAACCTGACCTAATTACAGAATTTGGCATGTGCCAGCCAACATATATTATTAATATTTACTTGTGTATTTTCCTGTTTATTATTTGTACACCTTACACCCTTTGTTTTCCAGGATTTCTTATCTTATTTCTCAGCTAAAAGGAGTAGTTTACCTTTGCTATATATTCCTCATAAAAGCTTGTTTTTTGCTCTACTGAATAAACAATCGTTTGTCACTGTCTTCATTTTCATCAAATTTTATAGAGAAAAGCAATGAAATGATTCCTTAACAAACAGTTCTTTATCATAGAGCTCAATTTGTAGTGATAGACATCTGGTATATGAACTTGAATGACAATAAAGATAAAAAAACAAAGGTTCCTGAAGAAAGAATGCTAACCCTTTACCTTTCCATATACCAATATGTGTTCTTTTCATCACAAAATAGGTTTAAACGCATTTATTTTGTTTTACCATTCTTGTTATTGAATTCTAAGTGAAGACACTCATTTATATTTTCAAAGGGATTTATATCATTAACGTCACTCATTTCATTTGGGAAAGTGTTCTCATCTTCTTTAAAAGTGACATTTGTGTGACATTTAAAGTTACTGAGTCAATAGAACAGTTTGTTGTTTTTTCCCTTTCCTCAGAATGGAATTTTGTAAAACACCCATCTGGAAAAAATATAAAATAGAAGAAAGAAAAAGTAGACTTTGTCCAGTTCATTTGCAAAATCCTACAATTTTTGCTATTAGAAACTTTAGGCTGGTTCTGTTTTCATAACAACTTCAGCTGATATGACTTAGATCCAAATTCAACCCTGACATGACAGGGTATTATTGTTACACTAACGCCAACAAATTTAAACAACAACACTTTAAAGCACTTTTAGTTTGATCTGCTCAGGTTACCTGACATAATACCCAACACACTTTTTAATTAGACTGGGATAGAAAACGCTTGCTAACTGCTAGGTAGGAGGCAAGCGGCAGAAAACTTCCGTGGAGACTCCTAAAAGGTCAGATTTTAGCATTTATGACTGTCTCTGACATGAATTCTAGCCAGCTGTCTTCTGGGTGCTCAAACCCACACTTCCAAAAGCTCCCTCCTTCTGCTTAACACTGGAAGCACTTAAGTCTTCACCTGTTAAGTTGTTTGAATACTTACACTCAGCTTTTTACACACACTCAAGGCACAGACAGTTCAAGCACTGGGAAGGCCCTGCTTAATACGGAAGAGCCACCTATTGCCTTCCATCTGCAATGGTAGCCATGCTGCGGTTCTTGCAGCACACCAGACCAGGTGAAACCTCGTGAGGCAGGATTCTCCTTCCTGCCCTACTCTCTGTTAGACCTATGACAGTGGAGGTCTACCTCATCCCATCTCCTGGGAAGGACTAAAAGCTGTAACTCCTGCTTCATCAGGAGCGTTGTAACCACAGGGTATCCCGGGGCATGGGGTTCTTCTGCAGCTTTTCTTTTTGCTGAAAAATTTTAATCTGTTCATAAAGTACAAATTTTCAGCCCATTGGTCATGGCATTCTCTGGAGGGGAGAGGACACTTCAGGCTTGCTCTAGTTAAAAAGGTCAGGAAATATAACACCAGGAATGAAGCTGTCTTAGTCTTCTTCAGTGAGAAAGAACAAAGCAAAAATGTACAGAACACTAAATTAGGATGTCATTGCACAGAAAATGAAAATCATGTCAGTGTCACTTGGAATGTCAGCTTCTGAAACGACTTGTTAACAAACTGTTCTTCTAACCACAAACTTCACACCCAGCTACAGCTTAGGAGAGAAGACTTTCTCATTTGTTTTTTTCATACCTCTAGCATCCTTCTGGTTGAGTTTTATTAGTCTGAAATGCTAGTATTTTCTAGACTGTTTCTCTTAAGTTCTTGTGGAAGAAGTGCTCTCTCTTCTTTTCTGCTATATTGTTGCTGCTAAAAATATGTCTGTTGAAAAAACACTATTGTAATTCAGAAGGATGAGGAACAGCATGCTTGCTTTCCTTTTCCACTTCTACTAAATGCCAGGGAACATCAAGCAGTGGATAGGAAAGGATGCTACTTATGCAGCTTGGTTTTCTTGCATTTAACTGGATGCTGCTTTTGACATGTCTTCAGGTGCTACTTTCAGTTATTTTACATTTTAATGTACATTTAAGTGTAGGATATTTATAAAGTTTATTACCTTCATAAATGTGTCACAGTATCTACAGGTGGATTGCCAAGAAAAATGATCTGTCTTGCTGTTGGATTTCCATTAGAAAATAGATATATGTATGTAAAATAAGTTGTGCTATGAATACCATCATTGAAATTATGGCACACGTGGAAGGCAAGCAGAACGCTGCATATATAATATCTATGAATTCTCTGAGATTATTAAAAACAGAAACAATGAATAAAGTACCCTCAAAAGTTAGTATCAAGCCACTTACTTCCCTCTCAGTCATGACCATCTGAGTATCTACAACAACCATCTCCATTCCTTACCATCTCTAGTTCAGACACAGTTCTTCCTACTTGTTTGAAGTAATAAAGCAGTAGATGTATGGCAGTAATTATCATCTAAAAAGTGGACGTGATGAAAAGCAAGGGAGCTAGATGAAAAACCATGGGAAAAACTGAGGTTTGAAACTGTGGTTTCCAGAACCTTGTTATTGGCCACACTAATTGTCTGTATGCCAACTAAGAGAGACTTTAATTTTCCAACAAATTACCTGTGCCCATTCTGTCATATATACATATACACGCACATTTCACATTTCTCTGGAGTAAGACACACAAGTTTATTTAAACAGAAAAGAAACTGGAAAGTCCATTGGGTAACAAGATTATTAAGTATCTTTTTTTTTCCTTTAAAATACTTTATTCCTGTTTCGTACAATTTGACATTTGTAAAAGGCAAAGTAGTTAAAAAAAACACCTCTACTTTCAATTCCACCATATTTTCAAGCTGCAAACCAGCAATTAGGGACAAAGAGCTGTAGACCGCAGGCAGGACTGAATGATTTATTCATTGACAGGCAATGTACTTGTTAAGAGGCATTTCAAGAAAACACAAATATCTTCAGAAACTATGATCTTCTCCTTTTTCCTTTTTCTTCCCCCAGACGTGGATAAAAGTGAATGATAGAGAAGGTGGCAAGCCTGGATAGGTTGGCAGTGCAGCTGAAATCTTTGTCAAATTCTGGACTAAGTGGGACCAACAGGAACAAGATGAGTACCAAACCTGATTCTAACTCCAGAAACAAAGCAGCAGCCTTTGTTGGATAATAAATCTTTCAAACATTATAAGAACAATAATACATTTTGCCACTGAGGATCGTCATTGTTAGAAGATGACAATTTGTATACTAAACAAAAAAAAAAAGAAAAGGTTTTAATGCCATTAGTATCCTATAAATAGTGGGCAATGGAAATTTAGGAGTTATCTGGGATCTAGGAACAGCTATTTTCAGCTTTCTCCACCTGTAACCTGCTAGGTATATCTAAAACCAGAGTAGAGGTAACATCTTTCCATATAACTGATTTCTGAAGGACAAAAAATGTCTGTAGAGAAGATCAAGGTATGATCCAAATTAAATGAATACTTATTTTGCCTGAGTTTTGCATAAAGAAATTGCAATAGAGAAAAGAAGACTGGCTTGCCGGGTTGGATAATGAGAAATTAGTGTACTTTCATGGGAGATACAAGCAGAACAGAGCTCTAGAATTTAGTTTAACTAAATAATCTCTACCTCAAAGTATTAGTCAAAACTTTTAATAGCATCTGTCCAACAAGGCGTGGGACTATGTGATCATAACTACCCAAAGGTGATCTTAACACATTGCTTATAGTTAGTGACAGACTCTTAATCTCAAATCTAAACACTTAATTTCTGCAAAGCCTGTTATTTACAGCCCTCCTATTGTTATATATAAGCAGCTGGTTTATTTATAACAACCTTTTGGATATTAAAAACTATTATGTTCCCTGTCCTGCACTAACCATGTCTTTTGACTTTCCTTCTTAGGTCACACACAAATATCTCCTCTAGGGAGATTAAGGTACTTACCATCATGATGTCTTCCTTGCAATTAGTGACAATGAGAAATATGAAAGAACTGAGGAAGGGGGAAACTCTAAGCCCAGGAAGGGATAACTAAATGGATGAGAGAAAGCCCATAGACCTTGTCCCAGAAGCCAAAATTCATCTTTAAACCTATCAACAAAGACAGCTCACTAAACTCTGGACCATCTTGATGAATGACAGCAAAAAAGACCAGACTGAGGCTACTACCTATAGGTGTAGCTCAGTCTAGAAAAGAGAGCATGAAGCATAATCAACACACTGGACTGCAATCCGATATTTGAAGAGCTGGTTGACTTTGGCAGCTAGAGGAAAAAGAATGGTGCAAAATGTAACAGAACAAAGTATATGGTCATGGCTATAAGGACTAGTAACATTGTAAGTTCAGGTCTTGCCTGCTGGAATTAGAGGAGGAGAATGGTCTGGATGACTTGAACAGTCATGAAAAAGAAATGTGACCATGGGATGTCTCACTGAAATATGTTTAGGAGCAACTGAGAAACATTAATGTCATTGTGTATAGACACCATATCTCTGCACCTGCTTCAGTTTACACTGAACGCCAGCACAGTCCCTGTGGGCAGGCAGTTGCCTCAGGTATATCAGTCAAGTACCCGCCTATTCATTCTTATTTCAATATGGTTTAGTTCCCGTGTGTATCTTATGCACCAATGCTAAGCAGTCATCTTACTTCCTTAACACATTCCCCTTTATAAATTCCAGATTTTCACTCTTAAGAGTTCCAGGCAGACATTTTAATTCATTTCTCCAGCTGTCAGAAGGACTCTCCACCCTAACAGCCGGGGACCAGTCAGGGATGAATAGCTACTTACATCTTTTGGGAATATCATCTTCAGTCAAGATTCAGTATGTAAGAGAATATCCTATGACTGAAAGTGTCGGGCACATATGCTCAGGTCTAGGATTGTCTCCTTGTCCCATCTCTACAGAACAACTGAATTGCATTATGTCTTTACCTCTCAGGAGATCTGTAGGAGTTAATTGGGAAGCAGATTCTAATATGTCCATTAACCTCCTGATTATAAAGGTAAATAGCGTTCTTTGTTTCCTTGATTTGAAATCATAAAAAAAGTATTAGAGTTCCACTCTGCAAATTTAGTCCTTTTACATAAAATGTAGAACGGGTTCATGCAGTAATGATAAAGTAATTAAAAAATATGGAAATAACTTTATTACAAACTCAGTTTCTCTGAGTCAGATGAAAAAAATAATAATACAAGAACTAGATGCATTTGGGCCCTCCAGGGTAAACATTCTGCAAAAATAATTGCTCTCTTTCATCTGCAGCTAAAACTGAGACAAGCAGTAACGTCCATAGTAATTATCAGTGGGTTAGTCATCCACAAACACCTCTGGCAATCAGAGCTGAAGTTCCTAAGAAACATTTTGAATCTCCCTTGCCTCCCTCATTCTAGCTGGGGAAGCAGCTGCTCCAATTGCTCAAACATCTCCGGAGATGCACTGATAAGTGAATAGGAGCTACTGCAGCTTCCAATACTAGAAAGACTATGGGGTCAACTTGATCTTCCCCGAGGAAGAACCTGGCAACTATGTTTATTCACTCACAGTCACTACTTCAGAACTATTCAGCACAGGGTGCCTTCCTGGCTCTGCCTGGAAACACAGGGCCCTTCCTAGCCATTCCCCTGCCTGACTTCCATAAGATACTGCTTGACCTGTGCTGAGCTGAGTTTGAGCTCAGTGATCCTTCAAACAGTGTACAAAGTGACCCCTTAAATAAAGTTCATGCTCTACAGTATTGTGTCTTCTTGTCTAGAGTTAAAAGTGATTCTTTGTGACAGATTAATAAAACATTTATACTAAGTTGATTACACTGATCTCAGTGCCAAACCCCTACCTCAAAAGCAGCCAGGATTATTCACATACAAAGTGCTTCCAGCTTCAGCTGCAGAACACCAGAAGGCTTAGTATACAAAGCAAATGATGAGAAGAATCGTAAATTGCAGGAAGATAAGCCTCTGGGAAATCATTCCTATTTAAACAGTGTATCTTTTCTTTTTTTTTTTTTTTTTTAGCCATGATAAATCCTATATACAAAAAAAGAACTATTTAAATATTTGAACTGATATGAATTTTTAATTTGTTGCAATGATTAAAGCTTAAACACCTGATAGAACTGACCAATATTTTACAACCAGGTTTTATGGTAAAATCAAAACTCTAAACAGGGACTGTTTGTTTCAAAACAGTTAATGGAAACAAATAAAAACTTTTTATTTTTTATTTTATTGTTTTACATCCTCACATAAATATTTCACATTTATGTATGAAGTGCCATACTCTGGAAGATCCATATGAATAATTTTTAGAAAAGCTATTGCACAGGAAATGTTGGCTCTTCCCTTTGTTTTGAAATGCTTCACAAAATAAAACTTTCGCAAGCTTGTCAGCTACCACTAGTTCTAGCTGCAAGGAACAACCATCACAGCACTTTTTAAGCTACAGGTTAACCATTTATGGAAATGTTTGTTTCAAATATTCAATAAAAGTTTGTTACACAAATTACATGTATGTAGACCTGTGTACCTGTATCAAACCTCTTCATTCAACTAAATCATGATGTTGAAGACAGTGGCACTTGTCACTTGGGACAGGACTATCTTCAGGAAAATGAGTTATATTGGCTGGAAACCTTGAAACCAACAGATCCTAAGATTGAGCCCACTTGAGTAGTAAGCCAACTAACTCCTCTGTTAGACTTGAACACCTGAGTCCACTTTTGCAACGGCTATGTTTTAAATCCCTGGGACACAACTGGAATTTTCTGAGCCCAGAATTATAAATCTCCAATACCTACTTGTCATGTATCCATTGTTAGAGGTTATAAAGTTCATCCTAGGTCACTGGATCTGTCTGCAAACATCCACATTTTACAGTGAAAGACTGGAATGACAAGAGCAAGAAACAGCCCTTCCCTGGGGACCTGCATCTGCACTGTTCCTGCTCACATATACTTGCTTTTCTAGGGCCAGAGAAGGTGGCCTTCACTTTATACAGTAAATTAAAGATATTTCTTCCATTGCATTTGAAACAAGATATGTGGTCTGAGTCTTACAATAAAGCACAGCCCAGGAAAAAACACTGAAAAAAAAAGGTTTTGAAATTCTTGATATGGAAAAAAAAATAATGAAGCAACCCTCCCTCCCCCAAGTTGTTTTCTTTATGAGAAGAACACATCAAAAGAGCTTAAAGATCAAAAAAAGAGCTTAAGAGCAAAAAAATCTCTTGTTTCTCAGTAAAGGCTCAGCAACAAGGTCAGTGTGGTTAGAGAAAACTGTCTCCTGATGAGAATGTGTGGCCTCCTGTACGTGGGCACCAGCAGCATGTGCCATCTGCAGATGTCCTCAGACCTCCTGGGCACCTCCGGCCTCTGAGCTACCCTGGACTGCCCTGACGAGGCACAAATGTAACCCCTCTGTGCTTCCACTCTGCTACTACCTGTGTAAATGTCTTACATGAGAGCAGAGCTGGGCCTCGAGCAAGCAATATGCTTGGTCTTTTCTGATTTTGCATTTTGCCTAAAATAACTCTTTTTTCTTTTCCTGTCAGAGCAATTTTCTAAGCCTTCTCATTTCTTTTCCCTTAAGGTAGCTCAGAGGAGGTATGGAGAAGCAATTTTTCTTTTGGGAAACTAATTTTTGACTGTTCATGAAAAAAATGCAGGCTAAAGCTGAATGTGGAGTAAACAAGGGGAATCAGCTCATTCCTTGGTTTTAAAGGGAGTTTATTCTCCAAGCAGAAAAGGAATATTAAACTCGTAGCAATGCTTTAGTGACAGAAGCAGATTGAAATAAAGGATATCTGCATTTAATTCTGGGTTGTACTACCAAATTACTCTGTGAACCTGGACAAATCAGTTCCCTTTTCTCCCCTTTTTCCTTAATTATAACACCAAGTTACTTCCAGTTAATTATACTGCCAAGTTACTCCAGCTCATTATCAGTGTTACCTAGTCAGCCTGTAATGAATTAGAAGCATAATTTATCCCTTACTATGTACCTATCTTGAACCCGTTCAGCACTGGGACCCAGCAATAATCACTATCTATTAGTTTCTTGAGATATTAATTTAGAGTCCATTTCTGGAAAAAGTTTCAAAAGGCATCCCTGATGACCACAGAAACAGCTCTTATGTTTCCGAGAATTCAAAGACCTTCATCTGAGATAATAAACCTGGACCTTAATCTAAGTTTAATTACATTAGATACCAAAGCTTCATCCAATTTGTTTTCATATTTCTTTTTCACTGCATTCAGAAAGCACTAAGGTTGCATAGAACATCCATATGTTTTCCCCTGAGAACTGTTTAGATTATTAAAGTTTCATTGGAGAAAGAAATGTCAATCTCTTCTCTGTCATTCACATGAACACAAGTATTTTGTAAAATGATTCTTCAAGATAAAAAAGCAGGTGATTGAATTATTTTCAGCAGTATTGTCAACACTCCACCCTTGGCGTTAAACAGCTGTGAATAAACACTAAAATAATCTCAGAAGGTTTTTTACATACAAAATCAGTACATATGTATTACACATCTACAGGAAAAGTAGGTTGTTTCTCAGTCATCTTTCTTTTTAAAGGTAATGAATATCAAAACAGTGCAGACTTTTTTCTTTTTTTCCCAGTAATTTTTTAAAAGGACACCAAGTCTTGTGCAATTTTAAGTGAACCAATGATCTGAAACTAGCTGCTAGATCAGCTCATGGCATTAAATAGATGAGAAAAAAATTGAGTAAAACTTCCAAGGTATCTTACAAGAAAAAAAAGTATAGGGTGGGTTTGGTTTTTGGTTTTTTTTTGTTTTTTTTTTTTTTTTTTTAATTTCTTCTAATTCATCTTTAATGAGAAAATGCACTTGAATTTCTTTTTTCAGAAGTGAGGTTTAGGTCACAGCAGAATGTTGCACAGCTTTTAGCCCATGTAGCTAACCTATGGTCTATCTCTATAAAAATTTTACAGCAAAGTGTTGTATAGCTAATGGATTTTTCATACTTGTTAGCCAGGTAAATCAGAATTCTTGAATCCTTGCTCTGCCTCTCCTAAAAGTCCTTTTCTCTTCCACACAATATAGCTCAATATTAGAGTCTCTTATGACAATGCCAATGGTTTTTTTACAAACAGATATTAACACCATACAAATACCTGAAAATAAATGTAGGAATTCTCAAAGTTTCTTCCTATATTTACAGCCAAAAGATGCTGTCAAGAAATAGCATGGGCATCATAATTTCTTTTCTGTACTCATGATATTTTCTTAAGATTCTGAAATTAATATCACTAATAAACACTCTTTATTAACATTTGAGCACTCGCCACACCCTACCGTGTAAGAATAATTTGAATACTCTATGGTTTTTGCTTGACTTGGTGCGTGTGTGCCTCTCAGATACCCATCGAACATTGTTGTATACACTGTGATAAATTAAATAAACTGCAATCAGATCCCAAAGTCCTTGTTCGTTCAGACTGTATGTAACTTTTCACAATATGTGTAAGAATTCATATTTCCACCAAGACATAAAGAAACCTGAAATATATCAAAAATTAAATCTAGTAAACTCTCATGATCTTCTGCTGCTGCAAATGAAAGCACGATATCATTAAAGTGCCTCTTTTACAGACTCTCTGTATTTTGTCTGGTTTTATTAATATTATTCTTGTTTGTATTACTGATTGCCATAGGAAAAATAATTTTGGGGGGAATGAAGACAGTGTAATTTAATATATTTTAAAATTTCAATAAAAATAGCTCATTGATTTTTTCCTTTGGTGCTGGTTGTCAGTGGAGATCCAGCTGTTCATTATTATATGAGAATATGGCATTTTACTTTCTACTCTTAGCTGCCAGGGAATGAAGAACAAAGAAACTGCTGTAGCATCGTATGCTGCCTCCCTTGTGCTGTCCTGTGAAATCAGCTATTTCAAAAATCAATTGTTAGTTAAGGCTTTTCTCCTTTTTGACATTACTCTACCCAGCACTATTAAAATGCATTCTGAAAATCCTGAAGGGCTTGGAGCTGCATGGTGTGGCAGATTTTTAACTTCCAATTGCTTCTTTTATGTTCCCACAGTGTCTTTCTTTTATTGCTGTGGAATAATTACCTCCTTACAATCCAGACACCTCTATAATACTTGAAATCAATACCTCAACATGCAGATGGGAAGAGGGCAATTAGGTTTCATTGTGCAATTGGTGATGTAAGGCTAGTGCTTGGGGTATAGCACATATTGTATTTTCTGAGTTAAAACAACATGGCATTTCCAAAGTAAATGGATGCTTAGTAAAGCATCTGGCCCACAGGCTGCAGAGAAGAGGCAAATCTTCACCAGTCTGCCATGACACTGATATTCTAGTCTCTCCCAGTGGGACTGTGTTAGCATGATAAGGTTTTCTTTGTCCATGCCAATGCAACTAACAGAAGATCACTCTTTGCATCCTGATGTTTCGAAGCTAGATTCTTCCCAGAAACAACCCTCCAATAGAAGCAATCAAGGTGTTGCCTTACTTGAAATAAAAAGTATAACAGCAAGCAACGGCAATTAAAAAAAACAACAGCCACAACAACAACAAAAACAACCCCAAAAAAACCCCAAAATCCAATCTTCCCCCTCTGGAAAGATTCTAAATGAGACTATAATATAAATTGATTCTTTGAACTGGACACATTTTCTTTAAAATCCCATAAAAGTTATATATTCTTGTCCTTCTCCTGTAACATATTTATTCTTCACTGGGTCCTGCTCTCCAACAGGATATGTGCCCACCGGCATTTTTGATACTCCACCATCACAACCCTGACACATGGCCCCAAAGATACAGTTCACTCTCTCACATGTATTAAAACAGCCATCTGCCACATTTTACCTCTTACAAAACTTTGTCACTGTCTGCTTTGACTAGGCGAGACATTTTTCTATCCCGTAATCTCACAACCCTTGTACCAGGAAGCTGAATTTGCCATTGATCAGCTTTTGTGCTTGTAAAGCGTATGAGCTAAATATGCCTTATTCTTTTAACTAGGACAAAATTTATGTCATCCTCTGTCATTGGTATTCTGGGAGGTGAGTAACCACTTTATTACATTACTCTACATCATCGCTTTGAGACTTGTTGCATGAAGGCTAAAAATAAAGAAACCTTTGTAGGTTGGTGATGTTGTTTGAGTTTGGTTACTCTAAAACCCTTAAGTAGAACAAATAAAGTTGACTCCCTAGTTTTTGGCTTGGTAAATGACAATGGAGTGTTTGGGGTGTTGGTTGAGAAGCGCTGCTTTTTTTCTGATGAGCTCCAGATGGAGGTAGAGGCTAGGACTGCCTGAATAAACACCTTGTGTAAGCATCACAAAAAGAAGAATTTGAAGCTCTGTCAGGGAAAGAGCACTTGATTAGGAAAATTTAGAGTTACAGAGATACAGAGCAGTATTTTGCTGAGGAATAGCAGATACAAAGAAGCTTTTCATGAACAAAAGTGATAAAAACTCCATGACAGATTAAAAAGGAGTAAAGGAAGCTGCTGAGTTGCTACTCTCAAAGGGTGAAGCACTATGCTCTGTGAAAACCCGCATAGTGCAAATACTTGTACTCATAATTTTAAGCAACCCATGCTGAAGAACCAGGAAAAAAGCATACCTGTATCATATGTGCTTGAGAAACAAATGAGTTGCGAAAGATCCCGACTCTGAGATGCATTGTGCTAAGCTTTGTGCCTGTCAGACATAAGCATAAAACGTGTAAGCTGAAACATTTTATGGAGGACTGTATTAAAAAAATCAGGAAAGACAAAGGGACTCACAAGGCATCAATGAACTGTCCACCTTTGCCAAGCATTGGTGTGAATGCTTGCTTACGAAATTCTGTTCTTTTTCTTTCCTGGTTAGGAAATGTAAAGTTTCTCAGCATTTCGTTTTCTACAATCTGAACATGTAAACAGCCTGTGTACAAGAGTTCTTAGATTAAACCCATTATACTGTAACAAATGGTGTGTCATTGCATATGGCAGGATTATGCATTTGTTTCTAGACAGAGTGGAAAAATCATTGCTAAGTGTTTTGCTGTGCTATGCCATAAAACACAAGGACGGAGGCTGGGAAGATAGCAGTCTACTCAGTTACATTGTAAGTCTCTCAGATTTACGTGAATGAAAATGAAAGAAGAATTGGTGCTTGGTGTCCTGGGCTGAAGAAGTTGGATTTAAAGAAGTGTCATGGGCTAAATGGAATTACCTAAAGGCACTCAGTTTTATACCTTTGGTAATTTGAGCAGCTGTTCAAGAAACTAGAAAAGCCTGTGAATACTGCACTTCATATACATCTGTCTTCCACTCATCTGTCACAGCTACCTGTCTGATAAAAGGCACACTTGGAGCTCTCTTGCATTTTTCACTCATATTACTAAAGCAAAAATTCTACACTAAATGGAATATTTTTTTGTAAGAATCACTGTCCCAGTCAATCATGTCTCAAAGATGTGCCTGCGAGATTTTCTCCATCCAGTGCTTGCAGCACTTTTGTGTAACTTGCTGTTATACACAAAAGGACTCTTTTCTTTTGATAAACCATCTTCAGGTACTTTAGCTAAATTAATGTGTACTGACTAAGTTATTGCTCATTAACTTCCTGTGTGTCTTAATTTAGTATCATCAAGCTTAAAATCTCTTTTTGAATATTACGCTGAAATGAAAAATGGCAAAAAATAGTGATTCTGGGACAACGCACTCTGACAGTTTAATGACCAGAGTGAGTGACTAGGGAACACCTCTCCCTGTCCCCCTAGTCTCAGGCGGTCCCAAAAACCCATCATATGTTTCAGTCACAGATTTTTTTGTTAATCGTTTTAGCATTTCTGAACCACAGTTTTCAACTAAGTGTGAGGAAAAAAAGATTCTAATGGGATATATAATTAATGGGTTGAAACCCAATGCTTTTATAGTTCTTTTGTGAGAGGTTTGAGTCCCTCACTGTAGGACTTTTCCATTTTCATGTGTATGTTTGTGTGTCCACATGTGCACCTCACTTTGGGTTTTAGGAGACTTTGCCATTGCTTTGAAGAAGTGGTTTTGCTGTTCTTCCAAAAATGGATTAGTGATCTCTGCTGTGACTTTATCACAGTGTATAGTCCTTATTTAATTGCTTGCAAGTTGTCAATTTCTTACAAACAGTCCTTTCCAATAAGTAGAATAAACCTTCTATTATTCAAGCAATTAACCAAATTATAATTATCTCAGCATCTCTTCCCCCGCTATTTCAAATTCTGAAATTATTTTCAGCCAGCATCTCTTGCTTCGCAAATTAAAACCATTAAGTGTGGCTTATTTTGTTACACTTTTTTGACAACAGTATTATATATTTCTTACAGTCTTCAAGGGTGTCACCTTAACTGAAGGAATTAATGAAATTGTCAGTTAAAATACTAGAATCTAAATATTTTGAATACACAAACACATACAAACACATGCTTCAAATTCAAAGAGAACAGTGTACTGTGAAAATGATCGACTCCAGTGTTCAGTATGGACAACATATTTAAACTGGAGCACAGTAAAGCACTCTTTTTAAAATGCACCCTATATCACTCTGCTACATTTGAAAAAACAATTCTGCAAGAAACAAATGGGACAATGCCATAGCATCAGTTCTGCTGCCTTCAATTATTCAAGTTACCAATGCCCACATTTTTAAAGCTTAGTTAAAGAAACAATGTGCCCTATGAGCTATTTCTATTCCTTTTTCTATAAAATGACTTTTTAGCTCAATATATTTTAGCATGTTCTTTTCATGCCTCGACTGAATAAACTTTCTTTGTTGAAATAGATAAACGTCCTTTTTTATTGCTGCCGGGACAGATGTAATTCAGTGTGCTTACCGCTTTGTCTTGAATTTACTGTTTTGCAGTGAAGCACTGTCCTCACTTGGCAGGGTTTCTTAACTGTGGATGTTATAAAATAGAAAGCTTCGAACATTATGATGATTATACTCAGTTTTCGGTTTCATCACTATTTTGCACATAAGTAAAATTTCACAGTTTTATTTGACAAATTTTAATTAAACAAATTATATTACATGGTCTATGTACTCTTCTGAATAAAGGACTTTTACAAAAACTGAAGCATCAGCATTTTGCCTGAAACCACAACTCTAGTTTCGGTAAAGAAGGATGTACCTACCTTACCAGACATTGGTTTATAACATGCAGAAATACAATGTAATTGAAATTGTCCTTTGAGTGAAGTAACTAGAAGTAACTCATGGCAGTTAGATTCCCAATATCATCCTCCAACATGAAATAAGATGCTTCATAATAGCGGTTTCAGCCAGGAGAGAAACGGGAAAAGCAGGTATTTACCTTGCAGTGTCACTTTCCAAAAAGAAACTTGCAGCCTAAGTACAGAGATAGATGCTGGAAGAAAGGATTTGTTGTCACCCCCCACTTAAACAAAACTAAGACAGAGTAAATGTCCCAGTCATATTATATCAGAAGTCTGCTGAAAGCCTTGAAGTAGAAAGCAGATCTCCTGAGCCCCGCTTCAGTTCTGGCAGCATTACTGGACAATAAGAAGCCTTTCAGAAATGTCACATGGAAAGCTGGGTCTTGGAGCCATTTTGTCATCGAGACTATTCGTGTCAGTTGCTGGAGTTTGATTGTTCTTAAAATGTTTGTCTCATAAAGAAGTTGCTTCTTATTTCTGAATCATCTCAGCTGGGAGTCTTTTTTCTGTCATATCAAGAAGCACATATAGTTTCATCAACAATAGCTCTATTTATCCTTAACTTCTGTTTTCCCCGGACATTCCCTTGGTAATGGTTTTGTGGTGATTTAATACCTTATAATTGTTCTCTTTGTAAATCCATCAGCTGGTTGTTCTGTGTTCTTGAATTTCTTCCCAAGTACATTTTTGGCAGTTTCAGACACTGGCGATCTCAGTTCTTTTTTGTCAAGTCTGTCCAGTCCAGTTTGTTTGTTCACTTGGCTTTACCATTGCTTTTCCTCAGATACCAGTTAGGGTCATGTTCCATCCTTTTATAAACTAAATATTTTAGTTTTCTTCACAAACCTGGCAAACGGTCAGCTTGTCTTCCTGTTCATCTGGAGTGTGAAATTCGGTTTCCTCTTTTCTGTAACTGTCCTTCAGTTTTGCTCCTCCTGCTTTGGCTGGGCATTCCCTTTCTGACAGCAGTTGTTCGATCTCCATTTGAATGCTATCATCTGGAATAGAAATTTTACTGGATGGAACGTTTTTCAGCTAAACATTGAGTTTTCTTTTCAAATGTTAATACAGACAAATAATTCCTGACTTTCACCAAATTTTGGGGAACCAGATCCCTCTGTCCAAGAAGTAACTTGCAGCACTGCTCTGGGTACGTCAAGATTATACATGAAGGGCATGCTCTTTAGTTGTTCTTGAGTTTCATCAGAAAAATATCAGTTAAGAGTTTGTATTCAGTTCAGCTGAACGCCACTGAAACACCGAAAAGTCTGTTTTCCTTACTAAATGTTGGAGACACTGGGACTTTTACGTTTGGCGTTGTCCTGCAGTTCTTTCCCGTGTCAAGTGTTACTACAGCTTTCAGGCATGAAAACTAGTTAGGTCTCTACGTTGATACTTCCCTTTTTTGTGACTTCATGTCAAATCTGTTTGATGGAGTGTTTTAAAGACTTGATGATCTTAAAGGCTTTTTCTAGCCAAACAATTCTATGATTCTATGTCTCCAGCAGAGAAGCCATACAGATGTGATGTGTTTACCACAGTGTACTTAGGCAGCTGTATGGCCGTAGCTGGGAGATGGGAGAACTAGTCCAGGTGAGCTGTGTCACAGGCTGAGTGCAGTGCTGTCCTTTAATGCTCTCTCCAGAGCCAGTGTACAGCTGTGCGCTGGGTGTACAGGCATACACTGTCCAGGATCTGTGTACAACAGGGCCAGAGGCTGGTGCCCCCAGAAGTCCACAAGTCTCATCTCTGATTTCCCAGGTGGGCTGAGTGGGCACTCAGCCTGGAGCAGCCGATGAGTCCACTGAGCAAGCTCTGGGAGAGGGCCTGGCTCAGCTGTTAGAAAGCCAGTGAAAATATCCCTGCCATGGGAATGCTTTTGTGTAATTGCCTCTTCCGAGACTTTTACAACTTCTGAAACATCTGTTACTGGGTACGGCTGGCAATGAGAAGCTGTATTAGATGAGTGGTTACTCTGATCCAATGTGGCAAGGTTTATGTTCATGTCGCTATTAAACTTGTCACATTCCAGCAAATCAGTGGACATGTGCAGCATGATACATGCGTATTATGTAAGAATTTTACAGTGCTGAGCTGCTACAGAGCCAACTAGATTTTCATGGAATGAAGGACAAAATGCAAATCACTCCCAACAATCTGGCAAAGATGTTTTTGCAGAGAGAGAAGCGAAATTACCATTAATTCTCAAGTTCGGGTCTTGAAAATGGCAGTGCACTGAGGCACTGCACAGTAACAGGGCACAGATAACCTTCAAGATAATATCTAATTCCTTATTGAATGGATCTGGCTCAATTCTGATCTCAGGTAAAATGTATTAAAAAAGTTGATTTCAAGGAAATTATTTCTGATTTGTGCTGTGATAAAGGAGTTTTGATAGAGTTCAGGAAAACTACCAGTTTCTAAATGCATGTTTTCATGTTGCAGGCGTGTCTGCCCTTCTCAGCTCCCTGCTAGAAACAGCCCTTCTCACCAACTGGCCACCTATGTGGTGTTAAACGGAATAGTACTAATCCACCCACAGCAAATTGTTTGCATGTCTCATTCTTCACTGCTGATGTGGCTCATTTTGATGTATCTTAGGGGGTATTTCCCATGAGTCAACCTAGTGGTAGGTCTGAGAGGAGAACAACTACCAGTCAAGGAGGGAAAGGTGACTCCTTTAGCAAGCACAGCTATTACCAAGTTAGGACACAGGACTATAATTCTAGCATAGTTGCTTCTTTCAATGTTTATGATGATGATGGTTTGTCCATGGCAGTCTCAAAGGACTTGACCTGTTGACTCAGCCTGTGCTCCTGTCTGAAAATGAATCTGCTCACCCGTTGCTGAACTGCAACCCCACACCTGCTGGGAGAGTTGGCACCTTTCTAACTGCCTGCAGGAGTGCAGTGCAAGAGTTATGAAAAAAAAAGTGTACCTAGTGCCTCATTTCTTCAAGTTGCACTGGAAATGTAATTACCCAGATAGAAACGGTACTCAGGAGGTTAAATTAACCCTGCCTCAGACAATACACTGCAAACAACTGAACTGAAAATCTATTTGTTAGAGTTATGTATAAAATGACGAGTAGATCAAAAATTCTGGGTGGGTTTCACACAAACCAGTATCATATAGGGAGGCTGAATGAAAGGAGAAAAGCTTTGAGATAAAATCAATACTAATATCTACTCCAAGATAAGACCTTTGTTTTTAACCTCACTGTGGAACTTTTCAAAGGATGTGTTTGCTGCCTCGGGTCACCAAAACAGAACATTTCACTGAAAAGCAGCACCCATGCTAGTTTTTTACTCTGGAGGGCCTGTACTGCATTTATGTCTCACAGCATATATATAGATATTGCACAGCAACGAGCACAACTTCATAAGCTCAAAGTCCCTTTAGAGACAGCCAGTTGCTCATGGTAAGCTCAGAAACAGTAGGTCTCTCATTTCTTCAGATCTTCTCTTGTTTTCTTAACATTACAGCCTCCTGGTAACATTTTCAAAAGCAGATCATGTCTCTGGGTATTATTGTGTTTGACAGCTGTCAAAAAATTTGACAAAATACCTACTTCACGTCTTGCTTACTGTGCAGGCAGATCTGCGCAGATCCCAGCAAGCAAACAGCACTGGATGATACAGAGGTTCCTGGGTCAGCCCCTCAGCATCTGATCCATCCTCTGTGGCTGAGGGTCTCTTACTAGAGCTAATGAGCTCAACAGTTTAAAGCTTGTATATGTCAGAATAAATTGCAGTTACTTGGCTGTGATTGAGTCTAGACTGATTGGCAGGCTTCAAGTTTGAAGGTGATGTGAGCTTGGAGATCTTTTAGGACAAATTTCTGAGTTTGCTTGTCACTTTTATTGTGAATCTCAATATACCTTGTTTTTCTGCTTAGGGTTCCAATGCCTGTATTTGAGCAATTTTGTAAAATATAATTGTGTGAAATTCTCTCTCTTTGGTTATCTTCCCCACCACAAAAAAAAAGGTCATATACCCTAGGAGTCTGAAGAAAGCTGCAAAAGATGATCCTCATATACTGGAAACTAAGTGTTTTCCCCTGTTGCCCACAACAGTATCTGGAGAAACACAGACACACATACTCTGGGTTCTCTTTCCTATTGCCACTCTCAAGAATGCTTTTGTTTCAATCAGTGAAACATATTATGCTTTAAACGTGAAAGGATATCAGACTTGTAACTTTCTAAATCCCATGATCTGGGACACAAATCTGGAAACACAATCAGAATTTTTAGAGCAGCTCTTCTCTTCATATTACTATTGCACAGGTAAAATGCATGATTTACAGGTGGCACTGTTGGAATACTGTAGCCAGTGGAGCAATTGCACTCTGTTAGTCTGAGTGCAAGAAATCACAGACAGCAAATGTTTCTGAAATCTCACCACCCACACATGAAATAATACCTGCTATCCCATATGGATGAAAGGGATAGATGCATTGCTGCTAATAGCACGCCTTCTATTTAGAGAGTACTCACTGAGTAATGTTCAGACAGCAAAAGAGACACTGAGTTACATAGTTCCAAAAGAAGAAGTGTGATTGATTTTTTTTAGGTTTGTTTTTTTGAATCCTCTCTCTCTTTGTGCCACATTGTTGCAGACACTGTGCACTGGTTTTGCTTTTAGTAAGGGAAAAAAATAATAATGTGACTTGCTTCTTTGTAAATGAGCAAACAGCGATGCAATCCAAAGAGAGAAAACTAATTTACCATAATCACTATCTCTCATCTTTGTGTATCATGGTCTGCATTCCCCAGGCAGTATGTTTCATTACGTATTTGTAAGCCACCTATATACATGCAAACTGAATGTACATCCGAGATGCATTTTCTACTGCCACAAAACAGCTGTGTGTTAGTCCAATTCCCACTGCAGCACTGGAAGGCAAAAATCTAAGAGTAAAAACAAAGCAATAAATCAGAATAAGAGTGGGAGAAAATTAGAGAGGGGAAAAAATATCCTTCTTTACTTAGTTCCTGTGGAGAAAAATAATCTCCTCAATCAGAATGTAATCTCTTTGCAACACTGCTATGCTTATGTATCAAGTCGCTGAAAATGACCCACTCATAAGACAGTAGTAATATTAACGTTTAACTCTGGAGTTTAGCTTCTGGAGGAAAGAGATCTCTTCATCAGTTCTCTGCATCTCCCAAAGACAAGGTCAAACTCCTTATTGATTCAGGTTTTAGTCACCTACTAGAGAAGAAGTAGCAACCAGAAACACCTGGCTTCTGTATCCCTTGAGTAGAGTTTCTTGTCCATATTCTGTTAGAAAAATAATCATTAAAATTTAGAGGTATCTTCCTGACATAAATAGGGATAAGAATACAGACTAAGTTTCAGCAAGCTAACTCAGATATGCAAAACCTGCCTGGATTATCTGTCTAAAATCGTAGTTGGACCTGCCCTGGGAGAAAGGACTCTCTGGAAAAATGCTTCTCCTACTTCTCCCTACAGCCACATGGCCATGGCAGTGGGTGAAAGATTTCGCAGGATGGCTGAGGGGGTTGGCAATTGCAGACCATCTAGTCCACCTCCCCTGCTCAGATATGGGTCTGCTAAAACAGGGCTCAGGACCACATCCAGTCAGATTTTGAACAAATCCAATACCTTTGAATCCCTCTGTTGATACACATCCCTGCTGAAGAAGTTTTCTCTGAGTCTAAAAATTGAGTAAACTTCTGACAGAAGTTCAGATATTCAAAACTTTGGGTTTGTTAGTCCCTACGTGATCAGCTTAAATTTTGTATTAATACCTTTACCCTAAGGCTCAAAACAACTGCCATAAAATTAATTATAAGAGTGGGATGTAGTTATTTTTTAATATATTTAAGATTTTTCATTATATCGGTTCTAGTTCTGATCTCAGTCACTTAGATAAAACAACATCCTGTGAGATAAGCTCTGGTTTGTAAAAATGACAGCTACTGTGAGTCTATAATGAGGAGTCTGACACTGAGCTGGAGTTGTCTGTATTTGTTATGTGTAATAAGTGGGTTTCCATCTCATTAAAACCAATGGGAGTCTTTAGTGAGACATCCAGCAGTGGGCTCAGATCAGAGGCTTCAGAAAAGTGACATTTGATTAAGCTAGAAATGTCAACCTATTAAAACTTGGAAGAAACTGCGTTAAGGAGGTGAGAGGGGCTACCGGTCCAGTTTCTGTATAGGGCTGGCTAGGCAGCTATAAACTTGGATTAAAACTCAGAATTCTGTACATATTAGTTTTAGAGTTAATGGTGGAAAGTGTGGCAGAGGTTGGCATGCAGGACTTGGTTAACGAAGATGTGACAGAATGCAAAGGTGAGGGTCTGTGCTTGGTTTTAAGAATACCCATGTCTCTGCTTTGGCTTTAGTAATTAGACAGACATTATGGCACTCTGAAACTGAAGCTTTGAGGTAGGTGTAAGAGGTAACGTGTTGGAAATAGATCTAACAAGCAGAGGGATACAATGTGATAAACCACATAAAAGCTGAAAGAGAGGGGGGTTGCCTTTTTGGACTTGAAATAATTACCTCATCATTTCAACGTTGACTTTTTACAGTTCTCCTTTTTATAATATGACATATGTTGAAAAATTGTGCACGATACCCTACAAATGACAGAAAAGATAATATGATAGGCCAGCTTTTAGGATTGTAAAAACGCTAAAGACTTGCTTTAAAGCATGAATTACACCCAGTGTCAAATTAAAGATACTCTGTTCCTCACTCATAAATTGCATTTTTAAAATGCAATGTTAACATTTAAAATTAAA
>VXAK01013770.1:165930-180808 GCA_013399435.1 Arenaria interpres | reverse complement strand
AAATATAAGGGTTGTTAAGGAAAAGAGAGCAAGAAGAGACCTTAGTAAGTAACTCCTTTGACCTCAGTGGGATGAAGCACATTCACATCCTCCCTCACACATAGTGGCAAAACTTGCCCATAAAGACTGCTCATGACCAGAATCACAGACCTTTCTGTATGATTTGTATTATTAATTAACCCTCTTTGTAGTTAAAATATTTTCTCTACTATATAAACTGAACCTCTGTTACTTCACGTTAATTGCATTTTATCCTGTGTTCTAAGGACCTACCCAACAGTTGTCTACCAGCATGGAAAATTAGTGTGATATTTCCACCTCAGCTACTCCTTTCTAATTACATAAAGCAGTTGTTGCCTTTTTTTTTTTTTTTTTTAAATGAGACCTATGACCATTTTTATTGCTTTCTAATTGATGCCTTCCTTTTTCTTTTAAGTAGGGAGTGCACCACACTGCTTAAAACTGGCCACAGTTCAATGTTTGTGGCCATACCGCTCCTGGCACAGTAGAATAACCACAAATTATGCCTTAGATATTCCCTTAGTGCTTTATGCATACTAGAAGGACACTTTTTCTGCATAAGCATTTCATTACCGATGCATGTTCAGTTCATATACTACTATTATAGCTCCAGATGCAGTATTTCTGCTTATTCCTTAATTATACATTTTGCATAACAGCATTTAGTTTTCCCCAGGCATGGCATTTTCACCGTACCTTTTATCCACTGAATACTAATGATTGCAGGATAATTCTTTAGTTTCTTAAACTCAGCTTGAATTAGGAATTTGGTGTCACCTCAAAGTTTAGTGTCACCCAGGAATTCAATTAACTGTTTAAAATATCAGTTAGACTCTTGCAGAGGATCCCATTTGAAATGCCCTAAAAAATCTTAGAGCTCTGCTCAATGACTGATTTTTCAATCAGCATCAACTTTATGATGACTTCATGTAGATTGTTTTTCCCTAGGTCTCTTAAAACACCAAAATTAATTTATATAGAGTCTGAAGTTTTCCCTTCCATGCACTAAGGCAGCTATGCCACCACAGGAAGAAGTTAGTCATGTTGGTATGATTTACGCTGACAATTCCACACTTATTGCTTCGTATTGCTTCACAATCTCTATGGTTTATACCAGCAGCTAATTCATTTCTTCCATGACCTTTCTGCTCTAATGTTCTCACTTAGGACAAGCTCTGCATTTCCCTTCTGCAGTGCCCTGGGGGCCCACTATGCCTTCTCAAATTGCCAATTCCTAGGGAATTGTTTTGGCCAATGCTAGGGTAAGCAAGGGCCTGTCATCATGAGCACACATGCTCCCAAACGGCCTGTTTGCGGTCACTGTGGTGACACAGAAACCAAAAAGGGATATTGAACACTTTCATTCCCTTTGGTGGCACAAAGGGTAATGGGATGTTTAAGTTCCAAAGTGAGTAAAGCCGTGCAGATTGACTTCAGTTAAAACCGAGCAGGTAACCATGGCAACAGGAAAACAGAAGCACAAATTACCGCATCGGCAAACACTACATAACCAGGGTCCCTGGCATTGTTTGACCTGATGCTAGGTTTAGTACAAAAGTCTCTCCCCTGTGAAATCATAGTTTGAAATCTACACGGAGGCATGCCTGTACCAGTTTATTAGTGGAGCATTGTAAATGCCACTCTGAAATCTGCTTTCAGACATCTCCACTCAGTTCCTGTTTTATCTTTTGTCCGTCTAAGATTTGCTAGCCTCTGCTTATGATTTTCTTACTTTTCAGTTGAAACTTTCCAGCTAAGGCTTCTGTCCCCCTCATCTTGCTGGCTCATCCTCAGAAAGATTCCCTCTCTCCCTGGGTGACAACAAGCTCTTCTGCATTCAAAAGGAGCTATGACTTCTACCACTTTAGAAAAAAAAACAAAACCACCAAACAACCACATTCCTGAAAATAAACTTCTTAGCTGGAGGCTTACATTTTTCTTTTATTCTTAGTTGTGCTCCAGATTGCTAGAGGCAGATAAGAAGGGAGGGAAAAGAAATGCTTCAGCCAAGGGATTCTCTAGTAATTGTCCCTGGAGAAAATTCTGACTGTGCTTTACAATCAATCAGTCTAAAGAAATAAATGAATACAACAGCAATTATTTGTAGCAGGAATAATTTGTCCTTCCCACACCTTCAAACAGTAAAAAAAAATGGTCCTTCAATCTTCCTTTGAAAACAGAAGAGCAAATAACTAGAGTGAGTCCAAGGCAGGTAATCATCCCAATTGGATCATGTGTTCCACTAAAATTTGCTCTGATTTTTCATTAAAAATAGGTCTCTCAAACTTATTGAAGGAAGACATCTTAACATCAAATATACCAAAAGAAAATAAAATACAGCTATTTCCTAATTTTTAGGGTCCTGTTTTGAAATTAGCCATTCTGACAACACTTGTAGTCATAGTGAGGCCATTGAAAAGCTCCCATAATTCTAGGGCAATGAGAAGGGGCAAAAATTACTTCTTATTATGCTCAGTTCTTCTTGATGTCCTTTGTGTTGAAATATGCTTTATAAATTGCTGCTCTTATGATACTAAGTATTTGGTATGCTTGGGCATATATCAAAACCTCCTATGATTTCAGAACCCATTTGTGAGCAAGATTCACCAGCAGCAAGACTGGATATGTTCAATGATGATTTTTCTGTGCATGCAGACCATTATAGGATAAGGGCCAATATAAGAAATATATGTCTCTTTTAATGCAAACTACTTCTTGCTCTGAATTTGTCTAAGCAGAAAAGACCAGGATTCATCAGCAGTAGGTCTCACACCCTACATGAACAGAAAATCGGTTCTGTTTTACCTCAAACCAGGACATGAGT
The DNA here is from genome assembly GCA_013399435.1 of Arenaria interpres. Lineage (NCBI taxonomy): Eukaryota > Metazoa > Chordata > Aves > Charadriiformes > Scolopacidae > Arenaria > Arenaria interpres. The sequence continues at coordinate 177,963 of VXAK01013770.1, read as the reverse complement.
GCAACAAACATTGGTAGAGTCTATTAGAAATAAGAAGAGCTGCCTTTATCACAGCTTTTATCTCAGGAGCCTTTGCAACTTGACCCCAAATCTGAATCACCAGTCCTACAGGCTCCTGAGAAACAACACACCCTTAAAGCAAACTAAGCACGCTTGTGGATTATATACTTTTTAGGAAGATTTTTTTTTTTCATACGGAATGAGATTATTATCATTAAGTAGAAGAACCCTGGTTAGTTTTAAAATAGGCATTTTTATAGGCATCCCTTAGATTGCTACAAGATACAAATGCAGAAAAGGAATTCTTCTTCCATTACTTGTGGGAGAATAGATTTTCTATGCAGACTCCCATCCCAGCTATTGAATTTGGTTCTTCTTGCTAACAAAGAAAAATTGAAAAAACAGTATTTTTTCCATATGGTCCCTTGGTTCTTTCACCATCTGTGTGGCAGCTGCAGCAGTGAGGAACTTATGTAAAAATGTATCTTACTGCAATGCATCTTTTTCAAGAAAATTTTCTTAAAGCCTCAGTGTTTGATTAGAATTGCAGTGATCAAGCACAGAACTTAAACACAGGTAGATTATTAAAAGTCACAAATCAAGAGCACATGCATTAAGGTCATCTAGTATCTTTGACCATAGCACCAAAATGACATTATTCTACAGGATGTTAAACATCAACACACTTGAAAGTCAAAAGGTCAAGCTTTATATGCCTTTTGAACCAACATAAATTATGTATTATAGTTCTTTAGCACTAGAAAAGTTTTAAATCTTTAGTATGTCTAATCAATACAGATAAATATTGGTTTAAACTCTATGCGTGAAGAGGCATAATATGACAATTTACAGTAATCCATAATTTGTCAAAACAGATCTTCCGAAGAGATTCAAATGTGAAGTGCTTTTGCTTGTAATCTTTGCTGAATTGCCTCAGGACAGCTTCTGTGAAGAATGATTATATATTCTTTAGTTTAAATTTCTGGAGCAACTTTTCAGCTGTAATACTTGAATTTTATTTTAAATTAAACCAATGACTTCCAAATAGAATCTAACATATTAGTAATTCTTTGAAGAGCAGGCAACTATTACCTTGGCCTAGGAAAATTTTACAGCCCTAGTGCTTCATGGCTGGGAGATGTGAACCGGTTTCCTTATTCTCCAAGAAGTCCAAAAGAAAAGAATGGATAACCTAAGTGACATAAGGACATAAGAAATTGTCTACTCTGTGTCTGTCTTACTGTGAGCATCACAAGTGACAGCTTCCAAATATTTCCAGCAGAAAGTTTTCAACTCCTTGACAAGAAGATACTATTCTTCTGGTTAGAATGCCTCAGTGGCAGATGTGACCACAGGAACTCCAGGAGGTTTACAGTTGGAGGTCAGGGAAGATACCCAAAGGCATAAGAAAAAAAAATGTCCATAAAAACTAATGGCCTAACTTCAACAGTCCAAACCCCTTTTAAGGTGTCAGTAGATGATTACCTATTTTTACTTCTGTACCTACCACCTTGAGGAAACTAAAGGTCCGTGGAAGGCAGTGAAACATATCAATGACATCACTGCGCAATGATTATGCATGTAATGAAGAGTGTAGATGTGACCATCGTTTTTGAACCGTTGTGATACGCATAAGGAGTATGCTTGTAATTGTTCTCTGAGAAGCTATAGGTTCCTTTCCTGAGACTGTGCAACAAGCAATTCAAAGGTCAAGAAAGATGGAAGAAAAATTTAACAAACATGTTATAACTTTATTTTCTGCCCAGCAATGTCAGTAATAATCAGCAAATCTCCTCCTAATTATTACCTCCACCCAATGCTTTGATTGGTCAATGGAAAGGAGTATTTTCTTTATATTTTAAACCATGAATAACATTCGAAAAAATTTGATTTTTTCATGTTATTCCACTTCATGTTCTATACCATTTCAGAGGGAATATTCTATATTTTCTCATTTCCCAATTTGAGAGAGCAAAAAGAGCAGTTTCTGCTTATCAAAAAGTCTCACTTCCTACCCGACTCTGTCAGCAATTTAAATAAGAATTGCTTATCACTAACTCTTTCTTCCTGGCCACAAGAGAAACATACAGCCTGTGCTCTAGTAGTCTGAGTGGGAATGTGTTCAACAAAAGGGTCTCAGTGTCTCATCAAGAGCAATGAAATTTGCAATAGCAATTCGACAGACTTTATTAGAAAGATTTGCTTCAATGATTTGCTTACAACCATAGCAAAGGCTCTAAAGGGGAAAGGAATACAAGACAAAGGAATTGTTGAAGATTTGAAATGAGTGGTAATTACAGTTGCAATGAGCAACATTTTGTATAAATGTCACTTCAGTAGAATTTTCAAGTCCCAGCTTGATTCTAATTTTCTTAAAGTTGTTAGGTGGTGAAACCTGAATTTACAAGTCAAGGACTAAGTTCTAAATGGAACTACTGGAGTTTATTTGCATCAACATCAGTCAGGTTGTTCCTTTAAAGAAAAACTTTTTCACCTCAAGATGCTGAAGATGACTAGAGTCTTTGAATGAATATCAGGTGCAAAATTTTAGACAGTCACCCAGGAAAAATTTGAGCTATAAGACTGAAGGGGAAACCCCTGTTAAAAACTGAAAGTTATGCTTGGGTTTTCTTCTTTGGCCTAATGCTTTCACTCATGAACAGCTAAGGCCATTTGAAATTTATGCCCCATCTTGACATTCCTCACCCCAGTTTAAATAACTGCAGATTGTTGTAAATTAATATACCACACTACACTATATCTGAGCTTTGTGAGTCAGTCAGTGCAGAAATAACTAAAAATGAACATGCTATTTATTAAAAGATCCCCAAAATGTTTCAAATATGACCTTTGTGGTAAGTTTATAACTTCATCATTTGTTTTACCATTGTCCACTATCAGGGGAAGTATAGCTTGTGCCACCTCAATCTGCCATAATTTCTTGATCTTTCTGTTAAAACAGATATTTAATTCCATGCTATAAAATTTAATGAAAATAATTTTAAGACACTAAAAGGTCACATACTCCAACTTTATGGTTGCACTTCCTACATTTATCTGTGGAATCATAATTTGTCCACTTTATGCAAAATAGCACTGTTTTGAGACCATATTTGTTTGTTGCAGGCCCTCTGGCTTATTCAGCATAGTTTGGACACCTTTTCATTGTTTCCCTTTGTTCATCGTGAAGCCCTACTGCTAATTTACTGCATACTGCATAAATATTGCTGTGAATATGGAATTATTAATTTATTCATTGGCCATGCGGCGCTTATGCCCTTCAAAAATGAGTTTAACCTTTCTGGCATATGATTGTTACATTATAACATTCCCATCTTCCAGTGGGGAAACTATAGCAAAATGACACTAATATCATAAGTGCACATTAACTTAGAATGACCAATTTGAGATACTGCAGGACTGGCTTTTCAGGCAACTTAACATTTAATTTTGTACGCTCCAATTACAGACCTCACTGACTGCATTTGTAGGCTTCCAGATATTCTGCAAATTAGCAACATACCAGTGACCTGTCAAGGCTACCATTCAACAGTGTCATTTATATTATTTGTTCAATATCACCATCAGATTTGTGTGGCAGAAACAAGCATGGAACCCAGCTTGCAGCACAGTATTTAGCTGTCAAAATTAAGACATATCTGATAAGTCTCTATCTCATTGACAACTGCCCTTCCATTTTCTGCATCAGTCAAGGCCCAGGTTTACTAGACTGTAATGGTTTTGCCTATAAAGCACTGGTAAATTCTCTAAGGACTGGCTGCATGCATCCTTGGGAAATAGCATTCTAGCTTCTTCTCACTCTTGGAAGTCTGACGTTGCATGTGTTACTGTTAAAAATGTAGGAAATAGCAGATGAAAATGCATTAAACTTTAGTAGACAGAAATTGCAACACAAAACAACTCTGCCTTTCACAACATTTATCAAAAAGTTTATGATCAGGCCTCAGTTGACATAATAACTGCTAACAAATAACAGTCTGCAATTCTATGAAACACCAGTTATAGAAGACACAGCCAACTTTTGCCTACAGTTTTTCATCTATTTACTGACAACAAAGTAGTATTGAGACTCAAAACCAGATATCAGTTGCAATGAGGGATTTCCTGATCTCCTCCAGCCTGTCCCTCTCCCATTTACGAGCTTGTGGCCTGTCTGGCAGACAGAGAAGGAAACTTTTAGCTCTCAGGGTGGCACAGTAAAATGGCTGCAAGAATTCTTTTTAAACAAGGAACAATTTATTCCTTCTTTTCTAACCCCCAAAATCTTCATTCTGAAAAACATTGCTTTGCTCCTAGGTTTCCAAAACCATCAGCTTAGACCAGGCACAAAAATTAAAAAAAATAAATTGAAACCTCTGTAAGGAGACAAAATTATTTGTAGAGTTAGGTATTTTTCTTTGTCAGTCTTGTCAGAAAAAAAAAAGGAAGGTTCAGCAAGAGAAAGCTCTTCATGCTGATGATTTTTTGTGTTTGAAATAAAAATAAGAATCAACATATTGTGTTTAGGATTTCTTAAACAAAATCCATTCAGACCAAAATAATTAAATTGATAAAATTTATTAGAGTTATTTAAAAAGTAGCTTTTTCTCAATTTAATTAAGACTGATGAAGACCTGGTCATGGGCTGTGCCTGATTTAAGATGTTAGGGAAGTTTAAAAGAAAGAACAGAAATTATTAGAAAAGCCAGGTTTTCTGTGGTCCTTCAGTTGGCCTTTTGGTAGTGAGATGTCTCACTTTTTCTGTGTTCTGCTTCCTGAACCTACTTTTAAAATATGTCCACTCTGTCAAAATGAGTATCAGAGTGTAAAAAAAAAAAAAAAAAAGAAATGTCTGCTACTTCATTGAAAACATTAAAGACCTAAAAAAGAATAACTCAGTTACTGTACAGCTGTAGTTAAAAACACCTGAAAATGGCATTTTAGCATGGACGTTAACAGACAATTTGTCCCTTACATGTCATCACTCAGGCTGCCCACAGAGTCCAGAAATATAAAAGGTTGATGAAATTACATCTTCCTGTCACGGAAGGACACAATCCCTCATTCTTGATCTTACTGAGTGACAACATAACCAACACAAGCAAGAAACCATTGAGCATTTATAAGGCAATGGGTTCTCTGACGGCTGTGCATTCTGTCCTAGAATGACAGAAGCAGAATGAAAACAACCCTTTGCCTACTTGTTGTGTTCATGTCTCAGAGTCTATATTATAGTCACATACACATTTTATGACTGCACTAGGGCATTTCTTTAGATTAGAATTTGCCTCTCCCATTCTCAAGTAACGTTACCCACGGGGCCAAAGCTGTCCCTCCTGAAAACGAGCAATGTAACATAAAATCTGAGGATACCATAGGTTGGAAGGCAATCTGGTTTAGCCTCCTGTTCAAAGCATGACTGGTTTCAAAGTTGGACTCACTCAGTTTCTTCTGCTTCTGCTAAAGTGTTTGGCTCCAGCTGCCTAAGCACAAAAGCTTCAGCATTGGCCTCAGTTTAAAAGGCTGTGAGCTATCTCTAATAAAGCAGTCTTTCAGGCCAGTACAAACAATCAAAATAGGTGTTTCAAACTGAAACAAATGTATATATGCCTTGCTGGTTCTCCAGACATACAAGAGAAACAGAACCGCTTCCACCAGCATAGATCCATATACTGAATTCCAGTATGCTTTGGAAATTGTTGAGTTTTATGAGCAGCAGTGATTCTGACAGCATAAGGCTCATTTATTTATGTTATGAATGAAATGCCATGCAGTAATATGTTTGCTTTTTCTCAAAAAAATACTGCATTGTTCATTGGGAGTAAACTATAACGTTGCTTTATGAATTCCTTTTGTGTCTATTCAGTCCTGTATTTAAATTTTATATGTGGGAGTTACAGTAGCTTTATTATTTTTCCCATTAACTTTAGTTTTTAACATAAAACATGAGCTATCCTACTCCAATTAGACATATGGGTATCTTTATCACAGAGTAGTTATATTTATAACACACTGTAAAATGTTTTCCCTTGTACAGTAGTTGTCTGTTGCATGCTGCAACATTATATTAACTCAGTCAAGATAATTGATTCATATTTAAAGAATGCTATGCATACAATTCACATTATAAAATGAAGTAAAAATATGCAGATAAAAGTAGCTAGCCTTTTTATTTCAACACATAGTGATTTGCGGAGTTATATTTGGCAAGAGCATTAAAAAGGAAGCGCTATATTTCTGTTGAGCATGGATACCATGGAAAAGCATATTATAGAGTATATGCAGCAGGCAGCTTTCACTAACTGCCATCTCCTTCCATTTCCACAGCCTCTCACTTTTTTTTTTTCCATCCATGATCTTTTCATCAGCTTCATTAATACTTCCATCTCATCAAAATTTATATATTTGCTTTTCAAGTTATAGACCAGGTTCAGTGGCTCAGTCAGGTCTGTAAGCAAGTGACTGTTTACCTGAGACAAGACAGCAGTTCTCCCACCTCATCTGGAAGTACTTGGTACATTGACAGAGACACTCAATGGAAACTTCACTGTAAGCAGGTGCAGAGGCAGCTTAACCCCTAATTGAGCTCCATGTTTTGGCTCTCCACATGGCAATTTCCCTAAATCCCGCTAGATGGGAGCTCCACAGTTTGATCTCATGCTCCTGTGGCAGAACAGGAGAACACATTAGATCTAAACCTTCATGTTCTTATAGTCCATTTGTTTCTTTAAAATACTTAAGCCCTGCTATACATTTAAGGCAGAAATATTTCAGTGTTATTGTGTCCTATGCCTAAATAATATTACTTCCTATGTCTCTTGTGTTTCCCCTTAACCATTAGGAAAATGTCTCATATTGTCTCTCAGAAAAGACCAGTGATAGATGCCACCTGCAGTTAAAATGAAATATTTGATGCGCCAAAGCACTGCAAACATATTTGAAAAGAGATTAGGCTTTGATTTGTTCTATACACTATTTTGTTATTTTATTGACTTAGGTTCTTTCTTTTATTCTTCGGCTCTTTTTCCAAGTTATTATTGCCTTCCTGGTCACAATAACAGCTTTGTGTGAAGCTAAGAAAAAAAACCTGAAAATCTATTAGCACAAAAAATATTGATTTTTGGGTCCGATCAGTTCCACCCGTAAGCCACAGCCTGCTGGCTGTGCACACCTGCTCTCCTCAATGCTGTGAATTCAATGTATTTTTTCTGTATGGAAGTAAAACCACCAATACAGACCCTTCAGCAGATCTCAGTTCACATGATTTTTACTTGTAATACAGCTATCCCTGGCATTGTCTTGTTAATATTAATGCCTCTGTGTGCTGACAGGTGATATAAATGACTTGTTAATGGAAAAGTTAGTCACCGGATGACTTTTCAATTTAAAAATCTCACACAAGTTAAATGAGACAACAGCTGTTGCAAAATACATGAAACAGGATTAAATCTGCAGCTGAATATTGCTAAAAGTTCTGGTCATCTCAATTTCAGAACGTTATAGTGGCAAGAGAAATGTACAGAAAAGCTCAATAAAGATAATCAGAGGTGTAGAATGGCTTCTCTGCAAGATGAGGCTGAACAGGTTTTTCATCTAAGAAACTAAGTAGTTGAGGGGGCATAAGATAACAGCATATAAAATTCAATTCATAAGAAGAAGGAAAACAAGATATTACTATTGACCTCAAATACCTGTTGGTATTCAGATGGTAATCTAAAATGAGAGATTTAAAACAATCAGGTAAAAGCATGTTTTATAACGTGCATAATCACATAGCAGAATTGATTTTCCCAGGTTGTTTTGGATGTCAAAAGTATAAATGGGATCAGAAATGGATTTGACAAGCTCAGGGAAGCCCAAGTCTTGGAAGAAGTGTTTACTAATGTCTGGTAAAGTTTATGACAGCAGCAAGTCTAAAATTCCTCTGGAAGCCTTCAGCAGATTTACGTTGTGGTAAAATAAGATCTCAATGGTCCACAAATAAGAGATTTTTGAAGCTGATGACTTTTTTTTAGGTATCTTGAATAGGTAAAATAGGAGAAAATAAATGTCCATAGTTGCTAATCCAGAGATAAATCAAATGAACAGAATCAGCAGAGCTGCTAGAGAAGAAATCATTTTGCATGCGTAGGGAAGATACATGAACAGGGGTATGATGAAGACACTCATTTATGAACAGAAGAGAGGCCTCCAGCACCTACATTCACATGATCAAAGAGGTCCAACAGAAACTTCTGCCTGGGCATTCTCTTCTGTCTTTTTGTGCTGCATCAAGTCTCAGGTTTTGAGCAGTGGACTAATTTTTCGAAAAGGCAAAAATCTGATTTCTGGAACACAAATCCTGAGTTGCAGGGACAGTTTCACAAGCGAATGCAAGGTGCATTACAGCATCTTCTGAACTTCAAGAGGAGGCTGGGATGTCTGAGCAGACATCTCAACCTCTGCTCAATCTGAGCAGATCTCAACTCTTCCAATCTGGCATTGCACCATCCAGTTGATGTATGATGTTCTTCACTTACAGATTTTAGTTATTTTTCTAAAAACAGACTGCTGTGAATATTCTTTGAAATTAACTAAATCAGCACCAGAACAATTGCAATGGTTACTTGGACAAAATCCCAAGTCATCAGCCCTTTTTACTCTTCTGCTTTTTCTCACAGCTTTTTGATACTATTGGCAAGATTATTTCCACTTTAATGATTTATGGTTTGGTAACTCATATTTAAAAGCTTATGCTCTCTCAAGTGTGGAGATGAAATTTATTTGTTTTACCAGGATCTAAGCCTACACAGACTACATTGGTGTGAAAAAATCTTTATTTTTATTAAGTTTATGATTAGCCAGTGCTATGTGTTCAATAATAACATTTTGAGTTGTGTTTTTAATTAGGAGACTAGATAAAGAAGGTGTAAAACGATTAAAGGACTACTTCAAGAGTTACATGAGACATCTTCTTCAGATTTACCAGTTTACAGTAAAATACTGCATTATTGATAAATATTCTGAGTTATTTGACATCCTTCAACTATGAGACTGTATTTACCATATCCTTTAAGTGAAGCAACACTCTTCAGAAAACAGTGCATTTGAAGAAGAGCAGAATATACAGACCAAATTCTGCTTAACATCTTTTCTGAAATTTAGCTAACTCTTTATTGAAAATTGCCCCCTGCCACAGGAAATCCAGTAAACACCCAGAGAGTTTACACCCATGGAAACTGAAGACTTAGTATTGATTACAGTAGCATTATTCATGTCCCACTTTAAAAGTAGGAATAACTCTTTTCAGGTGATTCCATATCACTTCTGATTGTAATACTTGAAAGAAACAAATTTCCATGATTTTCCGAAGACATATAGATAAACATGTCCACTAAATGTAAAATACTAAAGAAGCAATTGTATTACCTACATAAACTTCAATAAATATGCAATTAGGGGCTCAAAGTAATTTAATTTATTTTTAGTTATTAATTTTTAAACACCAGCACTACTCCCTTCATTTGCGCTTTCAGACATTATCTATAGACATATCTTGCCCTTATTACCAGCCAACATGCTTTTTTACAGGTCCTTTGACTTGCTTTTAAGTGCTATACCTTTTAAGTATTATATCTTTCCACGTCAGATCTTCTGTCTTCATTCTTATTCTTAACTTCCACAAGTTTCACGGTCGCTAACAAGCCACATGAGGTAATTAAAAATAAATAAACCAATAAAAACTCCCACAAGGACACAAGAAACAGCTAAGTAGCCATCAAGCTCTGAAATAACTGTAACAACACACTGAACTATAACAAACTGTATGAGCAAATAAAAAAAAATAAAAAAAACTACTCAGGCATGGGGGAAAAGCGATTCTTTTATTTACGAAACTAATGTAATAAGCCAGGATTAAGACATAAAGCCTAGGAAAGAGAGGAAGGACCACCGTGACTGCTAACCGGGAATCAACTCCACAACATGATAGTACAGCTGGACCATAACCCTACACTTCAGTAACTTTGCAGCACCAAGTTGAACATTTGTGCAAAGCCACCTCCTCCTAACTTTACTCACAGTGATACCTTAACCTTGAAGTGGGGACTCCATAAAATACACCAGTAATTTCATCTTGATAGCGTGCTGTGATCAACATGGAAACATGCACTGTTTTCTTTTTTCGTGGATAATACATTTTGGCTGCCCAGACACCGTTTTGTACAGAGTGACAAAACTACTATACATATTTTTTTTCTTTCTAGACTTCCGTCAGTCTTGCAAATATAGACCTCTTTAATGGGAATGTATCTAATATAGTACAAGACCAAATCCAGAATATATAGATGATCTAAATAAGCAGGGAATGTCAAACCTTGTCAACCTTTTGATATGGGCAATGATATGGGGAATTCCCAATAATGTGCAACATCAGAGGCTTGATTCTTCACTCGCTTATTGTGTAGAAACTCATTATGGAAATAAAGCTATTAATTTTAGTGGGATTTCTCATTGCATAAAACAATAAACTGCACAAATATAGGAATGCGGTCTGGTCTTCTGAGAAATCCTAATTTGTCCAGAAATTAAAAGTCACTCAAAAACCCAAAATCAAAACTTAGCTTAAGGTACCCATGCAAGTTTTCAGTACTAGTGAAAAGAAAATTATATCTACTGACCGTTTTGAAGGAAAATATCCTATTAATTTTTTCCACAGGAAGAATTTTCCGTTTTCTCTCATTAAATGAAAGCAAAGCCAGAAATTCCTAAACTATGCAAAAAATGGTAATTCAATTCCACAAAGGGAACTTCAGAATTTGGCTTTATTTCAGATTGTAACAAAGCAATTAAAAAAATTAAATTCTCTACTGGAGGGTATTAAGATTAGTGAATTTCAGAACCCTGTGTCTACATATCATTGCAGCTGTTTTTATCAGTTAAATTTGTGATCTCATGGCAAACGATATATGAATATTGTTTAAATCCTTTAAAACCTTTACAAACTCATGAAGGCTGCCATTAATTATATGGTATTAATTATCCCTGATCTTGAATTCTCTTCTGATTGAATCCAAATCCTTTAAAGACCTTTCAGAGGATCAGTGTATGAATAAATAGTCTGACATTAGCAGATCTTCCTATTTACTCTTTCAATTAATATTTGCATGATACTAGGTTTTTTTTCCAGAGCTCTCACATTTTCGTGATGCACAGATACATTTCAAAATCAACATTTATGGAAGAGACAACTTTTCCAACTCTTATAGTACCATTAGGTGTGAGTTATCTGGCATTGTACATCTAGAAACATTTAACTTTAATAATTGCTGGTTTAGAGACTCTGTGTTTACTGATGTGCTGACATATCATTAATGCTCTAAAATATCAATATATCATCTTTACTGCTAACTATATCATTCTGCTACTTTCCAGGAGAGGACAGAATTTCCAATAGAAAAAATGAATATGTATTTTTGACATGTCCATGTTTTCCAGAACATCAGTGACAAGGTTAAAATTTCAGGTGGTATGTATAAGAGGAAAAAAATGTTCTCTTCTAGACATATTTTTCCAGTGATACCTCTTAACAATTGTCTCTTGCTTTGTGGTACTCACTGCTAATTTTTTTTATTTTTATAATTTCTTAGGCCTGTAACTGAATCAGGAGGTTTTTATTCAAAGGGCATAAGAGTTGCTATAAACAACTAGCCAGTAGTGAGCAGCAGTTTTTATATATGTTAGTCAATGAAATTAATCTGAATAACCTGTAATATAATTTTCTACTAGATAATTTCTCTTTCTCATTGAACATGTGCGTGGCTTGGGTTCTTGGACCTCCCATATCCCTGGAGAGCATTGCACAAGGATCATAGAATCATAGAAGGGTTTGGGTTGGAAGGGACCTTAAAGATCATCCAGTTCCAAACCCCCCTGCCATGGGCAGGGACACCTCCCACTAGAGCAGGTTGCCCAAAGCCCTATTCAGCCTGGCCTTGAACACCTCCAGGGATGGGACATCCACGACCTCCCTGGGCAACCTGTTCCAGTGGCTCA
>VXAK01013770.1:103042-165899 GCA_013399435.1 Arenaria interpres | reverse complement strand
CTGTGTTGAGGACTCCAAAGCTGGACACAGTACTCCAGGTGGGGTCTCACGAGCGCAGAGTAGAGAGGTAGAATCACCTCCCTTGCCCTGCTAGCCACGCTTCTCTTGATGCAGCCCAGGATGTGGTTGGCTTTCTCGGCTGCCAGTGCACATTGCCGGCTCATGTTAAGCTTCTCATCCACCAACACCCCCAAGTCCTTCTCCTCCGGGGTACTCTCTAGCCATTCTCTGCCCAACCTGTATTTGTGCTTGGGGTTGGCACATCCCAGGTGCAGGACCCTGCACTTGGCTTGGTTAAACTTCATGCAATTTGCACGAGCCCACCTCTCAAGCCTGTCCAGGTCCCTCTGGATGGCATCCCTTCCCTCCAGCGTGTCGACCACACCACCGAGTTTGGTGTCATCGGCAAACTTGCTGAGGCTGCACTCTATCCCACTGTCCATGTCTCCAACAAGGATGTTGAACCACACTGGTCCCAGTACGGACTCCTGAGGATGTTTTTGAACAACCTGTAACTCTCTAAAGAAAGAGGGTATGTTTGGCAGATTTGGCAGCCTCTCTGAATCTTCCTTTCTGCTTTCTTCCAGGAGATCCACAATATGTCCAGGCTCAACAGAGCCCAGACCAGAGAGTAGCCCCATGTCTGCTCCCAGATCTGGGCTCTTTCTAAAGCCAGAGACAAACCAACCTTAAGTAGTTTGCGAAAACTACTCCAGCACATTCATTAAACAAATGACTTGAACCCCAAATCTGTGAATCTCTCTACAAGAGGCTGAACTAGTTTTTCCTCCTAAGACTTCTGAGTTGCTTTTCTTTTCATAACTTTTGAAGAATAAATTTATTTCAAAGTGAGATGATTAATAACCACAGCAGGTTAAAAGGTCACCTAAGGAAATATCCCATATTTATTGGCTGTATAAAATAGCTGGCACTACAGACCACAACTTCACAGCTAACAGGCTGTTTTCCATTGCAGAATGAGAAATAATAAACCCTACTCTCTGATCGGATGTTCTCTGAGTTAAACTCTTTAAGCTGAGTTCTTATCTTCCCCCTCCTGGAATAATAAATAATGAATTTCAGTCGCCACTCACTGCTTAGCAAAGATACTATTTTTAATTTGAAGAGAGATTTGTTTTTTTTCTTTTTTTTTATTTATTTTCTAACTTCCTTGCTGTCCTGTGCAGATGAAAGTTACCATATGAATGCAAATTTCATGCATTTATTCAACCATTTCTCCAGCTCCTCTTTTTGATAAATATGATAAGACTCATCTCTAGGACAGAAGAGAAGCTGACTGATTCCATTTCAGATGTAATGGTTACTAAGAGCTTAATGCAAAATTCTGCAGGAATAAGCCCTTCAATAAAAAGGAAACACATCACTGCCATTTCCAATTATGTTTTAACACTAGGCAATGATTCTTTATTGTGGTGTATTAAACAAAATCAGATTTTCATAAAATTTCTTTTATGGATACCCAAAATATGTTTGTTTTTACATCCGTAGTGGGATTTAGTCATAAAGAGGCCTTTATTTTCATGTCTTTTAATAACCAGCTATATCGTAACGGTTAAGTTTTTTCACTCAAATGCCATTGCTTTTTTCACTGAGGTATCTATTGGTCAGTTGTCTTTTTAATTTTAGCATTTTGACACAAAGTATTACAGGAATGTTCCTTATATACCATTTGGAAGCTTTCTTAAATTTCTCTATCCAGTCATATCCTCTTATCAGGGAATTCTTTTACTCCTATTGTTATTCTGCTTTTCAAACATTTGCCTTACATAGCCTGTAAATAAGACAAAGGCATTCTGGTATATGGATGATTATAGGACAGAAAGATGCACTACTGTGATGCTGCAGACATGTAACTGACAATGTGGTACCATTTTATTTTATTTTTAAAGTATAATTGGAGACTAAGAAAATACTTCATCCACATTTAAGCCGAAGCACAGCACTGTGGGCAGCAATTCTTTTCATGAGAATGGCCACCAGCTGAAGCCTGCATTTCAGTTTCCAAGGAGAAAAACAGGAAAGAAACATCTCCAGATCGATTAGAACTCAGACACCCAAGAGAGCATCTTTTTCTGAAAGCACTTGTGGCTGAATAAGTTGTGAGGTTTCTGTACTGATCAATGAGTGAACTGTAGCTTGGGGATTTGCAGGGTGTTGCACAGTTTCTCCATCTCTGGTTTTAGAGCTCCTGGTTTTATCTTTTCTGTAGTGCAAGTCTGCTATGCTTTTGTTTGAGCTACAGATTTTATCCAGAATATCAGAAAAAGTTTGAGCATATGATTCCCACAGGAGCTACAATAAGTACTGTACTGGGTGATTAGAAATCTCTTTCAAATCAAAGTATTGTTTTACCACACAGAGAGGCAATGCAAATAACAGCAAAAATGCCATTATATCTTACCAGTTGCCTCCTCATTGCCTAATGTACACTACGCAGGACTAGCTTCTTCAGATACTCTGTGAGTGCATTCAAACTGATTTTTCCAACAATTCTTCCTTTATGAAAAAGACCTTTTTACTGATCAGTTTGGGTGCCCAGATATCTCACCTTGGCATGGTTTTGTAGGCAGTACTTTGGTGGTCACAGAAAGGAGGCATGCCTCAAGTCACTTTTTAAAAAAACTTAAGAGCCTTTTAAATTAACTCTCAGCATAATTATATGGACAAATTTTCAGTAACTGTATGAAGATTCAGAAAGTTTTACAAAGAAGTTTTGTTTCTGTTGCAGTGTCTACAGCTGAAACTTGGAGGAAGATGCAGCAGTATCTTCTTCATCTGATTTGTACTCTTTGGCCTGGGGAGGTCTTACTCTATCTTTAGGGACTGTGAAATCTCAAGTCCAAAATCCATAAATTCAAGTCCAAAAACAGACCTTACATTTGTATGAGGATGCAATCACAGCATTATCAGAAAGAGGTCGGGTAACTTGGTTGGCTTCAGATTACAGCTGTCTTCTTGTCTATATTGTGGAGGAGCTATAGAAGCAAGGAAAATTTATTTCTAGATGCATTCCTCCTTGCATGATAGAAGGAGGATATGCAGGAGGATAGAAGAGAGAACAAGACACAGTGATGTGGTAAAATGAATACATTGGAGATGACATATGTCAAGAGTACATATGTCATAAGACTTATGCATGCCATGTATCAAAACAAGACACTACAGCCAAAAATGTAGTGCATGCAGTCCTTGACCTGAGACTGGGGTCACTGGCTTCCAGTTCTGGACCATGTCTTTCTTTTATGGCATCTTCTACACTGACAGCAGGCCAGCCAACTCTGGAATAACAAAGGAAGGAAGTAATCCTCCCAGCCACCACAGTCTTTTCCCTCTTGCCCTTATTCTATTGATTTTGACTGATGAGGATTATTTTCTTGGATAACTTTCTTTAATGGACATGATGTTGCTTATGTCTGTTTCATTGAAGTTATGCCTGTCTATGTATATTGAAAAACCTACTTCCAATGCTGAATGCTACCATAATTTCTTCACAGAAAGCATCTTTGGATTCATTAGCATCTTCTCCAAGAGAGAATTCCAGAAATTTTAATCTAAAACACTAATTAGTGCTAAAACTGTGACGGAGAAAATAAAAAACAACTGCCACCTATTCCTTTTCAGATATTTCTTTTAACATCATCTAAAACTATATATATTCATCTGTAACCCTAAAGCACGCAGTCAAGCAAGAATCTATAATTTCAGGCCTCAGAATAGCAAATGTGAGATGTGATTTTTAAGAAAACAAACACTGCTTCCAAATATTTCCTTGGCCCATCCATACTGAGTAGATACAGGACTTCACTGAGTCTATTGAAGTTAATGGAAGTATTCGCCGATCTACTGGATTGAGAACCTAACTAAACACAAGGGGAGAAACATATGAAAAGGAAATAGGAAATACGAGCTCTTTATGGTTCTGCCTTCTGTGCCTGCACGCACGTTACTGTTCAGCCTGAATGCAGCGATCTTTGTCTTTTCTCCCAGTATTACCTAACAACTTTTTGATGAGCAACACGATTTCCCAGTCTACAGATTCATTATGAATGAGTAAAAATGTTATCTTAGAATCCCTCTAGACCCATCCATGAGCACACCAGTCACCTGTATTTCCACTGTAATCTTTTAAAAATAAACCATTGCATTCAAGGTGAAGTCAGTTAATCTTACGCCTCAGCTCCCTCAATGCGGACTGTGAACTGAGCCTCTCTACTTTATAGAGAAGTTTTACAACTACTATGGATTTCCTTTTGCTCTGATTCTCCGGACTGATTTCCTCCCCACAAGTTCTGTACTGACAGTCAGTACCACCAGCAGAAATGTGGGCTGTGATGTAGCCTACAGTGCATGCCTATAAGAGCAGCCTTCTTTTCTGCTTGTGTCATTATTGAAAAGCAAGCAACAGGAGTTCAAGATAAGGAGAGCAACTTCTGTATCCTGCCTACCATGAATGGCTGTTAAAACACCAATTTGTTACAAGAAACTACTGACACTGGTCCTGTAAGCCATCATACCCCTCCTTCCTCTCACATGCATCCATTGTTTTACAGCAACAAACTATTACATGACTGTGGGCAAGGAATTCAGTGTCTTCATGAAACTATGTGGGCTGCTGTATTGCTGATTGTAAAAGAAAAGGAACGGGGATTCTAGAATTATTGCAAGTGCATAGAACAAATTGCAGGCTACATTGCCCAACCCTATAAATGATCCAAATGGCTAATTTTATTTCATAAGGTTTTCCAATATTTTTCTTTTCAGTCTACATATTTCTAGATTTAAATCTCATTCAAGATATTGTCTCATCCTATTCAAAAGTAAATTTAAACATGGAAAGTTTCCTCATTTCCAAACCTCTTCACAAGCATGTCCATGAACAGGAGTGTCTCATTCATTATTACCTTGGCACATGCAACACAGAATGTTCATAGCAACATCGAACTTGCTGAGTTTAAATTGTCTTTTTTACCTGAGGTCCCCTAGAAGCCAATATAAAATACAATATCTTAGTTATAACAAGGAATATGAGGGACATGTTGTGCAAATTAATCTAAAATCACTTAGGAGTGATTGTGAGGGATGGTTAAGGACCCACCAGAATACCATAACCATGGAAGGTTTCTATTCTTCATCCTGGTTTTAGTATAGCTCTGCATACACCAAGTATGTACACAGTCATTACTACCCAGGAAAACAGCTTCTATGGAAATGAGCCTAAACTGTGATGGTTTAGACATAAGATTAAGGTGCTTAAAAAAAAAACAGAAGGCAATCTTGAAAGCTGAATAGCAAGTCCATATGGAGGTCGCTCCCATCCACTTGCATAAGCACAAAGCTATTAGTTAGGATGTTCTGCTATTGCTGAAAAGCATACCTCAGTGAAAACATCTCAGGTTGAGGGTTCACAGCTAGCATAAGTACAAGAATGAATGTCATTATGAAAGGTTGGATTTCTTTCTTGGTTTTGGTCAGACCGAAAGATTGTCTTTTTACCATAATCTTTTCATTCATTTAATTCTCTATTGATTTCAAATAAATTCTCACCAGGTTTGCCCCTCCAGCTAAGGGATTTTTTTTTCCCTAGCCAACCTGGGTTTTTTAGACTTTTTAGACTATTTTTGAAGGTTTAAAATCCATTGAAAACCCAGGAGAGTAATATCAAAAAATTGGATATGTGCTAGGATACATACTACCGATAATCTGTCACTGTGAAATTCCTTTACAGTCTCCTTCTTCACAGATGGGCAACGGAGGATCTAAAAAGCTGATTAATGATTCTCATTAAATACACTAAAATTGTTTTGAAAAACTAATTAAAAAATGTGTCCTTCTATAAGAAGGTGACAGAGGGAAAATATCAGCTTATGGCTAAGGAACTGCTCTGCAATGAAGATGTATACATGGCTAATTTTTGTCACAACTCCCTATGAGATCCTGAGCAAGACAACTGCTTGATCCGTCTCCTATCTGTAAATGTATGATAAGGCCTGTCCTGTTTCCCATGGTTTGTTTTAATAAGTTTATTAGTACAGCACTTGTGAATGCCAGGAAAGGCCTGAAAACTGTCAGTCGTTCTCATATTAATGTAACTGCCTTGATTCTAAATAAGCATCAATACTAATAATTAAAATAATGCAAAAAATCTTTGCTTATCATTTACACCGACTTTCAAAAAAGGAGCTTTTTGATTTTTGAGAGTTTGCACTGAAAGTGTTATCAGGCATTGGAATGGGCTGCCCAGGGAAGTGCGATCACTTAGATTAGAGGCACCATCCCTGGAGATATTCAAAAGACAAGTTGACATGATGCTCGGGAATATGTTTTAGTGTTGGTGTGTGTGTTGTCTGGTTTTGGTTTTTTTTTTTTTTGTATTACGGTTGGACTAGATGATCTTAAAGGTTCCTTCTAGCCTAGGCGATTCTGTGATTATAAAATTACATAACCAGAAGCACTAACACCACCTCAGAAATTTTGAAAATGATGATGTTCTACTCAATCAAATAGCTATGAAAAACTCATCTTAATACCTGTTACTGCACTATCTGAGTATTTAACTCCAATACATTTTATGCAAAATGTTAAAACAAAGTAAATTTTTAATTGGGAGAAATCTTCTAGAGGAAAGAACTGGCAAGAGGACTATTAGAAGGCAACAAAAGATCGAAAAGAAGGCTTTTTGAATAGGTCAGAGGAATCATTGGGGCACGTTATTATTTGATTAGCTAATTCCTGTACAATTTGAAGTGAGCAGGAGCTCAAGTGTTTTGTGCAAAATCACGCAGAAAGACCAATATGAAATCAACTGCAATAGCTGCATACAACATACAGGACATTTTCCTAACACACTGCCTCTTATAATCTACAGTCTAGGGTATCTGCATGTGCTATTCATGACTACTGATAACATTTACAAGTATTAAAATGAGAACTCTTTGCAGATAAAAAAAATAAAGTTCTTTTTTTCATATACACCTTTATACCTTACTACTCTATAAAATGTTAGCTTCTGTAGCAGTTTTCAAATCTATAAATTCTTCAAATATGAACTGAAAAGCTTATGGCAACTAAGATCACTGCAATATTGCTCTTGAAAACGAGCCTGCAAGGAAAATGAGTTTCCAAAGAAAAATAATTTAAATGTAATGAAGACTTTTTTTTTTTTTAAAAAGACAATTTCTTTTTCTCATTCCTTCCAAAGGGCAAAGATTTTGCCATTATGAAGAGCTTATAATTTGTATGTGTGTTTTGCTAGCCATTGCCCAGGGTGATCATTAGTGGCTTGGTTCTTTTAACTACAGTCTCAAAGGTTTGCACAGTTTCTTTCTGGCACAAGACTTTAGGGTACAGTACCCGAGCTAAGGGGCTTTGAAAAGCTGCTAAGAATTGGAAAAATAAATAAAAAGACAATGAACTTCAGAGTTACAACTATGTCAGCAGGTCTTTTTTACAGCTTGCCTGGTATAAATCCCAATATTCCCAAGTATCCAGGCAGGGAAACTACACAAGGAATATTCTCTGAAACTGCAGTCTATGGCTACCGACCTCCTAGTATTTCAGTATTCTGACTGTAAGCCACTGACTCACAGCTGTTATACTCACAGGTGTCACACTTACCCCTTTCATACATTCAATGTGAAACCAAATAAAAGTAATTTCATAACTTTGTGAAATATTAGTGAAAGCAAGAATGGGCAGACAAGAGCAATTTATTTTTAATCAAAACCTGCTGCAGTTTCCAGATGTAACTGCTGTTTTTGAATCCTAAACACCAGACAAATGCCAGATTACCTAAATGTTTCAGTTATCTGAAATTATAGAAAAGGTCTATCTGGGCTCTAATCTCACTTTGCTGAAGAATACTGTACCTGTGTCAAAGTTTCTTAATAATAAGCACAGGAAAAGAGAAATAAAAAGTAATGTGACTCTATGGCCTTGTCAAGTTAAAAAATTGCAGTTCTTTTGTAGCTCTGAAATGCTGCATATCTTAAAAGAACTGCGAAGCACTCACTGGAAATTCATGCTCTGTAATTGTAAGTAAATCAGGCCTGGTAGAGCTGGCATTTGTTTGAAGCTAGGGGAATAAACAGTAATCACCAACAGACAAGTTTACCAGGTATAATGTAGAAAAAGTATATTACCTAGCTTAATTAAACACTGTAATTTTTGAAGGAACTCTTTTGGTATTTTGTTTTGACTTGATGATCTATTCTTTTGAAATATCTGAAATTGCTCTTCTTTGAAACTACTAGGCGTGCTGCTACATTGCCTTTTTAACCAGGACTTCGAAGAGCAGTCAGTCTGTCTGCCAACCCCTGACTGAAGGAATAGGGTTGTTGATACCAAATAATAGCAGTTAGTTTCTATCCCAGTATTTTAGTGAGTATTAACTGTGAAACAGTTTTCAAGGATCACAGAATGGTTTGGGTCAGAAGGGACCATTAAAGACCAGGTAGTTTCAACACCCCTGCCATGAGCAAGGACATCTTTCACCAGATCAGGTTGCTCAAAGACTGATCTTGAACACCTCAAGGGATAGGACATCCACAGCTCCTCTGGGCAACCTGTTCCAGTCTTTCACCGCCCTCATTGTAAAAAAAATTCTTCCTTATATCTAATCTAAACCCACCCTCTCTTAATTTAATACTGTTACCCCTTGTCCTATCACTACAGACCCTGGTAAAAAGTCTCTCTCCAGAGGGATCTACATAGATTGGAGCACTGGGCTATGATTAATGTGATGAAATTTAATAAGTCAAAATGCCAGATTCTGCACCTAGGACGAAGTAACACCAAGCACAAATATAAATTGGAAGAGGAGTGGCTGGAGAGCAGCCCTGCAGAAAGGGGTCTGGGGATGCTGGTCATCAGTAGTCTCAATGAGAGTCAGCAGTGGGCCCTGGCGGCCAAGAGGGCAAACCACATCCTGGGGTTCATCAAACACAGCATAGCCAGCTGGTCAAAAGAGGTGATTATCCCACAGTATTCAGCCTTGGTGTGGCCTCACCTTAAGTACTGTGTGCAGTTCTGGGCCCCACGATTCAAGAAAGATGTGAAGGTCCTTGAATGCGTCCAGAGGAGGGCAACAAAGCTGGTGAAAAAACTGGAAGGAATGTTCTATGAGGAGTGGCTAAGGAATTTGGGCTTGTCTAGTCTGGAGAAGAGGAAGCTGAGGGGCAACCTCATGGCTTTCTACAGCTTCCCACGGAGGGGACATGAAGAGGGAGGTGCTGAGTTCTTCTCCCATTGATAGGATGTGTGGAAATGGTTCAAAGCTGCACCGGGGGGGTTAGACTGGACATTAGGAAGCATTTCTTCACCAAGAAGCTGGTCAAACACTGGAACAGGCTTTTTTTTTCCATTCCATTCCATTCCATTCCATTCCATTCCATTCCATTCCATTCCATTCTAATGTTCCAAACACTTCCTGGACCGCTGCAACTGTAACTTGTAACAAATAGTGACAACATTTTGGCATATCCAGACCATGACATGGGAAAGAAAATAGAAACCTATGTCTTTATTCTTTGTTAAGTCTCCTGTACATATCTTGGAAATTGGCAGTTCTTTACACAGACCACTGCCTCCTAGAGACTTTCCAAAAGAACAAACTAACTTTTAAAATGTCCCACCATTTTTTTTTTCATGCAATACCTTAAACTGTAAATTTCAGAGCTTTCAGGGCTCTCTTGTGTGTCCATGTAGGAAATTAATGTTCTTTCAAGCTGGTTGCTAAGAGAAAAAAGCAAAAAAAGGGCAGTTTCATGTCTGTTGTGAATCACCAGTTACACTAATAGCCTGCTATCTTCAAAAGAAAATCAAGTTGTCAAATATGCATATATACATGCAATGCATAGAAATTTTGACTTAATATTTTTTTCCAATTATAATTTACTTTGAAATGTGATTATTGTATGAAGTTAATATATCAAAAAAATTTTTCTAAGGTTCACTTTGTGTGAAGTGCCTTTACATATAAAAGATAAAACATTCAAAGGAACTACCTAAATACATCAAAATAAGCTACAATTATTCCTTCATTTATTCATTTTCTTTGTGTTGTAGCCTCCAATGGTTGATTATAAACAGTTTACCTCTTCATTTTCATCCTTATTATCTGCCTTTTTTGATATGATTGAGATCTCTGCTTTGTTAAGGTCAGTGTGCTTTGTCCACAATAGTCAGTTATATTCTCTGCAAGAACACCCCCTCTTAGGACAGTCTGACCTTTAGTGGCTGAGAACCAAGAAAGAAATTAATTAACTCATATGCTGCATTCACTTTACTAAGATCCTGGTAATAGGATAGGAAAGCATGATATAATAAGTAAATGCACCACTGGAAGTCCGGTGAAGTTCCTGCTGACTGGAAAAGGGGAAACATAACCCCCATTTTTAAAAAGGGGAAAAAGAAAGGCCCAGGGAACTACAGGCCGGTCAGTCCCATTTCTGTGCCCAGCAAGATCATGGAGTAGATACTCCAGGAAACTATACTAAGGCACATAGGAAATAAAGGGGTGATTGGTGACAGCCAAATTGGCTTCACCAAGGGCAAGTCATGCCAGAAAAATTTGGTGGTCTTCTATGACAGGGTTGCAGTGTTTGTAGATAAGGGAAAAGTAACTGACATCGCCTACTTGGACTTGTGCAAAGCATTTGATGATGTCCTGCACAACATCCTTGTCTCTAAACTGGGGAGACATGCATTTGAAAGATGGACCACTTGATGGATAAGGAATTGGCTGGATGGTCACACTCAAAGAGTTGTGGCTAATGACTCACTGTCCAGAGACAAGTGATGTTCCTCAGGGGTCAGTATTAAGACCAGTGCAGTTCAACATCCTTGTGGGTTACATGGACAGTGGGATTGAGTGCACCCTCAGCAAGTTTGCCGATTACACCAAGTAGCACGATCAACACACTGAAGCGAAGTGTTGCCATCCAGAGAGACCTGGACAGGCTTGAGAGGTGGGTCCATGGGAACTTCATGACATTCAACAAGGTCAAGTGCAAGGTCCCGCGCGTGGGTCATGGCAATCAAAAGCACAGATACAGGCTGGGTGGAGAACAGATTGAGAGCAGCCCTGAGGAGAAGGACTTGGGTTGTTGGTGGATGAGAAGATAAACACGAGTGCAGCAGTGCCTTCATCAAAAGAAGCATGGTCAACAGGTGGAGGGAGGTGATTCTGTCCCTCTGCTCTCATGAGACCCCATCTGGAGTACCGCATCCAGCTCTGGGGCACCCAACATAAAAAGGACATGGACCTGTTGAAGCTAGTCCAGAGGCGAGCCAGAAAGATGATCAGAGGACTGAAACACCTCTTCTACGAAGACAGGCAATATCTGAGTTGTTCAACCTGGAGAAGAGAAAGTTCCATTGAGGCATTATAGCAGTTTTCCAGTACTTAAAGGCAGCCTACAGGAAAGTTAGGGAGGAACTCTATCAGGGAGTGTAGCAATAGCATGAGGGATAATGGTTTTAAACTGAAAGAGTGTAGATTTAGGTTGGATATTAGGAAGAATTTTTTCACGACAAGGGTAGTGAGACATTGGAACAGGTTGCCCAGAGAAGCTGTGGATGCCCCATCCCTAGAGGTGGTCAAGGCCAGGTTGGATGGAGCTTTGAGTAACCTGGTCTAGTAGAAGGTGTCCCTGCCCATGTCGAGAGGGTTGTAATTAGATGATTTTTAAGGTCCTTTCCAACCCAAACCATTCTATGATTCTACAATTATAGTTCCACTGAACAAAAAATCTACAATTCAAAGCCAAGTGGTATGAGAAAGCAGAAATTCAGATAGCAAACAAAGCAAAAAAAAAAAAAAAGGAATGTCATTAAGAATGTCTCAAGAAAGCTGTTTTCTTTCTTCATATCTTTATTGTTTAGTGCAAGTTGAAGAAGAAATGTTTTGAAGTAAAAAAGAACTGGATAAAGCTTCTCTGAAGAACTGCATTATATTTGACAAATCTAAGAAACACTCTTCACTTCCCTCTATCCACTGTTATGTAGTTACACAACCAGTGCTCACTTCAGTGCACAAGAGGTGCTAGCTGGCTCATATAGCCCTCCCCTAAAAGACTGGGGAAGGATGGCAGGTCTAATGAGCTTTTCTGGGAAGTATTTGTCTGCTTCCTGTTGCAGATCTGTTGAGGTCTGAATAAAGTAGTTCAAGCAGTTGGGAAGAAGTCACGGGTTTAAACAGCAGAAGCATTAGGCTGAGGTGTACTTGTTTCCACAGCGCTCTCAGCCAAGAAATAAAGTGTTCAGGGAAATAACCAAAGGAAAAGTTGATGTCTGCTAAAGTGGCCAGAGGATGCAAAAGACTCCTAAAAGCCCTGAGTCTGCTGTATGCAGGCAGACATTTTGGAGATAGCCACAAGATTGTTTCTGAAGATCCTTGCCCTGACACTAGAAGAAAATTTTTCAGGGAGATTCCATGGCCTTTCAATTGCCGGGGTCATGTCAGCAAGCTGAACTCCGTCCATCTCCCACAGCGGAGATCAGAGAGGAAAATGAAAATGTCACTTGGTGGTACATAGTGACAGTGTCTTCTCCTGCCCTCCTCCTTGTCACACCCAGGTTTCTTCTAAATAAATCAAGCTGTCAGAAACGTCAGCATAAACCAAGAACCACTGTGTCTGATTTGGGTGAGACTGAGCTGCATGCCTCTTTTAAAGCCATTCAAATCAAGGCTTAGGAGTTTCACAGACCTGTGTTTAGTGATCATCCTGACGTGCCATAGCTTTTGTGTTATGTTAAAATAAAAGTGAAAATTGCATGTCTATAAGGAATATAGAAAATAGTGAATTGCTGGCATAAAGAATGGCCATGTGAGAGCTGAGGTGGCAGCCATACTCATACTGTAGCCTGAACGAAAACTTAGTTGAGGACCAGGGAAGATGCATGCTGTAATTGTTTTCATGCAAGCCCTTCATATTTCAGTCTTTAGATCTCATTTACGTCTGCAAACAAAAACTACTCTGTCCTGGTTTAACGTAGAACAAAATCAATTTTCTTTTCAGTAATTTTACTTTTCAGTTAAGTCTCTTCTAACTCACTGTACTCTCTGAATTTAATGGTATGTTTTCCAGGCAGTGCCTGCTTCTAGCAATGATAAGGTCTTATGTTTATAGTTAATACTAAGGTATGATATGCAGAGATGCTCTTGCTTATACTTATTCCTATAACAACCAAGGTCAGTGAACTTTGTTACATGCCATGTTGGAGGACCGGAGGCAGAAGAGTCTAGAGGGGTCATACCTCTGGGGAGGAACCGACCAACAGGGTATTTATTCTACCCCATCTGCATCACGCTCAGTATAAAGGTAAGGGATCAAAGGGGTAACCCCTCTCTTCTTCACTTGCCAGCATTCAAGGAGTTCTTCAACAGCCAGCATCCAAGAAGGACTCTGTCTATTCTTCTGCCTTTCATCCCGACCCATGCATTCCTGAATCCAGTTCCCATCTGCTGCTGAGTCCAGAACAGGATTTTCCCAGTGCTGGCCAGTGACATGATTGTCGTTCTGGGAGCTCAATATTAGTTTTTTATGTATTTTTACATATTTCATTATTTTCTTATTAATATTCTTATCTTTCCTTTTTAGTGTTAATATTTCATTAAAGCTGTTTTAGGGTGGTGTGTTGTTTTTTTTCAACCCATAAGTCTCTCTCGCTTATTCTCTCTCTCGTTTCCCCTTCTGGGAAGGGTGAGAGACACTCTGTCATTTGTTTAGTGGCCATCCTAACCAAAACCTCAACAAACACAAATTAGATGATTCTATGGAATGCAAGGATCCAGTTAAGTTCTTCTGTCTGCTGACACCCCTGTGCCACTGTGCCTTTGAGTTTAAATTCCAAGAAAACCATTAAGTACTGAAACATTTAAAAGCTTACTATGGATATTTTTGTCTGATTGTTAGTGTCAGTGAAATGAAATTGAAACAGTTCCACAATATAAACTCCAGTCCTGCTGGTTGATTTCGTTTCTCCACCAACTCAGCTCTCGTGCAGGAAGTTGTCCTCTGTAACAGTCACAACTTCTTCAAGGTGTTCTGGATAAGAAGAAGGGAAACTTCAAAGTTTTGGAATCCATCTGGCAGTAGTCAGGTTCAGTAAAAATAGCCTTTAAAAGAACTAATGTAACATACTAAAGCTGTTTTAGGGTGGTGTGTTGTTTTAGATCAATGGACAAACTCTTGTGAGACAGAGCAACACAAAAACTTTGTCTTGATTATGAAAAGATTTTACAACTTCAATCCATTTGCATTACATCCTCAAAAAGGACTGTTCTGTTTTTCCATGATGGCCTAGAATGGGTTTTTTTGGTCATCTACATCAACTCACAAAGCTCAGGAGTAAAAATCATAACAATTCACTGGTAAGATAATTCCAGCTATGGCAAAATAAGGTAATTTAATTTGACAGAATCATTTTGTATCCCTTGAAGGAGTGAACAAAATATACTTAACATAAGCAATGCTCTAAAGTAACACTATCCAATTACATACGAGAGGAATGAAAACCAAAAAACAATGCCAGCAGCAAACCCCAAAGCAATTTTGTTTTGGAGTTGATCCACGGCATTTTAATAAGAGTCTTTGCAATTACATAATGACCCTTCACGGTTAGCAGCAAATGTTGTTGGCTTAATTATATAAAATTTAGTTCACCTCTCCAGAACTGCCCACACCTCTTGAGATAAAGACCTGCAGCGTGATAAAGCATGTGTGACAATTACAAATGGCTAAGCAAAGTGCACAGCAGAGCTGGCAGTATTTATCCTGCAAAGAATATATTTTACAAGAGCAGTTCTTAAGCTGCTTATGTCAAATGTGTTATTAATGAGCACACAACCCTACACAGAACCACAAGCTGCAGGACACAGTCCAAGCCAGGCACAGACTTAGGCAAGGTGGAGCGTCGTGACAAAAGGGGCTAGACTGGTCTCCATTATTCTTTTAGTTCCAGGTTGGTTCTCTACCACAGCATCAGCCCTTGATGCAGCTGCTTTCCAGCTCCTTCAGTTCAGATGTTGAGTCTGGCTGATGGAGCCATCAAGAGAAAGCAGACACACAGCAGAAACAGTGGTAGTGCATGTGTACCTCACCTAATGCGACCACCCAACACCCCCACCTGCCATGTCTCCTGTCAAAGGATGAGGGAGAGGAAGACCTCACTTCTCCCTCACCCACACCATTTGCCCTGAGTCTGTATTTCACCCAGTGTGAGGTTTTCCTTCCTGTCCCCTCTGTTTTCCTTCCTGTCTCTGTCTCTGCAGCTTGGTTCCACACCAACTGATGGCTCATGGCTGCAGCTATCAAGGTGCTGAGACGGAGCTAATGAACCCTCCTGAGTAGCCACACATGTTAGCTCTGGCTCAGTACTGTGGGAGCCATCACTGGGCAGCCCATCTCAAAGGGCTCTGAGCCTCCTCTGTGGTCCCCAGAGGAGGAGGCTCTCTGAGTGGAAGGGGCACACAGTACTGGACCTCAAAAGAAGTGAGGTGAATCCTACAGCATTTAAAAATCCAACCAGTTTCAAGAGGGTTCTCACACAAGCCTAGCAACAGAATAAATGGCTAGTTCCTACCCCATTTTCTCCATTTTCTCCTGCAAACCCTTCTTACCTGTTCACCCAGCTGGCAGTGTTTCACTTTTTCTCCTGAGAATAGATGCTGGTAGTTAAGCAGTGCATGCTGTGAAAGCGTCTCTAGGTAATTTACTTTCAATCACCAATTCAATGTTTAAATCTTCTTTCAAATGTAGTTATCCAAAACACATCTATTATCCAGTGGCATTTGCCTGCAACCTTTCATGGCCATGATTACTCAATAATCACAAAAAAGAGTCCTGCTGATCAATTTGCCACTAGCCCAAACTTGTTCTTGATTTACAGTCACAAAGTCTAAAGCAATCAATTCTCTTTTACCTAATTTCAATTCTCTTTCCCTTACCTCCCCACTAAAATCTGGAACACTGAGTCTCACCGCAGCAACTTCCAAGATTTAAATAGAAATTTCATTGGCTCATAGCCCCCATTACTGTCTTAGGAGCTGCTTTGTCCAATTGTTTTCCATCCTGGTAAAAACAATCAGTCCAGTCCTTTGAATTAAAAAGGCATTACTGTATGTCTAATTGTACCTGACAGCTCACACACCAGGTTTGCACTGAATGATGGAGACCTAGGATTGACTATGCAGTAAAATGGTTTAATCCTTACTTTCCAGAAGAACTCTCAGTAGCCATTTTAAAGACTAGAAGAATCTAGTGTTTTAGGAGGAAAGTCTTCTGCCAAGGAATAAATTTTCTCTTTTGTTTAATTCTGTAGTTCAGCATTGATTTATCCAAGCTTGTTTATAATAAAGTACAGAAATAAAACAAATTCTTAGGGTTCTTTTCACAAAGTTATAATGTTCTTCAGTTACAATGCTCTTTCTATGTCTGGGGTCTGTTTTTCTTTTTTCAATGGCAAATTTCAGATCTTTCTAGAAACATCTGGATGTGCTATGGAACTGGAAGTCTTTTTCAGACCCTGCTGGATCCAAGTGCATGACTCAGCTACATCCCAGCAATACATAAAGGTCAGATCTCGCCTCATGTTATTATCTGTTGTCCTTCCCCTTGTCATGATAACTTTAAGTGTTTATTAACCAAAATTTTTGGAAGTGTTTTCTTGTGAGGAAATAATGCATCCTACAATATAAAGTCTTATTTCTGCTCTAACAAAGTACAACTTACTATGGTTTCCTCTCAGAACAGACTGCAAGGAATTTGCTCTGGTATTCAAAGTTACAGGGGTTGCAAGCCTGCTCTTGAACTCCCTCAGCAGCAAGTAAAAGAGATAGCTCAAGCTCAGTTTTACAGTTTCTCAGTTCTCAAGCTCGATTTCTTACTAATAAAACTTCAGAAACACTTGAAGAAAAGAGTCTCTTTCATACCCATTTGGGAAGCTACATATTTTCCTGTCGAATTCACTATTTATTGAAGTAACAATATGTTCCCAAATTCCTTCCCCCTTGCCCTGAACCCATATTTTCTGTCTATTTGCAAGTCTTATTCACCTAAAGCCTGGATTAGGGATAAGAGAATCCATTCAAGAGTGGCAGGAATCATAATATCTATCTATCTATCTATCTATCTATCTATCTATCTATCTATCCATCCATCCATCCATCCATCCATCTATGCCTGTAATGTCCTCATAGCTCCGCCTAGGCAGTAGAGAAATAAAGCTGATGCACCTGTGGCTTTCCTAAACAATTTACTTGTACTTTAAAATTAAAGTGTTTCCATAGCAACCTTGAGGCACTCAAGATGGGAGAAGGACAGTATTTTGCAGAAAACATTAAACAATGTAGTACATGAGAACCAAATGCTCAGACCTCTTGGTAAGGGTATGAACATGCATCTTGAGTTTGTAATAGCCCAACGTCCTGTGCAGAAATATGATTCTCTAAGAGGCCACCATCACTTCTGGCTCTGACAGATGGAGAGGGAACAGCAGGGCAGCAACGACCCAACAAGGCACAGCCCACAGCAGCCAAGCAAGGAGAGCAGAGCTGGCTCGGTGCGGGTGACAGGATTCTGCTGAGAAACCAGACTACCGGGCAAGTCTGCTGGGATGGGGCAGGTCCTAGCTCAAGCTGGAAAGTCAGGTCAGTGGGTGAAGGTCAGGGAGGCACAGGGATGGACACAGGCATACCTGTGGCGTAGCTCAGGCAAACACCAAGCGAGGAAGCCTGGGTTTCAAATCAGCTCCTGAGCAAAGGCAGAGCAGGCAACCGCTGAGCTTCTCAAGGCCTGACAACTTCATTATTAAAGCTGGCCCTGAGCCCAGGCAACCAAGCCCTGCAGAGAGGAGGGAATGCCCTCAGGGCCCTGATGGTGGCCGTTTATGAAGGAAGGCTGGGAAAGCATATCTGCAGCTACTTAAGTGTTACGAGGGTCAGGGGAGACATTGCAATGTTTTGTACCTTTGAAAGGAATGAGGAATGTGTCGCACTGCCTGATCACTGGGGATGGGCAGTGCTGATGGCTCGCAAATAGCATAGTGCCATCTGCTTTGGGGAGGCCACGCTTGCTCTTCCGTTGTCATTTTCCGCAAGCTGAAAAATGTCATTCAGTCTAGAAGCCTACATTTTGATGTGGGACAGACAACTGAAAATAACAACTAATAATATAAATAATGGCAGGTGCTTCTAAATTAAACATAATGTCTTTAATAAAACCATTCTAATAAAACCTATATTTCTCCCTGTAGTGGCTACTAGACTGTGAACTGCTCTAAATGGAAAAAGACTGAGCCTAAGTTTTTAATTACCCTGAAGGGCAGTTTTGCTCCATGGCATCTTCTAAGAGTCCACCATGATCTGTCTGCAGTCCATATGCCCAAGAGTTTCTTTCTCCACAGAAACCAGTACACTGCAGAGAGGATGTTTCCCTTAGGTGGAGCTGAGAATCACTAATGTGTCCAGATCTCACTGTTCTCAGTTCCGAATGAATATGCAAAGTGTAAGTCACTCCTTATTTGAGAAACAGACTGGACAATTTTCCCCTGTTCTTCTACAGGGGTTGGATAAAATTACCTTTAATAGAGCTAGAATTAATTTATTATGTGTGTTGTTGAAAATAAATATTATTCTGGTGGGGTGCACTTGTATTGATGCAGAATAGCTCACCCCCAAACCAGATTGTTTACTTTCTTAATTATGGCTACAGTATTTTCTCCTTTTAATTCCCCTTTTTCTTAACAAGAGCAAACACTACATGAGCTTCTCATTTAGAAGCAGCACTGAACCGGTTGCTTCAACTTTCTTTGGAGGGTAACTCTTCATTAGGAAGATCAGCAGTCCTTTTCACTGAGTTATTTTTTGTCTACCACCAGAATTCAGAGTTGCTTTTGTGTGAGTGGACTACTAACCCAGATGCCAGGTACAGCAAAAGAACTAGGAGTTCTCAGCCAAAAAAAAACCCAAACAAAAAAAGCAACTATTGTTAAAGTGAACTTTGTTATTGTGCTGTCTTCTTTTTAGCTACTATAATTCAGAGCAGGAGAGGTGTCTTTCAGTGGCAGTGCTGTTGCATACAGATGCAGGTGATGTTGCCTGCTGTTTAAGAGAAAGGGAGTGGAGCTCTTTCCTGCTCCTAATTTCTTGATCTGCCTTGAGGTGTGTGACTGAATAATTCACATTATTTTCCCCCTCAAAAGAAAATAATAGTAACTTTTGGAAGCACTTGAGGGTCTTCTCTTGGAAGGTGGTATATAATCACATCAGGTGACTGTAAAATACATTCAGGTGAGAGACTGCTGCCTGCAAATACATAAAATATTGGCAGTCAAACAGACACAGCATATACTTTCATACATAATAGCAGTACAGCTCTGCCACATCTGATTTTGTATTTGTTGGTGACATTTCCTGTTCATGTGATCCTTTGTATATTTTAAGCAGGACCTGCTTTTGTGCTTTCCTATTATGAACTGATCTTTTTTGGTAACTTTATTCCCTCTGAACCAAAAAGAAAAAGCCATTTTTGGGAAGTTTTGCCGAGGGCAAAATAAGAAGCTTATCATTTTGTTTCTCTCACAGGCTTTATTTTTGTTGCTGTTCATTATCATCAATGTGATCTATTTATTTTCCACAGTTTCAAACAGATCTCAGAAACTTTTATATTCTGCTTTTGACCTAGTATTATGTTCTTCTCTTCTATGTCCTCCTCAGGGGCCTTACACAATTCCCATACAGCTTAATGGGATTGTGAATTGTACTTCAGAACTAGAAGAACAAAGTGATTAAATATTTGCCTTGCAGATACATAAAGCTAATTTAGACATAGGCATTTTTATACTCACAGTTAAATAAAAACCTTGCAATTAACTCTGCTTTTAATTTAAACGCAGTCTGGAAATATTTCCACATAAGATATGGTCCGTAGCCTGTAAAAGCAGATGGATGCACAGCAGGAGGCACAGACGCTGCCCCTGTGTTGGTGAAGAGTGGGCTGATCGGTCACTGGGCCAGAACTGCAGAGGAATTTACGGAACAAGGCATGTCCAGAGGGTCAGGGATGTATTACCCAGAGCTGCTGACTTTTGCTGGTATAAGGAAAAGGATGGGCTCATATAGGACAAAAAATCTTGAGCTGGGGACAGGGTCTAGGAACTGGGAATGAAGCAGGAAAGTCCTGAAGAAATACATGACGGACAGGTACATCCTCTGATGGAGAGGTTAGACATTCAGCAACAATTGTTGTATTTTGGTGTCCATAACTCAACCCAAGCTTCCAGTAAGAGCAAACCATAATTAAGCAGCACTAGAAGTTACGTGTGCATGCGGCATACATCTTGTTTCTGCCAGTAACAGACTCTGATCCATCTCAGCCTGCTCCCTCCACTCCTGTCCCTTGCTTCATGTTCCCTGAAAGCCTCCCTGACTCCTTTCCCCCTTTATGCCTCTGAGTATGTGAAGATACAGATTGTCGGAGAGGCAGTTTGTACTGGTGAAAACATGTTTATGGGCTGTCTGCTGTACTTCCAGCCACAGAGGGATCTCATATTTCCCCCACTCCTCCTGAAAATAGGGAAAGACCAAAAAACATATATTTATGTGGCCAGAGCAGCAGAGTAACTGGATGTCTGTTCAACAGGCTGGACTGCCTTGGGCTCAGGAGCCAGAATTACCTGCAGCTGGAAAATGGGAGCACAGAGGCACAGAGAACCAAAAAAATACAGCTAGAAAATGAACTTGCCAGAATAGGAAAATGTCGGGTGAAGAAAGTGTTTTGCCTTTTCATATGAATAAGAGAAAAAAAAGACCTTTTCCGAACTAAGAGTATCAGGACAAGCACAGGGTGGTAGGGGAAGAAAATAAACAGCAGAATGAACTATGGCACAAACATCTTATTTCTGCAGGAAAGAGAAAGAATATTAAGAATATTGAAATCACAGGACCAGCCAGCTAAAGTTCTCATATTAATATGTCTGCCTTGACGTTCTTTGTATACCACAGAATAGTATTTGCTGCAGTTATTTTTCTCTGAATTACTGTAATTGAGAATATCAGGACAATAATTTCCTACTGAATAAAACAAAAGGAGGCATTAGGATAAAATGTCCCTTGACAATGTCCATGTGCTATTAGCACTAGATTCACTGCAAAAAAAGTATAAATTATTCAAGCTGAAAAATTCTGTGCAACACTTAAGGTTGTTATGCAAAGCCAGCATGGCACAGAGAAACGTGAAAAAATATAATCCTCTGAACACTATATAGCTACATTACACACATTTTGCACTGCTAGAAAGGGACATTTCCATTAGCTACCACACAGTTTGTGGTCCAACAGCCCTAAAAACATGCTGAAGCAACCTCGAGGTTTCTACTCTCCATTTTATGATGAATATTTCCTACCACAGGAGTACAAACATCTCTGTATTCCACCTGTTTTTCTTTCTGTGATGTGGATATCGCTTTTTCTTTAGGCAGGTTACAAGTGGGCTGCGTTGCCCTGATCAACAGGTTTGATGATAAGTGTTTAGAAATGGGGGTGAACAATGAAAGACCAGGGTTATTATTCAGGACACCTGCGTCTTCCTTTTGTGAGTGGCTGATCGGGAAGGACAGTGACAGAAACAGAAATGCATTTAACTTTGAGTGTATTGGGAAAGATGAGCTTTAAGCAAGCAAAGGGTAATCAGTGTTGCTTGCTATCAGTTAGAAGACATTAAAAATAAGCCTATACAGGCAGCACAGGGAGGTGGTGTTTGATTGTTATTAATCATTTATCTCAGTCTGAAGAGTGCATGGTGTGGGCTTTCAATATGAGAAAGTGTCTCAGCTTGTACATTTTCTGTTTTATCTCTTTGATGTTTTATTGTTTTTACCTGGAATATGTATTACAGCATACAAAGACAAGCAGAAACATTATGACTTCCCAAATCACTCTGGTGTGAGTGTCAGACATTCTCATGTAAAATGGCACTCATCCTCTCTCTCTCTGCATTCTAAAATGATATTAGTTTCTGCTTCTGATAGTCGATCCGATTTTCAGCCTTAACGGTTGGCTTTTATTCTGGTATGTCTTCTCTGTTGGTCATAGAGATCTGAATAGATATGTCTCTTCTCCAAAGAAATCTTCCAAAATCAAGACAATAAATATTTTCTTTTAAAATCATAAGGAAGCCAGTAACTCCTAAAATTATCATTTTCTGCAAAATACAGAGGATTAACCCCCAGAAGAGAAAGCACTGAACCCCACCTGGGTGGTGGGATAGTTTGAAAGCAAATGCAAATCTTTTATTTCTCAGCTGAGTGTTCCCAGTCTCAGAAACACATGCTATTATACTGTCCTGCAGCAGTGAAAACTTTGCCACTTCAGGTCTCATCAGAATTCTACATTCTTTTAAATAGCTTCCCTATCAACAAGTGAACCTTTTCCAGTGGAATGCAAAAAATCATCCAAAAATTCCCTGACTTAATTCAGCCAACAAATTGGTGCTCTTGGGAACGCCTCCTTTCATGACCTCTTCCTCTGTTGCTATACCACATGAAATCTCTTCAGCGCTGCTGTGCATTTTGTTGAAGTTTTCAGTGGAAGAATTGGACCAAAGCACCTTTTCTAACAGTTCTAACAGAAAAAATAGAGTTCATTGCCAATATGACTGGCACCGCTGAGTTTTCTTCTGTTCCCTTTCACTTTACTTCTGCCAGCTTCTCAGCCATCCTTGTACAAATGGACGCTGACTTTTTGACCCTTCCTATAAGAAAGTGGTCTCTGTTTTCGCCTCTTCTCTCATATTTCCATGATGTCTCTCTAGCCCTTTTGAAAGGCTTCACAAATACTAAAAATAGCTTTGCTATTAGCCAGTCTTTAAATCTCTCCTCTTGTTTGGTCTGTCAAGCTACAAGTGATTTAAGCTTTAAGCTTTCCTCCTTGTTTTGTAGACACATTAGGAACCCACCTTCTCTCTGTCCAGCTGCCAAAGCTTTTTGTTTTCCTCTGATGGACGGGTGAATGAGATCTGTATAACTGATAATTTAGAGTAAACTAAGTCCTAGAGCATGACAAATTTGTGTGCCAGGAAACATGGTGATGCATTTGAAAACATGGTGATGGGCATTTGGAGTTCCTGCCCTATAGATCCGCTGCTAAAATGGTCCTTTCTTCACTCCCATCCCTGGTCTCTCCTGTTGGTGGCAGGAGGGCAGAAATAGTGAAGGAATGCAGGTTTTCAAGGGGCACCAGTTGCCTTCATCCCATTTCAGTTTTAGCTACCTCTCTGAAACACTTAAACCTGGTTCTGGCTTTTTCTTCTGCTTAATGGTGCAAACAAATCAAAAGACAGATTAAAAGCAGAGATGACTGAAATATATGGACAAACTATTTGAACAAAAAATATTTGAAAAATTAATTTCTAACACTGAATTTGTAAGCTGACAGTGCTGTAACTATCCCAGTGTCTACTAGTACAAACAGGGCACACTTAGACCAAGAGCTAAACTTGATTATTTTTATTTTCACTATTCTTTTGCTTCCAGTTTGCATTTTTCTAGTTACAGCCAGCAGTTTCTTTCTAGATAAGTGAAGCTATTGTTTGACATCAAGTTAAATAGACCTTCAAGCATGTAGCAACTACACAAAGAACTACTTCTTCACTACATCTTCTTAACCACTCTCAGCAACTGAAATAAGAAAAACATTTGCAAATGACTGCAAGTCAAGAGGATGAGTATGGCTGGTTTGAGCTGTGCCAACGCACTTTCAGAACTTGCTGAGACTTGTTCAAACATATAAGGTCAAATAATTCAAGAAGGCAAATAAACACAGAAGTCAACATGGATGAGAATGAAAATTCCTGCTCCTGCTGCATCCAAATAACTGTATTACAATAAGCCCATTAACATGCCGTAAAAACAAATGTAATGGTTCATATTTGCTGTATGCAGGCTTTGACTCTCTGTGACTCACTTCTTAATTGGCAGATCTTAGGGCACAAAAATATTATCCAACCTGATTTCACCTTTACCCTACTCTGGTATTTCAGATTTGGTTGACGTGTGGGACAAAGGTAGCAGTCACCTCACCAACGATCTTGGTAGATACTAGCTTAAACGCCTGAAAGCATACATTAAATGTGTCTTGGTAATTGACTGGTCCTAGGCAAGTCATTTCCAAGAAGCCATTGTGCCAGATAAAGAAAATCAAACCCTTGTGGGACAGAAATGGATGCAAGACAAGGAAGATTCCCTACAGTCCATTGAAAAGCTACTTTTGATCCATGACGGTACTGTTTGATACCTTTCATCATGACAGAATTTAGGGATTCCTTAATTCACCAAAGACTTTGGACAGGAAACAAGTAACACGGCATACACAAATTTAGTGAGATGTCTTTAGCGTATTAGATTGGTATCAGGTTAGGTTTACTTTTTAATATTTTTTTTTAATTATTTTTGTTCTTTTTCATTTTTGAAGAGTGGCTTCAATCTTTTTCCAGCAAAAAGACACTTGTTACTCTTTGCTATAATTTTTGAACATAATATGTTTGGAAACATTTCAACTAATGTTCAGGGAAATGTTCTGATGAAGAGGAGAGAATGCAGTCTCCTGCAGAATCCAGGCTTACAGTGAGCCAAGACGCTACAACTCTGTTTATGATGTACCTGCCTGGTGTCACTGAATAAATGCCTACTGCAAGTACAAAAGCAAAAGAAGCCACCTACACTTATAACCAGCAATCAATAAAAACACTTTTATGTTCCTTTTTTTCCTTGAAGGAGGGAAAAAGCATATTATCTGCAATGTGAGGAATTGTAGAGTAATTCCGTTTAGTCCTCATTTACTGAAGCAGTGAGGGAAAATTTGAGAGTGGGCAGAGGGTCAGTAGCAATAACAGCAGGAACAGCCTCCTCCTTTGTCATGGTTATGCAGCCAGGTTAGAAAGGTTAAAAAAGCAGTCCGATCATCCACAAATGCTTTGAACACCTTGGTAAAACTGTTTATATCTAGTGGGATAACAACACAGAAATATCCTTTCAATATCTGTTGTAAGATAAATAGCGGCAGAAGAACTAACTTTATTTTTAATTTCAAAAGTATGAGATGTCTGCATTTGGTTGCACATTTTTTATTTTTCAGTCTGCAAGGAAAAAGACTTCAGGTAGGAGAAAGGACAGTTAAAGGGACACTTGTACACTGCATGTAGATAGCCATGTAATCTGAAAGGGTCAAAGATTTCCCACCATGATGTTGATGTAAAAAAACACTCACTTAACACAAATATCAGAATATGTTGTGGAACTTTCCTTCCTTTCTCCCCTTCAACACCCTCCCCGCCCCTCCTCATGACTATCAACATACAATTTACACATCTATTCATCAGTCCTCCATTTTGGCTTATTTGGGCATCTTTGTGATGAGCTGCAGCTGATGTCTCAAGCCCTGATCCTGGATAGAGTGAGATGATGCTTCAGGGTGGTAATATCAAAAATTTCCAATTGATGCCTGCAAACTACAGAAAAGCAATTAGAAGGTCCAAGACTGCTTCTTACCTAGCTTCAGACTTGGTTTCCCATTTACAAATAAAAATACTTTACTGTTGATGGGATAAAGGAGGGAACATGTTTCTCCCAACAATGCAGAGATTTTTTTCTGTTCTTTTGTTTTACTAACACATCCCAAGACCTAGAAAAGTAAGAGACAGCTAACTTATTTCTTTGCTTCCCTACTATCTTTTTGTGTTCCAATATCGTTCTTTGACAACCACTGTTACAAAACATAGGACTTTCATTCCATAGTTTCCAATTCTAGGACACAATACATAAGCATACATTTATGAGGAAAAAAAAAGAAAGTCATATAGTAGTATTCAGTTCTGCAACATTTTCAAGGATAAGATGCTAGAAAGAATTGAAACTAAACTCAAATTAAATAAATATTTTAACCCAAGCAAAAATCTTTTCTGTAGCAATGTTTCAGTTTTCCAATAACTCAAGATAACATGTAGTTAAGAATGTTAGTGTATTGCTGATTAAGATCTTTAAACTTTCTGTAAACAATAAAGAACTATTGAACAACGTTTTCAATTAAGGAAGAAGAAAACATATTATTATACAGAAGT
This sequence comes from Arenaria interpres, assembly GCA_013399435.1. Taxonomy (NCBI): domain Eukaryota; kingdom Metazoa; phylum Chordata; class Aves; order Charadriiformes; family Scolopacidae; genus Arenaria; species Arenaria interpres. Next base: position 139,767 of record VXAK01013770.1, on the reverse strand, counting down.
CTTGGGAATGCTATGAAGATAGCATTCTCTGCTACTCATTAAATAATATCTGACCTTGAATATGATTTTGTGCCTCTGTCCTCTTTGAAAGTCCTCAAGGAGTCAGAGTTTGAAAAGATCACCACAGCTATGACTTTGGCCAATATATGTGGGCACAACACAATTGCTATAGCTACACACACGCAAGCTTGTACACCCCTCAATTTTTGCAAACATAGAAGTTAGATATGTTCAAAACTGCATGCAGGGGAAGTCATAATGCTAAGATTTGCAATTATTTGTGTTCTTATCCTTGAATAACAGGACAGAAACTCTAGAAAAGAGAAAAACTCTTTTGTCCTTTGCCCACAATTACAAAATAAACAGTAAAAATCTACTTTGAAAAGTGGTTCAGAAACTAGCTTTTGTGGCATGACATCATCACCAACTCATACAATGACCATGTAAACACAGTTTGTATCTAATGATACTGAAGGAAGTTGTACAGTGCTTGTACATGCAGTGATGGCAAGTGGGTAAAGCTCTTATTTTTTTATAACCATTTTGCCTTGTCATGGGTGTCTGGGTGGAATTTACTTCTTGTTGTGATTTTCTTGCTAATTTAGAATTTTGGAGGTTTGAGCTGGATAAGCTTGTTATATAAGGATCTTCACCCAAACACTTCACGTATCTTCAATGACTTTGTTTACGAGAATCTTGTGGCTGGAATCAATAGCTGACTGCATATTTGAATAAATGTGCAGATGTAGGCATCTAATTAAATGTAGTGTTTACCAGACATTTTTACAGCCAAATCCTTCTCAGAAAGCTTCCAAATGGTAACACAGGCTTTGCTTTGGCACAGAGTGCAGTATTGCTTGGTATTTTTTAAGGCACACCCAATCTGTGAAATGTAATCCTCTCTGTTAAGAACAGAGATTCTCCCAGTGAGAGTGGCTCCCTTCTGCATGCAGAGCCCATGGCTGGGAAACCCAGCTGCCCTTGGACCGATCTGTCCACCTCGCCCCAGCCACACCATGTATTAGGAGGAAAACATTGTTGTTGATGAGTAGAAACAGTGTGCTGTTGAGAAGCCAAATGCCTGGTGGAATCAGGTGAGATATACCTCACCTTAAATGTAGACAGCAGTGTTTACACAGGAAGGGTGGATGGATGATGTAGTCCACAGCCCTTTGGCTACTACGCCATGATGGATATCCTCATGGCTGCTCGCCCTCCCGGGGTGCCCAGGTGTCCTGCCGCAGAGGCAAAATCAAGGTGATGTGGGGGATGCAGCTGGTCTCATCCTGGCACAGAGCAGAAGATGCCTGGGTCAGAACACTGGAGCTGCACCTTGGGGTGCTCTGCAACACTCTGGGAAGTTGCAGGGAAGAAATCATTCATCTCTGTACTCCTTCTCCTTAGCCTCAGGCCAGACCTCAGAACAAAGCTGTCAAAGCACCAATACAGCTGCTGTTGATCGTGGGAAATTAGAATTATCCGAAACAATGTTCAATAGTAGACCTATTGGCTCTGACATCCTGGCAAGCAGAAAGCTGCGTATCTACATTTTGGTCTAAATTCTCCAAACGCTTTCCCTGAATAAAGCTGTTATTTTTCATCTTAGCTAGTTGCATATTATGATGACATGACATGTTTCACTGAAGAGGTGACAGAACTTTTGCGAACAAAGTGATTCGAATTCATAAAGTGCTGCTTCTGTGCAATTAGCAGAATAAATAAATACACTGTGTATTTTGTTCTCATTCTTTGATGAAAGGTCCTACGTAGATTTGTTATTCAGTGTTAAATGCAGAGATTATTTTTTTTGAGAGATGTCAACAAACCTGAAAAATCTGGAAAGTTGCTAGCCTGTTGAGGATAACAATGTTATCATTGTGATAATATTACAGGCACCTTCCTAGTGCTCCTTCAGTACACGTGTGGCTGATACCCAAGGTAGCCATTACAATTACTTGCCAAAGTAAATGATCATAACAAAAGCAAACAGCTCATCACCTCCTGTATCGCTTACACTACATTATAGCAGCTTCATTAAATGGCCATAATCCTGCCTCTAGTAATATCTATGCATATGCAAGATTTTATTTTGAAATAGAAACAGCTCCAGAGTGAAATGGACTCTGATTTTAAAAGGTTGGTAAGTACTTTACTGCAATTAAAATCAAGTGAATCCAGAGCTGTCTCAGATGTGTCATGCCTGAGGTGGTCAGATCCCATGACCGAGGACGTACATTTGTCATTTTGAAAAGGAGATTAAATGAACCTCGGGAACAGCCACTATCAATGTAATCAAAAGGAACTGTACAACTAACTCTGTTCCCTTCTTCTCCCTTTCCTTCCCTTTAAATTGCTGAAGTAATAGTACATTTCTTAAAATGCTTGATTACTCTTTTTCTGTCACCTTCACCTAGGAGGAAAATGTCTTATCTACTTTGTCAGAGCTATTGCTAAGAAATATCTGACGATATATATCTGAAGTTAACACATGATAAAAAAAAAAAGTTGTCTGCATTTCAGTTTTGCTACTGCTGTGCTCACACTGGACTCAAGAGTCAGGTGGGGCAAGCAGATCTGACTCAAATCCCTACATCTGGTGCAGTTTGTTCGTTGACTTTAGGAAGAACAAAAAGCCTCCAACTTGCCTTTCGCTTCTCAAGGGCTCCTCAACGTACGGCTGACCAGCCCTTTGAAACATTCTAGTTTAAATTCATTTGCCAGGTTACTGGCATGTAGTGGACCCCGAAGACCGCATCCAGACTTGACCTAGTGAAATACCTCCTGGCTCCTTGCAGGGCTGTATACCCATAATTCCTTTGTGAAAAGAGGGAGCTCAGCCATGCCCGGGTGTCCTGCTGGTGTGCTGCCTGTGGTACCACAGGACCTCGGCATGGGACCTTGGAAGTGGTCCTGGATCCCATACAGCCAAACACAGCCAGAGATCCTCCTTTTCTTCCCTGATTACTCCTCATAATACAGAAATTTAAACAAGCCTCATTTGGATTGCAGTGTCCGATCAGAGTTTTCTTCCACTGCAGTGCAAAAATGCTATGCCAAGTACTATTTGTATGATAACTCACAGGAAAAAGACCTATGTGATTTCCTCTCCTCAGGAAGAGTCATACAGCCCTTTGAAATTAGCAGCTGTGTAAAATTAGGAAGGCCTTAAATGTCAGTGAAATGCAGGGCTTCCTTGTTGCTCTTGACCTTTTAGCTATCTTCATGCCGTGAAACTTAAATAAAAGACTTCATTAAAAACTACCACAGCTATGACCTGCAGAAAATTGAGTTACTTTGTTTTGTTTGACAAATGGATTTCACAATCAGCTGCAAAAGCAAAAGTAACTCAATGAAATAGTGGAATGCATACAGTACCTTAGGATAAAAAAGTTGTTCTGGGAGAAAAGCAAATCAATTGATCAACCAAGAAATCAGGATGTTCTTCAAAAAGCAATTGTAGCTCCTTCACTAACAGCAGTGAACCATGGAAAAAAGTGCCCATTTAGCTATGACTTGTGAAGACATTAGGACAAAAATTGCATCAATAGATAGATCCCTCCCCTGGGTTTCCATACAGCCAGCTCTCTGTGTTCATCAATTATCAGCAGCTAATTGAGACGTGTATTGCTCTGTAGCCTAAAAAAGTTTATTACAGTTCCAACAAATCTCTCCCCTGATGCTAGATCTCAGACAACCCCCTGTGACTGAACATGTTGCCTTGGAGAAATACTGTTTTAGAAAGGATCTAGCACTTATCACAACTGTAATTACGTGTTCCTGCTCTATAGACAGTTACTTTACTTGACTAATGTTATCTACAAATCTGCCAAACTTCCACAATTCTGCCCTTGCAAAGTAAACCAAATGAGTAATAAAAGAAACAAATAATAACAAATAAATAACAACAAATAACGATTTTTCAGGTCGCAAGTTCTTTAATCATAGAATCATAGAATGGTTTGGGTTGGAAGGGACCTTAAAGATTATCTAGTTCCAACCCCCCTGCCATGGGCAGGGACACCTCCCACTAGAGCTGGCTGCCCAAAGCCCTATTCAGCCTGGCCTTGAACACCTCCAGGGATGGGGCAGCCACGACCTCCCTGGACAACCTGTTCCAGCGTCTCACCACTCTCACTTTAAAGAATTTCTTTCTAGTATCTAATCTAATTCTCCCCTCTTCCAATTTAAAACCATTACCCCTTGTCCTGTCGCTACACTTCCTGACAAAGAGTCCTTCTCTGGCTCTCCTGTAGGCTCCCTTCAGATATTGAAAGGCTGCTATAAGGTCTCCTCGGAGCCTTCTCTTCTCCAGGCTGAACAACCCCAGCTCTCTCAGGCTGTCCTCATAGGAGAGGTGCTCCATCAGTGAACTTCTATAGCTTCTTGTCTCAGCAAAAGCCTTAGCTCATGTCTCTTGCTACAAATGGAGCCTGGCTGTGCAATGCAGAAAGCTAAACTAGGAAATGTTAAACTACCTCAGTAAAGGTGAAAATAATGCTTGTTGCAAAGCTTAAAATGAGCAGCCACTCAAAAAGCTGTTCTAGCTGAGTTTGCAGGAGGTGCTGCAGATATGGCAATTTACTTTGCATATTCAAGTTCGTTGAGTAGCTTTTTTGTGAAAAGAGATCACTCCCATTAATGCCTTTTAATGTATACTGGGGTTTAACTGAGGATTTTTGTAATTTCAGAATATATTACTTTGATTAATTTGATTACTTTGATCACTTTGATCTCCTTGATAGAACTTTTTTTTTTAATGTTCTAAGTCCCAGCATGAACTAATTAATAACTAGTTTGTGAATCTGTTGTTTCAGTATTCTCCTTTGGATTAAACGTGCTGATTTGTTTTCCTTCCTTTCCTCTTCACCTCCAATTGCCCTCCCTGAACTAGGCCCCAAAACAGTAATCACAACTGAATCTCAGCTTTTGTTTCCCTGGGAAAGACAAGATAAACTCTTTAAAACTGCTCTTATTAACAGCTATTCTAGTCTCTCCTTCACTGCTGTAGACCTTAGCTGCTTCGGCTGCAGTATTGTTTTATTTGTTAACGTGTCTTAGCAGGACAGTATACATTTACACCCTTTCCTTGCATAACTCGTACTAAGTTCATTTAATACAGTGCCAAATGTCTTTCAGCATGTATTGTACTTTGCCCTTTTCAGGGCCCTCCTGGTGACCCACATTTGACTTAGACATCACAGTTCTTCTCATTCTTGTTTGCAGCTGCTTAGCTTCCATTTTTCAACAGACATTCTTGTTCGTTACGAAGTGTAAGGCTTACAGACCGCACTACTGAATGCATTTGTTTTCTTTTACTCCAGAATTCATAGCCATCCAATTTTCCTGCATGTAGAATTTTTGATCATCATGTACTGATGGTATCTTCCACATTTACATCAACATAGTTCATTAGTGCCTTTCTGGTTTTAATAGGTTGCAGACAGCATTTAGAGATAGTTAGTTCATTTAAGCAAGTTTATTTTTCCTCTCTTCCTGGATTAAGCTATTCTCACTCTCCACCTCAATATTTTATGTAAAGTGATTCTACTACAAGAAAACTCAGGGAAAGGCATGATCCACCTTCAATGATGGATAGATTGCTCTCCTAAAGTATAAGAGACTAGGATTTACATTCATGTTCAGAGGTGAACAAAAAATTGGGATCTACGTCTGTCTTTTTACAGGCTATTGGAACAGAGTCCTTTTTACCTTCTGATCCTATTTGTTTCAGGAAAAATAATTTTGTAATTTAATTTAAGTTTATATGTGTGAAATTAGGGGTTTTGCACAGTGAAATTCATCTGTTTTCAGTAACTTTGTAAATTCCTCCCAAAATTTGTAGTCCCATAGAAATAGATCAAAATGTTCTCGATTAGTTTGTGTAATGAAAGCAAAGACATGTGCTTCTCAATAAATATGTGCCCCTTGTGTCTGTTGAAACAAGTATATGGAAACTATCCACCGAGAATGCAAAGTAAAATCTGGGAAATTCAGACACTAAAAAGATTATTCCTAAACAATGACTTGCAAGCTGAGCAATTCACTTATTACAAAAGCCAGAAATTTGCATTCTAACTACAATGCATCTATTTTCAGTCATCTAGGCATTACCCTAAGGCATACTGGATCGACATTACAGTCCATTTCTTTTAATTTAAACTCATCAGACAGGAGATCCAAGAGATTATTTTAAAAAATGATCTCTTGATATTGTTTCATGATATCCTCTCCTTTAAACTAATTAGTTGGAGCAAACAGCAGTACTACCTACTGCTAAAGGAACAGGAATCTCCTGATAAAGGCCAGTATGATGGAGAGAGGCAGATTATCTTTTAAATGGTTGCCACTGTTTCATTAGTGTGCCTAAAGCCATGAAGCTGCATTAGACTAATAGCTGTGCTGAGCAAGGATCTGACAGCCAGTTGATCAGACTAATGTGCTCTGCTCTGTGGAAAGCCTAAGATGGCACTGGCTGTAAAAAGACATTTTAGCATCAATTAGTACATTTGTGAAGGGCAATCCACACACTTAACAGCTTTCAGGCAGGGTTTGGTTTTTTTTATTGGTTGTTTTTTTGTTTTAATTTATTTTTGAAAATGTATTAGAATTGGGAGATCGAGGTGCACAAAAGGCAGACATTGAAAAGCTTGTTGCAAATACCCGTAGCTTGAGAAAAATCTCTACAGCAGGAAAGTTTGAACAAAAGGGATAGAAAGATTGCTTTTCATCAGATCTGGGGAAATGTTTTTGGAATATTTTTTTTTCCAATATTTTAAATCATTGAATTAATGGCTTTCTGTCCCTTATAAAGTAGCTGACTTACTGCTAGTTTGGAATTGGGAGCACAGAGCATCATTAACCCTCTGCAATCTGTCATTCCCTAACCACTGGGGGTACTTCACATGCCATCAAAGGAGAGGTAACATTTAATCTAATCTTTAGCTCTTTGAATCTCTGGGGTTGCATTTTATCATAACCTCTTATGTTTGATTTGGTTCTGTTCATTTCTCTTCAGGTATAGTTTATCTGTATCTCTCTAATTCTTGGCTGTGGTATGCTCTAAAATAACTACTTACTTTGCAATACTTACTGCAGAGGTTGTGAAGAGTTCAGCGTTGTGGGAGAAATAATTATGTTCAGTATATATTTGCATTAATGAGATTGAGCTGCTTTGTCATACCCTTGTGTTTAGAGAAAGAAGGAAAATAAGGAAATTATCTGGACATTTATAGATAATTTGCTATCAGAGGATGTACTGGGCTCTCTCTATAAAGAATTTGCTAAAACAAATGCTGAGTAGAAACTGTGAATTTCATGTTTCTCAGCATTGTCCCAGGGAAGTGGGTCTTGTTATCCTACACATTTATGTAAAAGAGAATCAGATGCTTAAGAGATATTTGAGGGGGTGAGGGTTTGAAATACCATTTGAGGTGCTTTGGAAACCTATGGGTGGGTAATCTGAAACCCTCATGAATAATGCCTGGTTGCATCACCGAGTTAATTGTGCCAGCAATCAACTATTTGCCAGTTGGTAATTAAATGTATCCCTTCCCCAAATGTACCGTATGTCCCAACCCAAGCAAAACAAGTCAGACCTCTCAAGTCTAGAATATTGCCAATTCAACATGAGGATATTCAGGTATTCTGTCTTTGCAGAATAAAAGAACACGGTAAGAGACAGATATTGAGTTGAGAAGGAAATTACAAATAAAGATTAGCTGCACTTTCCCTCTGTGATTAATTCTGCATTCCAAATAAAAAGAAGGCATTGTGTGGAAATGCATAAAAGTACAATGGGTTTTCTCTTCACTTGCAAGGTGTGCAGCACTGCTAGCAAAAGGACCAGAAATAGTTCTCTGCATAATTTTCTGTGCCCTGGTCGCAGAATAAAATTGTGAAGAGCCATCAACCAAGCACAGAGCACAAGACACCATTCAGTAGTATGACACATACGCAATACGCTGTGGTGATTCCCTACTTCTTAGAAAACACAAAGAGAAAATGCTCATTGCAATGCTCTTATCCTCCCAAAGCTTAGCAACCTCACTTCTACAGAATATAAGGAATGTGAAAATAATTTAAAATCAGCTTTGTTCTCCCATTCCAAATTCAAGATTAGTAGTCAAGGAGAATCAAACAAAGCCATGGGTACTTATCATAGCCTCTTCTCTTGGGTATCAAGAATCTCCTGGTCTTAAAGGTCCAGTCTGGGAGATAAAAAGTTTGTATATTCAATGTATTGTCATGCTATTGTAAATAAACACAAGCTTTTCCAAGGATTTAACTCCAGCCATTTGTGAATGCTACAATATGTATCTTCTCTGGTGGAAGTCAGCAGTAACTTATCACTGACTTCTGAATATCTCATGAATGTGAGATCAGTTCTAACTCAGTAAACACCACACAATTTGATCAGTTAACTTTGTATATATTTTTGTATTTTATTTTATAGAATGTATTTCTTCTGAATGCGGTCATTGTGGTCTACCTTTAGGTCACCATTGCAGACCATTTGGAGACCATTTCCTCTATGCTTGACAACAGAGAAAGTTTTAGAAAGATACTGAATTCCTAATATCAAAGCTAAATACATGTTATCTACCTATAAATCCATATTAAAACCTATTGTTTTGAAATTTATCTAGTCCTTTATTACAGGTTTTTATCATCTGTTGTAATATCTATCTTAATTAGTTGGTTCCCAGGCTTAATAACTGGACAGAAACCTCTCAAAAAAATTACTATATTCCTCACTGGCTTTTTGTGTCAATTTTTAATGTGAAAGGTTTATGGTTTTTACTTTGCTTGCAACTATTTATTTATTTTTTACTAGAAGAGTAGACCATTCACATTTTCATGCATTTTTACAATCTTGTCAAATTAACTCAGGTCATAGAGACTCTGTTCTGATTCAGATGTCTTTTGCCACAGACATAACTCCACAACAAAATCTTTTCAGTGCTGAGTACTTGGATATTTTTATCATAGACTTCACATTTGTGATGGCTCCTCTTTATACATCATGGCATTCAAATCTCTTTGGGTGTTTTCTTACTCATCTTATGGTCTGTCTTGAACAGACAGACCCCAGCTGTTAAGGGTCTGCTGTCATTGCATGAATATGCAAAGAAAAAGGTCATTATTCATACTGGAGCTGAAGGTGAAAAATATACAGAAATCTATTGGGCTTTATGTTCAATGGTCTTAAATCTTATAAAACACCTTGAGGACAGCTGGTAGCATACTAGCTTGGTGGCATTTATACTGTCTAGAAAAAGAATACGAAGAAAAATATTTCAGAGTCGATTATGATTTAGTTTGCTATTACTTAAGTCTAACTTTAAAAAAAAGCAAACTTTCATAAATTATCTTGGCCAAGACTGTCCCTACTTTTTAGTCTACCAAAGCTTCTCCTATAACTCCCAGAGGCTGAAAAATCTCCAATTTCATTGCTTTCCTTGGACACTACAGACACCATCTTTCTCTGGAATCAAGGATGTGGCTGGTCAGAGTGATTGAAGACTGAGCAATCCAAAATCAGGTTTGGGAAGAGGAAGATAGAAAGATCCCCTTTTCAGGAGTAACGAATCAGAAGAGAAAAACACATTCTAAGTTGTATTCTTGATTCTTCTTAACATTTCATCAGCCAGTTCAATAGGGTCTACAGTCTCAGTGGAGGAGGGTGAAGTAAGGCACTTCCCCAGTACTGTCAAAGAACTGAATTAGTATGAGAATGCAACTTAAAAAATAAAACTAGTGTAGAGGTTTGAAATGTAGGGCCTTTACAAGGGCACTTGTAGGTCCTTTGTGATATGGTTAAGAAGAGAATTTTACTGGGGAAATTCAACAGTGTTGTTGTGTTTTCCTTGGTTTTTTTTTTTTTTTTGCATATCACAGAATCACCTAGGTTGGAAGGGACCTTTAAGACCATCTAGTCCAACCATAAAAAACAAGCCAAAAAAAACCAAACAAAAAACCCCACACACACCAACACTAAACCATATTCCCGAGCACCATGTCAATTCATCTTTTGAATATCTCCAGGGATGATGTCTCAACCACTTCCCTGGGCAGCCCATTCAAATTCTTGTAACCCCTTCAGTGAAGAAATTTTTCCTAATATCCAAACTGAACCTCCCCTGACGCAACTTAAGGCCATTTCCTCTTGTCATATCGCTGGTAACTTGGGAGAAGAGACCGACCCTCGCCTCTCTACAACTTCCTTTCAGGTAGTTCTAGAGAACGATAAGGTCTCCCCTCAGCTTCCTTTTCTCTAAACTGAACAACCCCAGCTCCCTCAGCCTATCCTCATAAGTCCTCCTTATATCGGTCCTCAAAAAACAAGCACTGGATACTAGTGACAGGTAGGAGAGAACAGATTATTTTTGCCAGTTACATTTCCATAAAAGATGAAGGAGGAGTAGGTAAAGAGAGGCAAAATGATGCCCAAGAGCAATGGTGTCTTCTTCAGGAACATGTGACACTACATGAGAGCAGTCATGGAGGCTGAGACAAAGAAATAGGTAACAAATTGTGGCACTAGTGGGAAGCCCCTAGATTCACTTTTTATGCCTAACCCAGTTTTGATGCCTGTATCTTAATGAATTGAGCTTTCAACCACCACGGTCAAGAGATTCACAAACTCACCAAGAGCCTGTGTCAGGCCTGATAAATATATGGTATTCTCATTTCAGTAACTTTAAAAAAAATGTTCTTAATTTATTGCCATCGTTGTTTATTGGTTGTTTTTGACTTCTCTTGTTGATGGGAAGCTCAGCAGTTCTGAACACCAGGCGTCAACTTTTCAGTCTTTTTTCTTCTTAGCACCAATAAGACTTCCTATGATAACAAAATTTTCTGTTAACATATATACATATCCATGTGCATAAATATTTGCAAGATCAATGTCTAAATATGAACAGAAAGGATGCAGTGCAATTTTCTACCTACTGATTTCTAGTACTTTTTAGAAACCCTGGGATACTGTGCCTGGGCTGAAGTGTTGCTCTATAAGAGCCTAGTTTTCCTGTGGTCATATCTAGCAGCTCTCTGAAGACATCTTGAGTATCCAAAGATGCCTCAGATGGTGTTTCACACATCTTTTCATACCTTTGTGTCACACCCAAGTTGACTAGCTCTAGATACTTCTGGTTTAAAAATGTGGCAATGATTTGTATGCAAGGGAAAGTATAAAGCTGAGCTCTGGGCCAAAGGAGAAACATGTTTTCCTCATACATTCACAGTGTTCAGATCCAATATCTATTTTTCTCATAGAAATTTGAGCTCATTTTTTAAAAATGTCTGATTTATCTCCATTAACTAATAACTGTCTTGTTTCACCACTGATGAATTCCAATTCTTGTTCAGTGCATTCACCCATGGAATATCCAAAACGTGGTTTTGTTTTGTTTGATTAAACAAACAATCAAACAATCAAACCAAAACAAAAAGTTGTTTTAGAAATAAACCTATCACAGAAAAATATTTTTATCTTCATTCACATTTTTAAAACTTCGTTAAGGGTATCACCTTTCAATCTTCTGCCCAATTCTGCTGTACTATCACCACAGTTACTCACACTCTGGCAGGAGTTAGGTTAGTGTGCCTTCACATCCTCTCAGATTACCCTTAAACATCTGCAGTTGCAGCCTTTGAGCCTTGATGGTTCATACCAGTTCATGCCTAACGATTTTTAACGCCTCGAGCCTCAAAGCTTACCACACTGATAAATAATGCATTTCTTTTCATTTCATATTTTGGGTGCTGTATTTGATCACAAACATCTTTGAAATAGAATTGGTTCTCTATCCCTCTCTATAGCATGATTTCCATTGAAGAGACAAGTGAGATGATGTAAGGCTTCAGAGAACAGAAGAAAAAGGAGGATGCATATTCCTCTAGACAGAGGAGCAATAGCAAAACAGAAATTGTTCAATTATACAATGAGCTTCCAGAAGTTGGACTCTCTTCAGCCTCAGCTGCATGATCTTGCTTTGGACACTGTTCATTTCTGGGATGTATCCTAATGTCAGATCCTAAGCAAGCGATGTCCTTCGTAGGTGACACATTTGAGTAACGCATCAGAAGATTTTGAACTCTGAGAAAAAGAGGAAGACATTTTCTAAAACCTTTGTATTTCATACGATACAACTACAAAAGTTGTATTCATTGCATGGTAAGACAAAAAACCTTTCTGTAAAGAACAGAAATAGAACTGTAGCTAGTTGATTTGGTACCAGACTTAGCATTCAGAGCTGGTAAACATTTATGCATATCTTCATAAAGGGGCTGATAACTCCATGTTTTAGAATAACTTTGCATCAAATAATTGTACATCTGAAATATAATACTGTGCTCATCCAGCCTACACAGTTAACCATAATAACAGCACATAAAACACTAAAAGTGAGCCTGCCTGAAGATACATCGTTATTCTGATTGTGATAGGGAAGAGAGCACCAATTCACCTCCATCTCCCCCCTCTTTCTGTGTAAGCAGGAATCATTATTGTTACTGGAGTTCCAGTCCCTCTAATTTACTTATTGTTTGGTTTTCTGAAGGAAAGGGAGGAAAGAAAGAAAGACTGGCTACCTTCATAGCTTTGCACAACCACCATTACTATTCCTTCATTTTGTTTTCATATCAAGATTATGACAACTCATGCTCTCTGCTTGACCTTAATATCACTTGACGTTCTCTTTACCTTTCTTCTAGTACTTCACATGAAGTATAGAGAGCTACATCCTAAAAAAGATGCGGGATGCCTTTGTTCAAGGTACTGGATTTTTCAAATAGGGAAGACTAACGAGTTTCTCCACTCATCTTGTTATGCACTAAAAAATAGTATGTGAAACAAGCTTAAGCAATCTCTGGTACAGTGAGTCAGTGAGTATAAAGTTTCTTGGTATCACTCCATACAAAGGATATAACTTTCTAGAATGAATCATAGAATCATAGAATGGTTTGGGTTGGAAGGGACCTTAAAGATCATCAAGTTCCAACCCCCCTGCCATGGGCAGGGACACCTCCCACCAGACCAGGTTGCCCAAAGCCCCATCCAGCCTGGCCTTGAACACCTCCGGGGGGGGGGGGGCATCCATGACCTCCCTGGACAACCTGTTCCAGTGTTTCACCACCCTCACCGTAAAGAATTTTTTTCTAGTATCTAATCTAAACCTCCCCTCTTCCAGTTTAAAACCATTACCCCTTGTCCTAGGGTGAAATGAAATGCATGAAAAATGAAAAGGGAAAATGAAAAGCATGACTGCTGGCTTTTGAATAGTTATTATTTCAGAAAATTATGTCCTGTATCTGTCAAGCAGGCGTCAAAAAATATACCTGAAAGAGAATACCATACTTGTAGGTCAGGAGTTCAGCTCTCACCTCTGCAGGAAGTGACAAAGCACCAGGTCCAAAGGGCTACTTGTACATGTAAATTGAGTTTAGACCAAATCTTAGACTAAACTTGAATTTGCCGTGCTTAAAGCTCTCACACATCTAGTATCTCTACTCTGTGGCACTGTCGCATCCTGCATCTGTCTACTCACAAAAAAGAGTCCCCCAGTAAATGGGGGCATCAGGATGAAACAGGGTGATTGAACATGCAGCATGAGATTTTATTTCATCCATGACTGTTTCTGTGATCAACTGTATGAAAGTGGTGGTGACACTGGTTTCAAAAGGATTATCAGCGTGATTATACTGACTAAAGAATTAATTAATCACTGACATTTGTCAAAAAAATGTCATTGAAATTCTATTACTTCATTATTAGCATAATGAAGAGATTGCGTTTGCCCTCTCCAGCAATCAATCAAGCAGCTGGGAAGCACTTCAGTGTCAAGGAACTAAACTTAAAACCAGAAGGTTTTTGATTTTGAAAACATATTATTTTTCTTGTTTGATGGGTGCCAGACACTATTTCTCAACAGTTGGGTATTTATTTGTGTCTTTCAGATGATAACGGGTAAAAGTCAAAAGATCACAGATGGCAAAGCAAATGGCTTACCTATATTAAAGGACCAATTTGAACTAGAGATATCTAGGGTAAAACTAGTAATTCCCTCTACGTCTTTTTATTAGTAGATCTCAGAGTTGTTTATTACAGAGATCAGTATCATTATCCCTGTTTATCAGTGGCAAAAGTGACAACAGAAGTGAAATGAGGTGCCCTTAGATAAGTAGCAAAGCCAAGACCTGAAGTCAGCGGTCTTGAGTTCACTGCTTTGTGGTCTGAGTGAACCATGTTCATTAAACTGGTATTGACTTTTATGCCATTTTCAAAATTAAGGCATGAATTTGGCCCTCACTCATTACTGAAACAAAAAAGTAATAACTTACAGCATAGAGTAACATAAGCTCAGAAACTCGTATCTCATGAACTTGTTGCTAGACTACTAGCAAATCAGCAGGGTAATTTCCTTTCTGTCCGGATGTAGACACAGTTGCCATCCATTGCTTCCTCTCTATTTGAATCATAACCTCTCATGTACTTAAGGCAAAAGCAGTCAGCAAGCTGCAGCTCAAGGTCAGGAGTTGCTTCATCTGATGAATGGCAAAAAGCCCAGATGAGCCTGTTGAGCAGCGTTCCCTGAATATCTAATTGAAACTGTTTTCCAAATATCGAGGTTTCAGCAGGACCTTATAATTTTTCATATAGCAGTAGAATATGCTTTATCTGACATTTTCCTGGCCCCTCAGATGCGTGGAAAATCAGTGAAAACTTGAACAGAAAATAACAGCTGGAGCTCCCCTACTAGGAGCCTCAGGCTAAGTGTGACCAGTCGTGTTAGTTACAGGGCTGTTGACTCTTTTTTCAATTTACAGTGACTGAGATGGCCATAAAGATGTATAGTTTATATATATTTTTGCTTCAACTGTTATATTGAGGTGTAAATCAGATGGTGGACAGGCTGATGAACCTCAGCTTACAAATAAAGGAGGGTAAAATGGATTAAATTTTAGACCTGGATCTATTTTGCCTTAAAATCAGATCATTTGTGACAGCATGGCTAAAAAGGAGAAACTTCCAGAAAACTTTCAGGACATATAGTAACCAGCTTCTAGTAGTGGCAGGGTCCACAGGATTCAAACTTAAGCTTCACATATACATATGTGTGTATAAGTACGTATTCTAGGTAAGATGTATAATATGCAGAAACAAAAAACACTGCTACATCATTAAGAGGATTTTTTTTTGTTTCTTCCTGAGACATACACAGTTTTGTTTGGATTTTTTAAATATATATATTATTTTTTTTCTCCTTTTGCAAAGTTTTCTGGAGCTTTTTGGATATACAAAAAATATACATGGTCTTCTGGATGACTTTGAGCAAAATTCACATTTTGACTTCTGGTTTTCCCATTTAAAAATGGATGAAATACTACTGTTCTTGTTTGCAAAGCACATGTGTGCGTGTCTACATCTGCTAGGGTCGAAAGTATTTCTATCACTGGGATAACCCCTTTACTGACTCAGTGCTGGGTAACACAGCCGTTCCTGTCTCACATTGGCAGAAGCATATCTCACTGTATTAACGATATCGCACACATGTATTCAAATACCTGCACAAAAACTGCCAGGAGGTGATTACCACAATTGCATGGCTAAGCAGGAAAAGCTGGTACAAATCCCATAAGATGGCCATGCAAGTGTTCAGGCAGAAACAGAGCCCAGGCAGTAATCTTGGTGATTTGAAGCTCCATTTTCCAAAGCTTTCCATTACAGAAAGCTGCCTGGCAGAAAAGGACCTAGGGGTGCTGGTGGACAGCTGGCTTAACATGAGCCAGCAGTGTGCCCAGGTGGCCAAGAAGGCCAATGGCATCCTGGCCTGTATAAGGAATAGTGTGACCAGCAGGAGCAGGGAAGTGATTGTTCCCCTGTACTTGGCACTGGTGAGGCCTCACCTAGAGTGCTGTGTTCAGTTCTGGGCCGCTCACTACAAGAAGGACACTGAAGTGCTGGAGCGTGTCCAGAGGAGAACCACCAAGCTGGTGAGGGGTCTAGAGAACAAGACATATGAGGAGATGCACTGGAAGAGCCTGCCCAGGGAGGTGGTGGAGTCACCATCCCTGGAGGTATTTAAGAAATGTGTAGACGTGACACTTCAGGGCATGCTCTGGTGGCTGAGACTGTAGAGGTTTTTTGTGTGTGTATGGTTGGACTCGGTGATCTCAGAGGTCCTTTCCAACCATTAAAATTCTGTGATTCTGTGATTTCATCTCGTCTGGTAGCAGACATCTTCAGACAGCTTTGGTGGATGTCAGAGCTGGATGTATCTGATGGCAGATCGCAGCCACTGCAGCAATGCTGGCTGAGCACCACCCCAGAGCAGGGCTTGGCCAGCAGTACCAGCACGATGGCCAGCAGGTATGGCAGCCGGTGTGGCGTGTCCCTAAGGAAGACTCACAGTTTAGAGCAAACTGGCAAATTGTGTCTGTCAGCAGGACGGTTGCTTCCGCAGAGTGATGCACTGGGCACTTATCTCCT
Organism: Arenaria interpres; assembly: GCA_013399435.1. Taxonomy (NCBI): domain Eukaryota; kingdom Metazoa; phylum Chordata; class Aves; order Charadriiformes; family Scolopacidae; genus Arenaria; species Arenaria interpres. Next base: position 123,278 of record VXAK01013770.1, on the reverse strand, counting down.
CATTTCCTTGCGTAGCCTCTCTGCTGATTCCCACTCATGCTCATTCTGGATCTTGGTGTGATATCTGATGCAGGCCATCCCTTCTTATGGTCTTTTTGTCCTTCTTCTCCTATGAACACAGGCAGGGCTCAACTCTTGACTGAGTTTCCCAAGTTGTTCTAGTATCATTTTCACTTGTGCACTTTCAGGAGAAACATAGGTCATTGTAGCCTCAGAGTGAAGAGAATTTTCTAATACATTTTACCACTGCACAGTTGCATCAGGAAACAAGTCTGCACTGAAAAAGCTGAGGTGAGGAAAGGATGAGGTGGAGGCCAAGTATAAATTAATTATAGTGGTAGAGTAAATATTATTAAAGTGTTTCATATTTGGTTAAACCTTTCCTTTGAACTCAAACTTGCATTTCAATTTCAAACCACAGAAAATTATTTTTGTAATGTATTCAAAAGCAAATAAGTAAAGAAGTAAACTCTGGAAGTCAGGTCAGTGCAACAAAGTCAGGAAGAAATAGTCTTTTTGTACTTCAAAAAGCACTTGTCATGAAAATGGCCCATTTCCAATTTGACAGTCCAAGTTTTAGAGAGTTTATTTTTTACAAAATAAAATGTCATTTCTTAAAAAAAATAATATATATATTCCAAAACTGAATGAATATAACATTGCTAAAAATGAAGGAAGAAATACAGGCCCACTTATTAGAAAGTGAGCAAAGTTTATTGTGGGTACGCTGTGGGTCACCTGTGGTCATCATTATCACTGCGATCCTACATCCTTCTTTAACCCCATCTACCCATCCCACTGAATAGTCAGTGATGGTAAGGTCTGTGATACAGATAAATTTGAACTATGAAGACCAATGTTATGTATGGAGGAGAGTTTGAATCTGTATCTGCAGAGACTAAAGTTTCTCCTTGTGACCCACTTCCCCCATTCCTACAAATGGTCGTTAAAAAATTTGTTGTTTATGCTGTTTCAAAAAATATATGTTTATGTACTCTTTTTATTTAGTATTGTTGTTATTGATACTAGGCTTCATACTGCAGGATACCTTTTTTAAAAAATCATCGGGAAAACACTGCTGCCATCAGGAATGGGCTTGAGATATGGTTTCCTAGGCACTGCTCTTCAGTTCCTGTAGAGTTTGGCTGCCCTAAGCCACCTGTGAAATCCAACCATCCCACCACTACCCTGGCTGCAACATTTGGCAGCTTCTCCCATCATGTTTGGTAATTTCTCATGTCCTGCTCACTTCTCTCAGCCTTTGGACGGAGCCTGCAGCCCCAACACCTCGACTCTGTTGGTACCTGAGAGACCCATGAGAGATACCATGAGACCCTGTGGTGGCCTGCCTTGCCAACCACCACGCATCCCTGTGCTCACCAGCCACCTGAGGGACTCGGGCATCCGTTAGCTCATCAGTCAAAGTTGTTTTCTGCAGGTATCCCTTCTAAGCTTGGCTTTGGAAAACTGGTTCTCACACCCAAATTCCAATAAATGCAGAAGGAGGATGAGAAAGAGGGATCACAGTTGCAATAAATCTTTATTCTCCTTATTCACTGTTTATATTGCTTTTGTGCTTAACCCAGGATTTATTCTTCTTTATTCAGATGAAGGAAATGTTGTTATCTTCTGGTTTGTATCATCAGTCTCGAAATCATTCCTGATTACCCAGCTTGTAACACTGGAACACCTCTAGTGAAATATTCTTCTGAAGGTCGGAAACCTGGGGGCCTTTTCCCTCAAAATCTACACTCTCAGCAAGACGTTTAAACACTCAGATATAAAAGAAGATATCACAAAGAATATTTCTGTTTCTTTTTATTTATGTGCTTATTATTCCCCTTTTGATATTTTTCCCTAACATGATTCAGCATTATTTTCCCACACCTCGTTAAGCTCTTTCTAAAGGTTTATTTTGCTTTGTGAGCAATCACATAGTTGCAAATTCTCAAAGCTGTTTTTCAGAAACCTCTGCTGTTTAGCTTCCCTCAGCTTTTCTTTTTGTTTATGGCTTGCAGGTTTATTCACATCTTTTAAACATTCAAAAAAATTAGACCCCATGCCATACTCTAAAAATTGAGACAGTCTTCATTAATTTTATATCAATGCAGCTTTTTTCTTAACTCTTAAAATCTAAGCTTCTCTCTAGAAAAAATGAAGCATTGACCCCATGATGGAAAGATTTGCCAAAAATGAACAGATACTTGTTATATGATTATTTTCTTTTTGATATGTACTCCGAAGGATCATTTGTAAAGTCACTGTGTACCTCCAAGGTAGTCTTTACTAAATGGGGCAGACTATTTTAGGGTCTTCAAACTCTATTTTTTGATGTATCAGTGACATTTAGGCTTTGTTCATCCATGTGATACGCTAAGTCTATAATTCAGGACATTTTCTGCTATTCCAGCAACAATTAGGGATCATTTTACCCATCTCTAACTTCTTACTTTAGCTATCTCTATTTTTCTCCCATGTATAGCACACTCATTGCCGGACAAAGACAAGCTACTTTGACTATTTTATACTGATGGGGGGAAAAAGCTTTTAGTTAGGCCAAGAGTACAGGTGACATTTTCCTTCATTTTCTTGTATCAGAGAGTTAAGTCCTCAGCTCTTCCCAAGGTAGACTTCCCCCCGCCAAGAAATGCTTAAAAATATGCCACCCTGAAGAATTGTGTCTGGCTGTGTGAGCCAGAGAACCAAAGTTGTTCTTATGATTAACACCTCCCATGTGTCTGTAAAATAAACACTAAAAATAAAACATCTCAAAATGTTACATGTGCCAATGCAGAACGCATGGGTGGAAATACAGAAGTTGTTGACATGTATTTATTATGTATACACCATCTTTTGAGTAATTTTGGGAAAGCTCACACGAGAGTCTCGTTTCTGTCTACCATACGACAAAAAGATCTCATTATTTTTGGAAGAAAAATATTCTTAAGAAATGCAACACAACGATGCTCTTAAGTAGTGATGTGCCTTGGCAAAGCTGCACTGACATATTGCAATTGTCAGTAAGGTCTCCATCAGCTCAACACAGATGCACCTGGGATGTCTGACTCTTTGTCACTGAGCTGTAGCCAAGGGCTGGGCTTTGTGTAGTCAGACTGATTTATCTGATTTACCAGTTTGTGAAGAGGCATGAAAGTCCCAAATCTCCATGCTTCTGACTGGCTGCCCCCCTTAATGAGAGGAAGATTCTTAAAGCAAGAATCATTTCACCTTCCTTTTCTCTGTGAAGAATCCAGTGTATTTTTGGATGTTATAAAAACTGTAATATACCAACTACTTAGAGATACTTCTCTTTAGTTTCTTACTAATCTTGCAGAGCAATCATGTCTCTGAAGATTAATGCCTGAAATTTAAATTCTTCCCAGGACAGGTCCTGGTGTTGTTAGACTTTCCCGTTGCAATTTTCTACATTATCACCTCTTCAGGCTCTATGTAATTGCTTTATTTGTTTAATTTGTCAAAGGAAGGGGCATTCACACTGATTTCAGGCCAGGAACAAATTGTTCTATAAATGCAATTTCACATTTTCTTTTAACCTTCTGCCTCTTCCTTTCTGTTTCACAACTGTGCCTTTAAAAATAAGAACTGTTCTTCAGATCACAAACTCCCCAATGGTCTTTCACTGAACTCATAAGCCCATTTTCCTGCCAGAAATCTGCTGCTGAGGCACAAGTTAAATACTGCCTTTTGCTGCATGGATGAAAGACAAGAATACAAACTTGAAACCAGATAGCTCAAAGACAATGATCTTTATAAAAGGTAAAAGGAATAAGAAACAAAAATAGACACCTAGTAAAACAATAAAGATATGCAATTAATTTAAACTTGACATATGCCTTAAAGTTGTAAGTCTTACAACAAGGCTTTATTTCTCAGTCACCCAGTGAAGAAATATCTGTATAAAAGATGGAGAATATTAACTGTCCAGTCATAGCAAACTGTCCCTTTCAGTTTGGCAGAGAAGTGTTGAGCTAGACAGTATGAACAGGTTCTGTTTTGTAAGTCCTTTTCTCCATGTAACCCTATGTGGATAAATTACCCAGAATAAAAAAAAATGTTATTTTATGGCCTCGTAAATATTTGTAGAATCCCATGAACATGTACATTTTTTTTCTTTAGAGTATTTTGATCCTTATGTATTTATAATTTCTAGTTATCTATTTGTTTTTAAGAATATTTTGGTCTTTATAGCCTTTTGCAGAGGGCACGTTGTGGCTACTGTTCAGTTGTTGGGCAGCCTAAACATCAGAGTTAAAAAAAGCTGACATTTGTTGAACATCAACAGGAGTTACATCCAGCATTTAAGTTTTCAAGTCCAAAATGTGTAATGTCAATTTAGACTTATTTCATGGACTCATTCTTTTTTTGAATAGATCCATTAATACTACATTTTCCTATTCTAATTACAGAAATCTCATTTCTATTCCTATTGAGTTGAACAGTAATTTTCCCGTCAGATTTAATGCTGCCGTACAAGAATACAGTTCCTCATCAGAATCAAGTCCCCTGATTCAACAGCTTTTATAAATTTATGTGGGTCAAGTATGGTAGGCACAACACATACAAGTTGCTGGAGTCATTTATTCTTTTTCATAACGATGCTGCATTTTTTTGTGTGCTACTGCTCAAGGTCATTCTACATTTTTAATTGACAAAAGCTTTCTGTAACTACTTTGTGGCATCTTTTCAGGACTTGAATTTCTTTAGAAACAAACAAATATAATCATTGCAATTACAGATAGTTTTAAAAAAAATCCCCGATACCTTAATTTTAGGACTTAACATATAGCTAAAGACCAAATAATTTACTGGATGTCAGTGAACGTATGTTTTAAATGTGTTTAGTATGAAACATATATTCCTTCAAGCATCCATATACCTTAGGATTTGTGCTTGGTATACAATACAGAATCACAGAATGGTAGTGGTTGGAAGGGACTTCGGGAGATCATCTAGTCCAACCGCCCTGCCAAAGCAGGTACACCGAGACCAGGTTGGACAGGAACACATGCAAGTGAGTTTTGAATATCTCCAGAGAAAGACACTCCACATCGTCTCTGGGCATCCTGTTCCAGTGCTCTGGCACCCTCAAAGTAAACAAGTTTTTCCTCATGTTGAGAGGGAATTTCCTGTGCTCCAGTTTGCGCCTGTTGCCCCTTGTCCTATCACTGGGTACCACTGAAAACTGTCAAATAAAGTCCACCACTTGCATTATATCGCTCTGCTGATAGCACCATTGATTTTCACAGAATCTCTGAATTGAAATTACATATATTAATTACATATATATATCTCTCAATATTCTCGATATTGTTGGTGACCATCTATGATAATAAAATCTTAAGAAAATCTTGTGTATCTGTGGGCATTCTTAAAGTCTTCTTTTAGTCAGAGAGATAAAGTCGTCACATGTCTATTTTCATAGATATTATTACTATGTTCTTTATGAACACGATACTCTAACTTAACAGAAGGCAGAGGAGGAGCAGATAAGAAAGGCACACATCATTGAGAAAACATGTATTTGTCTAGGGATATCTAAAAGACATAATGGATTGAGCTATTTACTGCAGCAATTCAGTGTTCAGTAGCAAAATAGCTGCAAGCCTTATTTTGCTAAAATTTGATTAAAAAAAACCAAACTACCCAAATTCTAAAATCACTAAAAACTTTAAAAATAGTCCTTGAAAAAGAAAGCAGCTTTCTAGGAAGTATGAAATTATCCATATTAAAAAAATACAAACACAACAGGTTTTGAGAAAGAAACCCTTGATATTTCACGCTGATATCAAAGATTAGCAACTCATAACTGCCATCAATCTGTCATTTTCAACATTCAGTGGCCTCTAAGTTTTGCAGTCCATTCAGTAAATATCAGATTTTTGTCTGATTTTGTAGAGGATTGGACAAAATTAATTTCTGAATCTAGCATAACTTTTCAGATTCATAGGATAATTTATCCTTGAAGGGACCTCTGGATTTCATCTGGTCCAACTCCCTGCTCATATAAATTATGCTGGCAGAACTCACATGACTACATGCTATCTGGAGAGATATTGAACCAAGTACTACTGAGAGCTCCTGTCTCTGAATAATTTTCCCTTTCAAGTCGATGTGGTGGGTCACCTTTTCTTGAAGAGACCATGTAGAAAGAACACAGGTCTGAAATAGTTCCACATGTTAAGAGAATTCCTTGTGTCTGCAAACTCAGAACTTCATGAGCAAATTCCCTTCAAAGTTTTTTGAGTGCACTAGATAGAGAATGAGATTGATTTCATCCCTTGAGCACCAGCTTGGTAGCAAAGCACAAGCTGGCCTTCTATTCACACACCTCCTTTTCCTTCTGAGCTAATTAGTCTGTGCTTGCCCCCTACCTATATATCTGAGTTGCCCTCTGCAGGCTTGTCAATGTTAATGAGGATACTTTGATGGGATCTCACTAGCAAATTTTGCTGTTCGAAGAGCTAGCACTTGGAAATTGTGGCCATCAAAACAACACAAAACCACTCTTTCTCTACTGTCATGTACCCTTCATGCATCAGAGTAAATCAAGGGCAATGTGGAATCAAGTGCTATCACTGGTTTTATTCCTTATAGTCATGCAGATACACTCCTTTTCTTCCACCTTACTATGACCCTTCTTGATTTATGGGGAGCATAATAGTGTAGGGCTTTGACTGAATATGTGCTTGCTGGAGAAATTAGTATCTCAAGACTGTATTCTCATGCTGTTTATATATATAGAAACCCAAAGGGATTCTATGAATGTAAGCAAGACTGAAATATGCCTCTTCTTTTTGACTCACTTTCTTCGGTGTATTTCATTTTAAAACTTCTTTATAATAGAAGAAACACTCCATTGTTTCCTTTGCTCGGTTTCTTTTCTAGGCCCCATACTATTGCTTCGATTTTCAAGGCAGTAGATGTTTTTTTCCTTTTGTTCAGATTATCCAGCTGCTTATCTGTTCCATCAGGTAAGGAGGTACAGGAGCAGCTGCCTGCAGCTGGGCTTTTCTTACATGGAAATACATGGAAAACATCCACTCAAAAACACAGCATCACACTGAGAGATGCATGCCCAAATGTAAATGAGAGCTAAAAGCATGATGCACTGAATAACAGCTTAAAACACCGTTTATCATTTGCTGGTATTAACTTGTGCAATAAGTCCTTCTAGAGGAACATCAGAAATGAACAGGCCCGTTAGACTGATGGATGAAGAACTACAGTGTTTTAGTGCCTTCTTGTGCTGATGCCTGGAAGTGCAGCTAAGTGGAACCTCTGAAGATGAATTTCATTTTGCTCAGCTGTAATAAAGGAATGCATTCCTGTCGCATTTTTCAGCTCTTTGCTAACAATGTCCAATAACAACCTAAAATTTCGCAGAGAGAAATATTTTTTTCCTTAGTGGCAGAAAAGCATTTTAACTCAGTCAGCAGCCACTGTAATAGCTGTGGCTCAAAAAAAAATATCTTTTATATTAAAAATTTCTCTGCTGGCAAAAAGCGTTGGCTGGGAAGATGTGATGCTACAGGAATTGCTGTTAGTCCCTCAGGCCCTACAAGTGTCTCTCCCTGACTTGTGCCCAAAGTCAATCACACGGTCTGTGAAAAGCCTCCCTGTCTTGTGCCCAGGATACTCAGGTCACTCTGGCAAGCCACCTATTTTTCAGCTAGGGACTAGGCTGCTTCATGAAGGAGAAATGAAGTGGCTCTGCCTCAGTACAGTGCTGATTTTATTGTTTTGCAATAAAACTGCCCTTTGCAATAACACTGCCTTTTGGGCAGTGGATGGGAAACAGCAGTGTAAGAAGTCTGTCAAGGAAACAGGCCAACGAATAAATGAATAAAATTCAGGCAAACCTCATGCCCATATAATCATATGAAGGGAGAAAGCTGGAAGTGAGTTAGAAAGACTAAGCAAAGGGAAGCTGAGCTTAATCTACAACTCATCATATTGCTCCTTGAAGCAGAGGACAGCACCCAGCACCATTTCCCCTCACTGGGCTCGGGATGCAGCACTTCATCCTCTTCTTTGGGCATAGCCATGACAGTTCCTTGCTCCCAGAGCAAGAGCACAATGGGGCACAAAATCCCTCTAGCTCCATCTTCTTTTTACCTCACCAGGTAAGTGGGAAATGCAGAGAAATTAGATTTTTGCGGACTCATGTTTTCATTGCAATATGAGAGTAATCACTCCTTTCCTCAAACCTCTTCCTCCTGGGTCACAACGTCCAGCCAGTTTTCACTCCTGGCTCTGCAGAAATGCTCAAATATATGGTCAAAAGGCTTGGGAAACAGAAGGCAAGTTAGATTACCAAATTAATTATTTTACTAAGCCATTTTAAAATAGTCAAGCTACACATCAAGAGCGTTACTGTTTGAGAGTAGTTTATAGTCTGCAGAAGTACTTTTGTGCCACTCTTTCTTATTGCAGGATTTTCCATTTTCTCCTGAAATATGTTGCAAGGAGAAAGAGTGGTGTTAAGATAAAATACCTCTCTGAGGTATAGGGCTGCCACATACTGCATGAAATATAATGGAAAATACAATGGACTGGAATTATAGAAAAGGAAATATATACTGGGTCTGGAAATATAGATCATATGCACACTCTGTTGATCTATGAAAATTTTCCTCAAAAAAAAATCCTAGAGGAAATCCCAGTTCTTGAATCATTTTGAGTACAGTGGGATTTTGAAAAGTAGCCTGATAACACTGATATGTTGAAGATTGCTGTGACTCAATTATTTCCACATCACAGTCCTAAATTCTCAAGTAAGATGTTCTCCATAGCTGTCAACCCTGAACACTCAACCTGAGAGCTAAGGTTCAGACTAGATTATTTCCACTTTACACATTGTCACCAGCAATAAAGATTATCCCATGTGAATTATGTCCACAGAGATACCTATGTCTCCTCTGTGGCTTTGCACAGATGCAGTTGATGGAGTCTTTGAAAATATTTCTTCTGCTCATCCATGAAGCTAAATGGATCCTGCAGCTCATCTTCCCTGCATTCAGCCATCCAGGACTATGAGAAGTGAAAAGCAGGAAACACAGGGTTGGCTTTTGGTTTGTTTTTTTATTTATTTATTTCAGTTAGCCAAGAAAATATTTATCTTTTCATTAAAATCAGTAAAGGGGAAAGAACTGCAGTTCTGTGTGAATCTCATTTTAAAGAGCCACCAAAAATGAGTCTAAATTAAATATGCTGAAGTACAGCACAGGAAACAGTCATCTGTTCATATAGGATGGACAAAAAGACTTAATACACATTTCCAGATCTAATTACTACTATTCTGTGAAGTTCTCTACCGGTTTAGGTTGCATTTCGGATGATGTTTTTAAAGAAACTGCACAGATTCCGTTGAAAATATTCTGTTACTAGTCTTTCATCAGGCCTCCAGCAAGCTAATCAATTAAAGGCTTTTGGGGACAACAACAAAACAATCCATTTGGGTCACTACGTGAAATAAAAACGTCGTTACTTTGGAAGTGCCTTTGTCCAAGAGCAGAAATATGCTTCAGGCTGGAGCCAGCTTTCTGTAGGTCAAGACATCAGCTGATGTTAGTTTGGAGCAAGTTATTTTATTTTGCAGTAAAATAGATGGAGGGTATGTTAGTCCTCTCAACAGAATGATTCTCTTCTTGCTCCAAGCAAAAGCCTAGCTACTGGCAATGCAGTTCACTATTAATATTTAGCATTTTCTTCAGTTTTCTTCATGATATAAGTGGTTGCAAAAGCTGTTCTCAATCAATCACAGGATTAACTAATTTCAGTGGAAGAAAGTTTTGATTCTCAACACATAGTGAGACTACTTTCAGGTGAATAGCAAGAAGATAAAGCAAGCACTTACAGTTTCAGATGCATACAAGATTATAGAATAATTCAGAAGAGAAACAAAATGTCTTCTGTTGTTTAGTATTGACCAAGATCAATCCTAGAAACGTTTGCAGTATCTTGTGTGTGTATATATATATGTTGGACTAGCTATTAACCAGATGTAATGAGTGCTCTATTAAATCTCACATTCCAACCCAGTAGAGGGCAATAGAAGTATATGATCAAAAGCCTATGTGTTACCTAAAGCCAGACTTTTCCTACAGCATCATTTGAGTTGCTAATTACCTAGAAAAAACAAGTAATGTTCTCCCTCTCATGTGAAAACTGGTGGGCTATGGAGAGGAAGGGAATACACTATTCTCCCTGTGCACTTGAGTTAGAACTATAGGCAATAGGTGGAAATTAGAGCAAAGTAAATCATTCTTAAGCATAAGAGAAAGTCTTCTATTTGCAGGGACAGTTCAGCATCAGAGTAGATTTCCTGGCTGTGGGATCTCTATCACTGGAGGTCTCTAAGAACAAACTAGGCAGATGTCTGTAAGGAGTGAGTTAGGGACCCCCCCTTTGGGAACAGCGTGGAATAAGCAAGCTCTTGAGATCCCTTCCAGCCATATTTCCTATGACTGATTAAAGGACTAAGTGGTTTCTCAGGTATACCATAAAGAGCTGTTAATTGAAAAATAAGTTCTCAAAATTAGGGTACAAAAAGCCCTTTTTAAAATAACCTCTACTCCTGGTTTTGGAAGATGAATGTTGTTACTTAATAACTGTATGAATACTATAATTTAGACACGTCCCTATGTAGGTGAAGAGTAGTACCAGCATCAGAAATGGCTGCTTATCTACGTGCTGACTTAGATCATCAGGGTTAAATGTAAGTTTATGGTTCCTTGTGGCAATCAAGCAATGATCTCCAATGGAAACAGAAAGGCACAGGACTAAAAGATGTATTAAAACTACTTTCAATCAAAGATTTTCCTCTTTTTCTGTAAAGTTAAAATTACAGCTGTTTGCCTGATAAAAATTTTCAAAAGAAGGAGAGAACAAAGATAATCTCTTATTATTACTGTTTCTTTCAATAAAACCATTGTGAATATAGCATCCAGAATAATGTGGGGATTATTGGTGATCTCATAAAAGTTTTTAAGTTGGCAAATATACATCTAGAGTAAAACTTTACCTTCAGAACTGTTGTACGTCAGTTATTACTGCATGTTACAATTCCCTCTGCAGACACAGTTATGTCAGATTCTTTCCGCAAAGCGCCCCAAATATCACTAAATCTCTGGAAAAATGATAATGTACATATTTTAAGAAATAATAAATCGGGGGCAGAGGGAAAAAAAAAAAAAAAACCGAAAAAAAACCCCAAAAAAACCCCAATACAGTTATTCACGATAACCTCCAGTAGCAGATTAATCTGAAAAAAACTATACCATGCAGAATGGGTGACTCTTAAAGATCTTCTGGAAGCCTCACAAAAAACATCTAAACCTCGCAAGATGGAATGATAATAAAAATATAAATATCTAATACATATAAAACTGTATATGGTATACTTTAACTATAAAGCAAGTCTACACTCTTACAACAGAATTAGAAGGAAGAGATATATAATAATTTGCATTTACACTTGGCCATAGCCCATTCTTATATTTTGTGGGTTTTTTGATTGTGGTTCATATTCAGAGACCACAAATGCAGGCATAGTGGCAACAAATGAGAAGGAGAACTGAGGTCCAGAGTAAGATAAGCTGAACAAATGGATAGGAGAAAGCAAAGGGAAAACAGAGGAGAAAAAAGCAGGAGACGGAGAGAGCAGGCAAGTATTTGGTCTCCCTTTAATTCACACCATTCTAGAAGGTGTTCAAACCCCTGAGGGAAACAGTAAAAAGGATTCATTATAACAGGTATAGCTTGTTAATCTACACTTGAAAGAAAAATTGATTTTTCTTAAAGGGAAAGAAAAAAGTGGTTTACAGAAACATATCTCCATGGAATACAATTTACTTATGGAAATTACAGCTGCAGGCTATTCTATTGGAAAATTGTGCATGATAGAAAACAATGTTCTGTAAAAAAATATTAGCTCTGCAGCTTATTCTGATATAGATAACACTGCAATAGTTACTTCTATCAGTCTTCATAATGCAAAGTATATAATAATCATCATCTACATTTTTTAAGACAATTTCTCTGTGACAACACATAACACAATTATACACCAAATATATGTGTTTCTCCTATCTGGAGCATTCCTACACCAAGGGAACAGAATACCAGGCTTAGAGGAGCCTGGAACAGGAATAATAGTGTCTTTGGATTTTTTTCTTTGGCTATGGTTGTGGTGGGACGTAGCTGGGTGTTGCAGAAAGTGCTGTTCTTCTCATATGAAAAGCTTAATTATTTGTATGCTAGCCTTCACTGCTTGGGTCATTCAAGAGAGTTCATCTTCCCTAATTTTAAGCATATATATATATAGACACCTAAGTCTGAATCAGATCTGACTCTGAGACTAATCAACGGAAAGAGATAAGCAGAGCTGTGCACATGCATGTGTACCAAGACCTGGTCAAGTTGTATGCAGAAAACAAAACAAGACTGAATCATTTATAGCTGTGTTCTGATCACTCTGGTTACCAACAGGAACTTAAACTTACTGATTTCCTTGCAAGGCTACTTACTCTTAGACAGCCGTTCCTTGATTTTCACCATGACTCTAACAGCATAGTAAACCGATCAGTATGGGGAAAGGAATATTGTGGCAGCTACATTTCATACCTTCTCTTAGCTTCCCAAACAACCACTCTAGGTATAGTATTTACTCAATAATCATGTATTAAAGAAATATTTATGTACATGCAATGTTCTCCTGACATTTATTCAACAGAAAACCAGCTTTAAAATATGAGGCCATAAGTAGAGTTCAGTTATAGGAAAAACAGACATAGAAATGAAGAGAAATATACAACTATACATAACCAGGCAATGGTAACTACAGATAGTCCCTCTCTCAACAACAGTAATCTTCTGCCTGTGCTAATAAGGACTCAACATCTGTTATTAAAAGTGAAAGTAAAAGAATGCACACCCCCAAAGTTGCAGTCTGCGTGCAAAAAGACCTCTTACAGAAGAGTTTCTAAAGACTAGCTAGGTGTTGATATCTTCAGTTCTTATTTAAGTAAATGCAATAAACCTGACTCTGCTCAGCTATCTAACATGGCTGGTGTTCATGTTAGTTCTCATGCTATTTATATGTGTAAACCTTATGATATAATCTAGCCTCTTGTACTTGGACTTAAGTTAGATCACTTTTTTGGACAGCTTTGTCATTTTCCCAGTTAATGCTAGCCAGATGTCCTAACTCATGCTGTCATGGTCTCATTTTAAAGTTGCTGTTGTTTTTGTTTGAGCCCTAAATTTCCTATTTCCTCTGGTACAAGGGAGTATAAACAACAAATCCTGGCCCTATTCACAGGATCCTCTGGAGCCCCCAGGCCGTGAAGGCACCTGTCTACAGCAGCAACATTCAAGGAGAGGCAAAACAATGGAGTAGTAACAATGATGTGTAAAGGACAACATGATCCAAGCAATGGCAACTGTCAAAGAGGGCAGAAATACATAAGCTGTTGTGGAGAGGCAGAAAAAAAGCCACCTGTGCATATAGGACATGCTTTTCTCTTGTACTAGTTTTCCTAGCTCTGGTATTGCCTTGCTTCCCCAGTCACTCTGTCAGAGGGAGGGAAGGGGAGGGACTCACAAGAAACAAGTGACAACACCTCGTTCTTCCCTGTATTTGATGCCTTTTCATTGAACAAACTCCTTTTTAATAACACTCTCTCTTAATTAGACAGGTAAAAGTGTCCATGAAATGGGTTTCTATAGCTACCTATTTTTAACACTTTAATTTGGCTGCGATCACCGCACATCTGGCTCAGTAAAAATGAAATCAAATTGTTCATCATCATCTGAACATAGCTCAAGTGGGATAAAGGTCATGTTTTGAAACAGTTAAAGCAATGTGTGCCCTGGTCCAAACCTTCAATTTAAAACCTGAACCAGCTGCTCAAGCCAGTTCTTTAAAGGTCAAAATAATTGTGTAAAGGTACATGCAACAGTGAACTTTTCAGATAATGTCTCTCCAAATGGGTAGTGAGGAATGACAAACAAATGGATGACTTCTCCGTGGCACTATGTCCTAATGTAGGTAGCATCTGAGGCATTCAGTAGCTATGGTACTTTCAGAAGTTGACCCCACTTCTGCCTGATCCTGAGTGCCTAAATGGGATCATGGCAACATTTTGTTGCATCTGTGAGCACAACTATCTAAAGATAACGATAATCAAGCCTACTGCCTGTTCCACAGGGCCAAGTCCCCCTTGTCAAAGCACTTAGCTGGTCCACTAAAGATATAGTCAATTAATGCTTCTGAAAAGTGGATCCCTGATATTCTAGGCACTTTAGACAACCCTTATTCCACCCACCTTTGAACACAATGTTCAATGCAATTAACTGTTAGAAAAGGGAAAGAGAAGTAGAAAAGAGATAGAGGGAAAAATTTGAACTTCTGCTCCTTCGCAATTTGAATGCAGATCTAGCCATAGAACAAAACTAGGAAAAGCTTTAAAAAAAAAAAAAAAACATAAAAAACCTTATTGAGCAGAATAACCATTGTAACCATGCCTCTCTTCTTTTGGGAGAACCAGCAATACTGTATTGACTGAAATATTCCACTCTTTTTTAAGGACATCATGCACAGGAAACCTCTTTGCTTTTAGTTAAGTAGCCAAAGTCCATCAAGGACCACAACCCCAAAACAGGTCCTTCAAAATCTTCTAGGAATTTGAGTTTGCTGTATGAAAGACGACAAAGTATGTTGAGAACAGCAGCACCCGGGTACTATGCACCATCAGAAAAAGGGTTAATGCATGTGCAGAATGAGATTAAAAGTGGCTTCAGGTGAGTCTACTTACCACTCCACTCAAAGGATTGGCTTTTAATGCATTTTGAAGATCGCTTTTGCTCAGCTTTAGTTATAGCTTTGCTCAGCTTTGTAAGACACTTAAGCAATTAGAGCTAAATTTTATAAAAATGTGCTTGCCTTCTTTGAAAATATGCTGCTGTTGGTATTTGCAAGAGCCTCTATGCACTTACCTCCTATTCTCTTGAAAATTCCGGTGGGTACATATCTGCATATTTTCATGCTTAGATAATTGTGTGAACCTGCATCATAACTGAATTTTCCTAAGCAGGAGGCAATTGCTTTAAAGGGGCAGAATATGAGTACCAAGTGCTCAGTTTGAATCATACATTATTTTTATTAGTTATCTAGTAGGATCCTCCTACTCTTTTTCTGTCTTCTAACTTAACATTTAAAAATTCCTAAGTGAGTATTTCTGATTTAGAAGAAATCAGACTAGTGTTACTCATGATCGTGAAGAAGATTTCACTGTGGATTATCAGGGAAGCTTTGGTGCTGTGTGTACATGTTTATATAAGAGGCACTTATACAGAGGTAAATTATAAGTCCCTACAATAGTTTTTCATCTGACTGAAAAGACCTTTGCAAGTTCTGGTCTATATAAATACTGAGTCAGGAGCCAAGTAAGCATGTAATACTTGCTGAATTATTCTAATTGTCATGGTCTAGCATAAGAGTCTCTTCTGTGTGATTCAGCAAAAAAACTTTTCCAATATTTAAGAGTAACAAAGGGGGACCACATGAAGAGCAGTTAATGAGCTTGATGCACCACTGCAGGGCAACCTGGGCTGGATTACAAGATCATCTTCATAGTGTTTATATCTAACTGGCTTTCTGAGATCTTCAGAGCATTACAAATGATAAACACTCTATGAAATAGCTTTAATTGACGTATTCTGTTATTTAAACATACTCAGAACTGAACATTACATAGCTTCTAAGGGATATTTTCTAACTGGACAGCTCTTTTCAGTGTTGTTAAAAAGTGATGTACAGTTGATCCTATCTGTCTCAACTTTAGCTAAGAAACTGCAGCTTTAGCCTAAAATATTTTGGTTTTAGATGATGACAAACTAGGCAGCCTTATGTTTCTGTAGCAATTGTTAATGTCTGTGAATATGTTGTGTTACACATTTTCATGTTCAATTCTGCATGAGTTTTGTTAAATGTTTGAGTCAATGTCTTAGTTTTGATTTTCTTTTCCAAATAAAATCTGATGTCTTTGCTTTTTAACAGATAAATTTCCACTCATTTTTGTGACTGTTTCAGTTACAGAAATATGTTATCATTTTCATAATTCCTTAACTTCTCTTCCTGTGAGAATTAATTTCAGAAAGCAACTTGAAAAAGATTACTTTCCTGTAAACAATTTTTTTTCCAGAATTTATTTATTCCATCTATTTGTGGAATAAACATATTGAGAGAATGTCTTTGGTTGCCTGATGATAACAACTAAATCAATATGAGTCGCATGAGGAAAGAAAAAATATTTTCTAATTCTCTAATGGCCTGAAATTCTGGAGACATTTTCCCACTTTGTATATAGTTACATTTATAATAGTTGTGGATCAGTCAGCTTAAAAAGTTCTTAAAGAGCTGGCCCAGAACCCCAATAATTATAAATGTTGATTTTTCAGCAGGTCTTAGAAGAAAAGCAAATTCTAAAGATTTGGAAGAAAAAGAATGCTGTGCCAGTGCTTAGAAAGTGTAAATAGAAATTATCCACCCAGTGATATGTCTGTCAGTCTGATTTTGTTCTCTAAATGTAATGGAACCGTTCAAGCTGGATTCAGTTAGTGATCAGTTGGACAGTTTGATCAATGTGGTTCATCAAAAAAAAAGGAAGATTACAAGTTTTGATTATACCGGTAGATGGCAATGTAATATATTTCATTTTCTGGAAGGCATTCCATTAAACCGAATTAGACTACAAAATAAACAATGCAACCGTTAAGTTCATTAAATTTGATGGACTTACTGTTATATCTTGAGATACACCAATAGGCAATTATCTCTGGAAGGATGTGTTTCTGAAAATCTTCTGCAGGGACTGGATCTTTGTCTTAATGAAATTAACACTTTTATCTGTGAATTGGTAGGAAATATATTACTACTCTATGAACTCTATGGTGTAGTGAATCACTAACGAAGAGTGAGCTAGACTGTCTCTGAAAGGAGGCTAAAAATATGCATTTAATGTGGCCAAATCAGAATTCATCTATCTGACAATGAAGCAAATAACCCATACTTGCAGACATGGAAATTCTAAGAAATGATCTGGGGTTTATGAAAGATAATCAAATAAACATGAGTTTTCGGAACAGCAGTGTCACCAGCAGGGCTAACACGCTGTGTTAGAGTAATGGGGCTCTATAAGCTTACACTTACTGTGAGCACAGCCGTGAGAAACAGATCAGGTGATACTAAGATAACTTATAGCAATAAATAATGAGAAAAAGAGTGTGGAATGATGGATAAATTGGATTCATCCTGAAAAAAAAAAAAAAAACAAACAACAAAACCCAAACCAAAACTGAATCAGAGTGGGTACGCTGGTATGCAAAAATCCATCAGTCGTGGACCAGTGAGGGCCCCAACACTGAAGTCTGCCTAACCTCTCAGCCACCTCCTGACCCTTCCCTCCTCCTTGTCCTGCTGGGATAGGGTGGGACCCTTGGGGACCTCTGCCCCACCAGGGAGGAACCCACCAGTGTGACAGCCTGCAGGGTGAGCCAGGACCAGAGGAACAGCTGTCACAGCTGGCTGGCCGGCCTCTGGTGCTGCATGGACAAAAACTGCATTGCTCTCCCCTTGCTAAACTTTCTCCTTGTTACGCAGATCTGTTCATTTCCAATATAAGTCAAGGGCACTTCATGAAGCTGTGCTTTACAGAAACGGTTTCTGAAACCATTTCAATTATACTTTTCATACACAGCCCACAGTACGTTATTGGTACCACTTTTTGGTTAATTTCCAAGAAAAGGGGATAGAACTAGAAATGTTATAAAATTTCTGTATTTAGCAGTGATGTGGTTGCAATACAGGCACTGTGCTCAGCCGCTGGTAATTGCAGTGCAAGGAGAGAATATTGCTTGCTACATTGGTGAAAACTTACAGAAGATCCACAACGATGATTAAAAGACTAGGAAATAAGCTTTTTTTTTATCAAGGATTAAGAAGACATAGTCAGGACACATCATATTATCCCAGAGTAAAATTACCTATAGGCATTTGATAATAATGTCTTATAAATATTTTTGACAATAAACATTTGTAACAGCAGAATATAGCAAAGCTTGGTGACAGGGTAAAGAAGCAGGTAGAAAAATTCACAAATGTGCAAAAAAGAAGGAATCAAAAAATCTCTGAGGATTAGTAGTCTATTATTCATCACTGCAAATGTTCAAATCGAGATCTTCTCTCCATAAAAGACATGTGTTGTGGTTCAAACTTTATTAGTTACAGTATATACATTGGATTTTGTCTTATGGAAGGTAGCATTATACTGTGGCTTTCTCAACTAATTCAACAAGACTTTCAAAGTATCTCAACCAGCATTTGTTAGGGTCTATTTAGAAAGCACATTGTGTTACAGAAGGAAGGATAGAACCAAATAAAATGTGTTTCATCTTCTAATTTATATATCATACATTTGTAGCCTACTTTCTGTCTTCATATCTACAGCTGTATGACAGCACCTTGTGCTTGCACAGTACTTGACAGTGGAAGTGCTGGTATTTGCCCCATTTAGACCCACTAAATGCTCCTCTGAAGGTACCAGGTGACTGTTCAGTCTAACCTATTGAATGATTCCTTTGGCACAATGGATTGATACAAGCTGCATTGATAAAACATCCGCTTGCACAACAGCTGTCATTATTCTGAAGGCATACAGGCCAATTCACTAATTTGTATCTTGATAAATGTATAATAAATATATTTTTATTTTAAATATACTTGAGCATTATTCTTATCATTGCAGGTCACACCAATTTAGAAGGCTAAATCCTATATTCAATAGTTCTTTACACTCTAATCTTCAAAGGAATTTAAGTCTCTAACAGCCATTAATATGACAGGGATGTAATGGGGTAATTATCACTAGTTAGTAAATGAATTACCATACATCACTGTTCAAAATAGGACCTGGCCATCTGGATCACTCAGGCAACACCAAGTATATAGCACCAAGTATATAGAAACTGAGACATTAAATTCTGTTCTGCAGCAGTTTGAATCCAGTGAATTGCACCAGATGCCAAACTGTACAGAGTTGGATACCTTTGTGAATATGAGTGGGCTGAGGGTTCTTTGCCTAATCACCAGTACAACACCCACTTCTTTCCATTCCACCTTAGGAGGATGCCAGCCTTCTCAGACTGAGTCAGTCTTCACTTTCTGATTTGTGCATGACACTAGAGAATCGTCCATAAAATTGTTATTTCCGCTAAGTTTTATTTTTGTTTCGAAGGCAAGCATATGATCTCTCTTTGCAAAGGCATTAACATTTCCTGATCAAACCCTCTTTAGCCCAAACACTAGTAAATATAAATAGAAGATTAACCTGAATGAAAAGTTCAAGGGAGTAATTTAGTATTAATAACTCATGTTTTATCTTAGATCATTAACGATTTATTTTGTTGAAATCATGGCAAAATGCACAATCATACTATAAGGAAAATATAATTAATCACAACAGAAAATACCATATCACTTAGGAACTAATATCCAATCTTCCATTCCAATGGAAGATTGATGCAAAAAAGTAATGCCAAATGGCATGTAAGAGAAAAGGAAACTCATTTTGCTAGTATTTTCTGTCAAGAATATTTGCCTAAGCAGGAAAAGCTTGTAGGTGTCCATGTCAGGAAAAATATATAACACAGGTAACTGAATAAGCTCAGTCTGAGCTTCCTTTGCTTTGAAAATGCTATGCCAGATATTCGAGGCAAAGTGAGTGAAATTTTTCCACAAGATTTTTTCAACAGAAAAGTCAGATTGAAGACAGTTGCAGCATTTTTGTGCATTAATATTTGTTTTAGTAAATTTATTTCTAAATAAAAAAAGTAGTTTAAAACTTTGTAGTCTTGGTGGCGTGGTTCTTTTCTAAGCATACAATTTAAAATGTACTGCATAAAGGATACCTAATTTATAATTTACTTTTATTTTTATTTTTAATGTTTACTAAAGCTTGAAATTTTAGTAATGAAAGATTTTCTACAGTGTCTTTTAGCTATCTGTCTATAAAAAAAATATTTTCAAATTGATCTCAAATTGTTTTTTTCCCCTGTTCAGATTTAAACCAAATTCAGAAATATTTTGTGTTTTTCTTTTTTTCACCTTTTAAATTCCTCTAGCTTGCAGACTTATTTTTAAGAAAGAACCTAAAAA
>VXAK01013770.1:78944-102505 GCA_013399435.1 Arenaria interpres | reverse complement strand
GAAAAGGAACAAATAAAAAAAGTGATGTTACCATCAAATGGATTACTGTACTTATTTTAAATACTTTCAGAGAGAGAATAACCAATTGAGAGAGAATTGCCAAAAGAGAATCAGCTCCACTGGTGATTTTAAATCTTGTGGGTTTACTCTGTTACCATCACCTTATGGAGGGTGTTATAAAGCCCTTCACCAGGAGACTCTCTGATAAAGCAACTACCCAGAGAACGGAGACTGTTATTCATGTGAGGTTGTGCATAGCTCCACTGGATAGAGAAACTCGTCACACTCATGTAACCCGATAGTGTTTCTGTCCTTGATTCCACAAACTTCCACACAGATTTTTTTGAGTCGGAATTCGTCAGGAGGTCATTCAGTCCAGTAACACTGTTTTGGCATGATGGGATTAATGATTAATGTGGCCTGAGACTGACAGCTCCCTCACTGCAAAGCTTTTGATGGTTCTAAACTTTGTGCGTTCTACATCAGCATGGAAGCCTTCAGAAGATTTACAAAAAAGGAGTCATAGTGATGACTCCAGTTATGATCAAAAAGCTCTCCATTTTCATGCAAGTTTTCTTCTTTCCCCTGAGAATGGACTAGAGACTGTACGCTGAACTGCAAAGAAGTTTTCCATTGAATGTGTTAACAAAACCAGTATCTATAAAGACATTTTGGTTTCAGTGGAACAGTATTTTATGATAAAAATAAAAAATTCTAAAAGTGCTTTGCCTGTTCACTTGATGAATTAGGCAATAGTTCAAGGTGCTTTGACAACACGGAGCCCTAGCTATGTCGGGACTGTAATTTGTTAAAACATAGAAACTTTCGTGAAATTTGACTCTGAGATTACATTTGTAACGACTTCATGGATAAAACAATACCAAATACATCTCTCTTTTTGGACTACCAGCAGTATTCAAGCCTGGCTGTCACACAGTTCATTTTCAAAATGCTCAGAGCTAAAGACCTGAATTGGGATCCCCCAAACTCTCAGTCTGGAGATACTTTTATTCTCTTGAAAAGATTTTATTACAGTCATTAGACTTGCCATATGTTCCTTCTTTATCACCTCCTTCCTCACTGCGAATAGCCTTCTCTGGTTGGAAGTGACTGACACATATACGTGAACTGGGTTTGTGGTCCAGACAGGCAGGTTATTCTCACATTGCACCTATGAACAAAGCAGTCTCTGCAAGAAGCCCTATAAATTTACTGTTTCTGATTATTCTGCTATACTTCATACTTTCAGTTGAATTCCTATGAAGATGAAAGGTGGTGAAAGCTTCAGCAGACTCGTTTTCAACAATGTGTCATTTTATAAGCGCATTAACCCGTGCTTTAAGATCTCCACTCTTTGCCCTTTTCTTTGGGCATTGATATTTTGTATGCGCACATAACAAATAAAGCATAGGGTTTGCTTGTGTAAAGTGTGTCTGTCTGGCACTGGTTTACCTTTGATACTGCCACAACTGAGATCACTTCTGCCTCTTTCAGATTAGAAGGGGCTTCTGGGATCTAAACTCTGTCAGGATACAGTTTTTGGAAGGTGCTTTCCAGTTAGGTGCCGAAAGTACTGGATGTATTAAGCCTCAAGACATGGTGCTGGGTCTAACTTTTCTCCCTTGACAAAAGGGCACAAGAGTGAAATACTGAAGTTAGCAACATGGAGAGGACTTATGTTTTGTTTTTGTTTTACTGCTGGCGTCTTGGCCTCAGCAAGTCAGCTGCTGACTTTATGATGTACAAGTTGAGTATCTTAGTCAGAGATGTCCAGACTCTGGGACACTGTGTTTTATCTGGTGTTTTTGCTGTTGTTTGTTGTTTTTTCCTTAGGGCTTAATAAATAACTTCAAAATCATGTTTTATAAAAGCATTTTACAAATAAAAACTGTTCACACTGTTGTTTTTCTTTTGTTTTTGTTTTTTTTTTTTTTGAGGTGGAGGTATTTTTTAATTTTTTATTTGTTTTAGTAGTGAATGCCCATTGAGTTTAGTGGGAGTATAAAAGAACAGAACAAGATTCAAAATCGAGGTATTAGGATTTGACCCTTTGTAGTCCCTATCATTCCACTACCATGCACACATCATTTTGAAAATAATTTAAAAATGAAATGGTGGACCATTTAATACCCAATAAGAAACCTGACTCTGTGATGAAAGAGAGAAAGCTAACAGTGCAGAGGATGTTAAGTATGACTTAAAGTCTTTGCCAATGCAAAAAATACCAGCCAAATCCGGATAAGCTGTACCTCATTTATCCCCATACTAATTTTTTAAGTAACATGAGTGGATGGTCAATCTTCGAGTAAACACATATTCAAAATTAACAGATGTATCCTTAGATTGTTGAATATATCTGGCAATATACATATATGAATTTGCAGTAACAATGTGGCAAACCGGTAAAATTAAATTTAAAAGGAAAAAGCTTGCAATTGTATTTTGATTGCTTTTATAAGAATAAGTCAACCTTCCGAGAAGCTTGATCTTTTAGCAAGCGAAAAGTAAATTTGTTCTGAAGTTTCTGCTTTCACAGAAACAAAATGAATGCCTGCTGACTAAAAATTTTTGTTTCAGATAAACTTTTGTTTCTTTTTCCCATCCTATGTAATGTCATTACCACAATCTTTTCTTTTGCTTTGGTAAAAATCTTAATAGTAAATTAGTAATTTTCCATGCTATTCTGAACAACTATAAAAGAATGTATGATCAACCTTTGTACTGAATTGATCAAAAATTCATAATATAAATAATTATATTTTAATTAGTTCTTTCAATAGGCTATTTCTGGAAGTTGTTACAGATAATCAGTCGCTATACTAATGTAGCCCAGCAATAATTAACGTTCAGCTTTCTGGCACTAATCACCGGAACCATGTCTCGCTTCCTAGCATTTAGGCAGCCCTTGGAAATAATGTGATAAAGCACTCAAGAGCGTTCAACCAATTTGCACACTTGGATGAGTGAGCTTTCCAAGCCATCTGATTTTAAAAGTGGGTGCCTCACGCTGTGGAATATTGTCTCTGCTGAATTTCTGAAAGACAGTTCCGTTAAATGGTGGGGATGGAGAAGAAAACTGTAATCAGAATGTATTAACCTGAAATGAAATTTTGCTGGTCAGTCAAAAAAAAGGGATGCCTAAAAAAAAATAATAATAAAAGAAATTTTTAAAATGTCTGGGAGAAAAGAGTCTGGTTGTAGTTGCAAATATTTTTTTTTTCCCACTATAAATGCCAGATTTGCATTATGTTAACAAACTTGCAATGGGTAGGTTAACTATGATTATGTTACAATTGGTATTAACTTTTCAGAACTTTTTGTGGAATCAAGGTTTGGGGTTTTGTTTTTTTACTTCTTAATTTATACGATAACACAACATTACCTTTGAGCAGTGGATAGAGTGAGGGCTGCATTATCTAGTTTGTTTTGCTTCTGGTTTAAGAGGTTCAGAAGACTCTGAATTTAATAACACATGAAAATGTGTAACTAAAGATTCACATTTAATTGAAAAAACAAATCCCATAAGTTTTAGAGAAAACTTTCAACATGTTCACAAGATCTAAGCACAGCTGAAGATTCTGATGGTTAATACATGCCATTAAATAAATAAATAAAATTACATTTTAAGTGTGTCAGTTAAATTTGCATACAACACTTTTCAAAAAATATCTATTATTCAAAGTCATGCTGTTAAGCAGAACCTGCAAATGATGACCTGTTTGTTCTCAGGCAGATTTTATCTAATGTGATTAAGTACATTTGCTTATTTTTAAATAGTAACTGTTTTGACACAAAATTCATACAGTAAGATACTTCTCTATTATACTCAGTTTATAATCTAGTAATAACATAGTACTTACTAGAAAAATCTTGATAAAAATGTAATTTTAGATTTTTTTCTAAAGTACTTGAAAATCTTGTCTATGCTCGAATAGAGGACAATTAGATCTATAGTATATTGTCAGAAACAATTGAGCCATTTTAATCTGGATGATGAAACAAATTCATTTATTTATTATTTCTATTTCACTTCTTAAAAATATGATGTATACAACTGTGAACAGCTTGGGTTTGTTTTTTTCATCAAAAAAGCAAAACTACAAAAATGCTTTGTGAAATACCTTGTGCAATGCAACATTTTATGTGTGTAAAAAATGTTACCACATAACATTGTTCCTAATTTTTTCTAATATTTCCTATTTTTTCCTGCTAATTTATAAGATTTATGAGACTATTCCATAGTTTCTTTAAGAATTTGGAGATCTTAGGATCAGAAGGGATAGAAATGTGTAAAAGATTAAAGAACGTCAGTGGGTGTGACTTTGCTTTATATTTACATGGTCCTGTGCTGCTAAACTGCAAATCAGTGTCCTGGTTTGAGGTAAAAGAGAGCATCTGTCATTTATTTTAGTAGCCAGCCCAGCCCAAACCATGACACTCAACTAGATATCATGAATTTCTAGATCTGATGGTCACATTCACCTTCCTACATCCAGGATTTCCTTCCATTTCCTAGATCCAGATACAATTTCTTGGCTTCATCCTGTATTGGAGCCAGATCTGGGCATTGTTAAGGCCCACCCATACTTACACACCTTTGTTTTCATGCAAAGACAATGTGAGTACACACCAGGGACAGGAGCCACTGCAGAACATCTTGAAAATTATGTCCAAATACAGCCCATACACCTATCCAAGGACCGATAATATTTTTCTCTGTGTTGAGAAGAACCATAAATATGGAGGAAAAGGCAGGGGGAGACCTGATCTCTCTGCACATACCAAGTAGAAAGTGTCATGACCTCTCTAATACTACTGTGGCTAAAAAGCCCCAGTATGCTTGCCCCTTTTTCAATCAACCAGTATAATTAGTGTTAGCTGCTCTGACCAGCAGTGTTTCTTTCAGTCTTTCTGCCCCTGAGACAACATCTGAATTTCAGAGACCATCTATAAGTTGCACAGGCATCTGTCAGACTGCCCATATCTTACGGGAATCACAGAATATGTAAACCCTGGATGCCTCTGTTGTACTCTCCAACTGCAGACACAAACCTGAGTACTAGTAGCTCTCACTATGGTTGTTTTGGCCACAAATGAGTTGAATTATCTTCACAATTTCCTTAAAAGAAAAAAAAAGGTAAAGTAGATTGGGAAGAAATTATTGTAAGGAGCTAGGATGTGAGATGCCTACACACAGCTGTTTCAATAGATTTTGCTCTTTCAAGGGTAAGGGGAATGATGGGGAAGGTCACTTTCAGCTCCTAAAATCTTCACTAGCTGCTGTGAAGCACAGTAGAGATTAAAATGCCAAGGAGTTCCCTGAGATGTAGGAGATAAGGAAAATTAGCAGAAGATTTCTTCTGTCCTGATATCAAATCTCTCAAGAATATTTCATACAACAAAAAGCAGACAGCCATGTGGAGAAATATATTAAAAAAAAAAAAGAAAAAAAAAAGAAAAAAAAAAGAGAAGAACCTCCTTCCAAGAATTATAGAACAAATACATCAGGACATGCATAAAGCTGAAGAGCTGAAGTTTTCTTCAGTAATTCTAGCTTCCTGAAAGGTGCCACAATTGATCCCCTACCTCTTCATCAAAGAAATCCAAAGCAGGGTTCCTACCTGGAGGTACTGGCCCAGTCCTCATGCTTTCATTGTGATCCATGTGGCAAGTCTTTTTCTGCATCTGGTAAGAGCACTGAATGGTTTAAGGCATATATTCTCTTTTCTGAGCCTCTTCTGAGTTCACAGTCAGTCCTGCAGACCAAAGGAGGTAGGTGATACGAGGCTTCCTCAGTTCCTAACATTGTTTTGATTAATTTTTGTCCCTCATGTGCACTTGTGCAAAGGAGAAACACATGGGTCTGCTTTCCCACTTTAATCATCCCAATCAAGGCATCTCTTTGATCAACATCACAAATCACAGTATATTGCATATTCTACAACAAAGAAGTGTTGCTGTAGATTGATATCCAAATGGCACATAAAAGATCTGGAGCACAGATCAAAAAGGAGATTGTGGTTTTTTGGCTGGTCAGTAGTCTTGTGTTGTACTGTATTACTCCTCTATGTCTTTGGCTTCTGAAAACAAGCCAACTCAGTGAGGTCCTATGGGAAAACTCACTTTTTGTTCCTTATCAGTTTTATCTGCTGGCTATTCATAAAACAGAATCACAGAATCTTCTAGGTTGGAAGCGACCTTAAAGATCATCTTGTCCAACCGTCAACCTAATTTTGACAAAAATAAACACCCACACAACAAACAAAAAGCAACACCATCACTAAACCATATCTCCCAGCACCCGTCTTTTGAACACCTCCAGGGATGGTGCCTCAACCACATCCCTGGGCAGCCCATTCCAATGCCTGATAACCCTTTCCGTGTAAAATTTTTTCCTAATATCCAGGCTGAACCTCCCCTGGTGTAACAATCATGAAAACTTTTTATTGCTTCTGTTTTCTAATTCTATCACAAAATAGCTGAAAAGGCATGAAAATACGTATCCACACAAAGAATATCTGAAACCATCATTGTACTTTGGGTCACAGAACCTCATTTTTCAGCCCATTAAGTGTTTATATACGGCCTCCACGGTCATGCTCCCTCTGGTGAGGCAGAGAAGTTCTGTCAACTCCTTCACATACGGGTAACTTGAATATATAAAGCTTATGATCAACACTGACCATCTTTTTGCCCTTTTCTCTGCAACTTGCACTGTGCCATGCAAGGATCCCACATCAGCTCCCATTCGGCACTCTTAAGCCCTCATATACCAGTGAGTTTGTTCCTGTCACATGGTTGTTAATTAGCAATTAGTTCTTTTGTGGCTCTTCTGAAAATTAAAGGCATGGCCCTCCTGTTCAGTTCAGTTTCCTTCCAAGGTATTTGAAGCTTCCTTTTATGCTGGTATTGAGTGTTTTCGGTTTTATTATTATTATTATTATTATTATTATTATTATTATTATTATTATGGTGTGGCCTTAGCTTGTTTGTTTGTTTTTCCTTAATATTCCTGTGCTTTCTTTCACTTTTGCACATTTTAAACTTTACAGACACAGATGGTCCCCTCATATATGTAAAATTAAACATATGAAACAGCCTACTTACATAAAATAAAGCATATGCATAACTGTTTGCAGAATCAGAGCTTCAGTGTGCACGTCATAAATCCAGAGAGGACTTGCCCATGGCTCCTGCTCAGCAGCCATACAGGTTGGCACATAAGGAGCCACCAGACACTCCTTTCTTGCTCTTTAGGATTTGTCCTCATCCCAAGGCATGTATCTATTTGGTAAAAGTGAAAAGCAGGCACTCCTTCCTGTGCTTCTGTTTCTCATATTGAGACCGGGGGACGCACACAGTGGTACAAGTAACTTATGCCAAGTCACAGTGGTTATTTGCACTGTGGTCATCAGGGTGCAAAGCAGGACTGGATGGTGACTCTCAGAATTAAACACTCTTCTTTTCTTAGTGTACTCAGCAGAGAATGAATAGCTAATTAGTAACTTGCCTTGGTGTTGTATGGTCAATGTGACTACCCTTGGATTTGTAGTTTCATTCAGTTGGGAGGAATTAAGCTAAAATAAAGTGCAAAAAGGCCTGATTTTTTTTTTTTTTTTCCCTAANGTGAAAAATTTTTTCCTAATATCCAGGCTGAACCTCCCCTGGTGTAACAATCATGAAAACTTTTTATTGCTTCTGTTTTCTAATTCTATCACAAAATAGCTGAAAAGGCATGAAAATACGTATCCACACAAAGAATATCTGAAACCATCATTGTACTTTGGGTCACAGAACCTCATTTTTCAGCCCATTAAGTGTTTATATACGGCCTCCACGGTCATGCTCCCTCTGGTGAGGCAGAGAAGTTCTGTCAACTCCTTCACATACGGGTAACTTGAATATATAAAGCTTATGATCAACACTGACCATCTTTTTGCCCTTTTCTCTGCAACTTACACTGTGCCATGCAAGGATCCCACATCAGCTCCCATTCGGCACTCTTAAGCCCTCATATACCAGTGAGTTTGTTCCTGTCACATGGTTGTTAATTAGCAATTAGTTCTTTTGTGGCTCTTCTGAAAATTAAAGGCATGGCCCTCCTGTTCAGTTCAGTTTCCTTCCAAGGTATTTGAAGCTTCCTTTTATGCTGGTATTGAGTGTTTTCGGTTTTATTATTATTATTATTATTATTATTATTATTATTATTATTATTATGGTGTGGCCTTAGCTTGTTTGTTTGTTTTTCCTTAATATTCCTGTGCTTTCTTTCACTTTTGCACATTTTAAACTTTACAGACACAGATGGTCCCCTCATATATGTAAAATTAAACATATGAAACAGCCTACTTACATAAAATAAAGCATATGCATAACTGTTTGCAGAATCAGAGCTTCAGTGTGCACGTCATAAATCCAGAGAGGACTTGCCCATGGCTCCTGCTCAGCAGCCATACAGGTTGGCACATAAGGAGCCACCAGACACTCCTTTCTTGCTCTTTAGGATTTGTCCTCATCCCAAGGCATGTATCTATTTGGTAAAAGTGAAAAGCAGGCACTCCTTCCTGTGCTTCTGTTTCTCATATTGAGACCGGGGGACGCACACAGTGGTACAAGTAACTTATGCCAAGTCACAGTGGTTATTTGCACTGTGGTCATCAGGGTGCAAAGCAGGACTGGATGGTGACTCTCAGAATTAAACACTCTTCTTTTCTTAGTGTACTCAGCAGAGAATGAATAGCTAATTAGTAACTTGCCTTGGTGTTGTATGGTCAATGTGACTACCCTTGGATTTGTAGTTTCATTCAGTTGGGAGGAATTAAGCTAAAATAAAGTGCAAAAAGGCCTGATTTTTTTTTTTTTTTCCCTAATCCATTTCAAACCCTTGAGTTCTTACACAGGGCCTGTTGGCACATCTGAATGCCTTTGTCTGATTAGCTCTCAGAGCATGGGGGCACCCTTTTACTGAGGTTCACAGAGGTCTCATATGCTGGCAGAAGGATATGTCCTTATTGGGTTTTGTATTTTTTGGTGACTGGGGAGTAAATGCCCGTGAAGATGAAATACCAGCATGCTCATCACCTTTTACCAAGCATATTTCCCTGTTTCACTAAGCCTTCATAAGTACTTGGTACAGAAACAGCTCTGTTTGTTGGAGGTGCTTGTTCCCCAAGCTCCTGGGACTGTGCCCAGTTGCAATCACAGCAGTGTTATTGCAGTTCCTTCCTGTCCCTTTGATGTAGCATTTGCTTTTTAAATTCCTGCTGCTTTCACTCATTTTTCTCAGTCTGCTTTTTGGCTTGATTTCTGAAGGTACTGGGGCTCTTTCAGGGACAAGGCTTTAATAGGGAGCGCATGTTTCTCCCACCTCACTGTTATGCTAGTTTGTAGTGTTAAAGCCTGATGGATTTACTAGCACCAACAACCCCTAGAAGCACATCAAATACAGCATCCGTTATAATGCTTAGAAGAAGTCAGCTTTAATAACTAAGAAACTGAAGCCTGTTTATTTCCCAGCTTCTCTCCTTACTCCCTCAAATTACTGCAGGAGTTTAAGGATTTAAAGGACCTGGAGGAGGCCCTTGCTGCCTTGCGGGATGAAGCTACTAAATGTCAAATGCCTTGCAGCAAATAGTGTAGGAACACAACTATTAGTAAAACTGAAGGGATTCATGTATTCCCTTTCATAGTCCAAGAAGACTAAAATGCAGATGGCAAATCTGACATCAACACTGAACCTAAACGGGTTATAAAACAATTTGAGTTAGATTGTCCAGGATGCTCTAGGTAATCATAAAGACTTGGCTTTTATAATTTTTCTTATTATAAATTTGGCAGAGGCCCTATAGCTCCACACAGGATTTTTGAGGGCATTACCATGTGAGAGAGCAATTGGCATTTCTCTCTGTATATAAATGGAGGATGAAGGGATAAAAACCCAAACTGAAACAAGAAGGTATTGAATCTACTATTTTTTTACTAATGTTAGTGTGGCTAAAATCTAGCAATAGATGTACTCTGGGTATGCCTTACATTACTCTTTTAAACCAGCCTTATTTAATTTTTTTTCACAAACACAACATATTTCACAAAAAAATTTAAATTTATTTCAAATTAATAATGGGATTGAAGGAAAACTGTAAATGTTGCGGTTTAATGGACTAAGCACACCTATTGATATTGATGGTAGTAGTGTCATCTCTGCATTTTTGGGTAAGCCACTTATCTTAACATTTGTAAAATGGCAACAGCACTCATTTCCTTACAACACATCCCATGAAGAATAAAGGTCACAGCCCTACTCCAATGAAGTCTAGTAGGCAGAAGACCAAGCTCATTTTAGGAAATGTTGGACAAATTTTGCCCTCGGTTAGACCTTATAGACTTCTGTGGGAGTGAGAGGGTGGCACGAGAAGCAGAATTACTGTGTTGTCCTTTCCTATTCATGCTATGCCAATCATGACAGCATCTGAGCACTTTCCCAAATTAAGACTAAACAAAGAAGACTAATGTCTGTCATGTGAAATTTCATCTCTGATTGTCCCCCACAGAGAAAAGTTATGTGAATGCTGTGTAGGAGGGATGTTGTGATATTCACATAAACAAAAAAGGTAAATGCATATCAAAAAAAAAAAAAAACCCAAAAAAAACCAACCAGACATGCTTATTTAGTTCCTGTTAGAAAGAAAGGTCGAATAAATGAGCTTTATAATTGAACTGGAAAGGCTTCTAGTTTGTTGACATACTCTTTTTTGAAACACATTTTCAAACCCAAGACACAGTTTTCATTCACTGTAAACTTTCATTAACGAACACTGGGTCAAGATGAGGGAAGGCTAACAACATGGACTTATCAGTGGAAGACATCACTTTTATACTGTGAAAAGAAACGAATGTGAAGGACATATTCTGATAATTTTAATTATTTACTAAAACTTACAGTGGTATTGTTTATATTTTTTTTTTAGTAAAGGACAAACAATAATCAGTGATGCATAGAATGGGGAAACTTTGGAGCATCAGTTCATTTTGGGGGCCATCAACAACAATGTGAATACAAATCCCAGCAGCTACATCTCTAGCCACCCATCCCAATACTTAGATTTACACATCCTCAGGTCTAAGTCTTCTGCTGATGTTAACTACTATACAACCCCTGATTTCAATGTTCCTGTGAATCCATTAGTTGACATGGTGCTTGCATAGACAGTTTGCTTTGGACTTGCAGAAATTTTTTGGGTGCAGGAACTAATATTTATTACCTGATAAACTAAGACTTTATGAGGGAGTGTAGTGATAAGATGAGGGGTAACGACTTTAAACTGGAAGAGGGGTGATTTAGATTAGATATTAGGAAGAAATTCTTTACCGTGAGGATGGTGAGACACTGGAACAGGTTTCTCAGAGAAGCTGTGGTTGCCCCATCCCTGGAGGTGTTCAAGACCAGGCTGGATGGGGCTTTGAGCAACCTGGTCTGGTGGGAGGTGTCCCTGCCCACGGCAGAGGGGTTGGAACTGGATGATCTTTAAGGTCCCTTCCAGCCCAAACCATTCTATGATAATTTTAATATCACACAATAAGTGGAAGACAATGCACAGACCAGAATGACATACTTTTGGCCAACCACATCAGACATACATGATCTCACTGCTGCACTAACTGACAAATCTCTACCACAAATGCTGGAACCCTGGACTGACATCTATTTATACTGAAATGACCCTGTCTTTGCTCGGCAGATAGCAGGGATGCTACACAGTTCCTAAAGCAAAATAGGACAGCCCTTTCCCCAGTTACACACTCTGTGCTCTGGTTGATGTCAGTAACCACACTAACCACTGGACTCCTAAGTGCTGGGCATCCTTACGTCAGTAATTAAAGCCTTTTCTCCATAAGACAAGTGTGAACATGCACAGTTGTCTGTCCTGATGGTCTGTGCTGGTATCTCCTTTTTGCAGAAACGTTAAGCTCTCTGCCAGCAGCAAAGCTGGGTTCTCAGCTTCATGTTCCTTTCTTCTGGAGGGAGCGGGGGAAAGTACAATGTCAAAATGTTCAAGGAACAGAATGTATTTAGTTGGAAATGTGGTTAAGAAATTGCTCAAGTTGATAAAGTTTAAGCCCTTTTACTCATTTTCGTCTGATAAAAAAACCCTCTCCTTTTTTCCTTCTCATCAACAAAATTCTCCCACTCCTACAATTGCATTTATTGTGTGTTGGTCATGTTATTCTCTCGAATTCGATATTCTGAACCCTTCCCTTTTTATTTACGTTGAAACACAAATTCCATTTCCAATTCCAACACAGTAATTCTACAGCAAAGCCCAGAGGAGCTTTGAGTGGGTAAGGAATGAAATACTGGATTCACTTAATAGTAAAATTCACTGGAGTTACCATTTTACTTTCCATACATATTTTATAAAGGAATCACATCCAATAGCCGTTGGTTTCACTGTCAGGATTTTCTGATATTGTTCTACATTTGGACTTACCTTTGGCTCACAGCAAATTGATAGATGGGGGTCAAGGCCTCGGAGATTTGGTAATTAAAATCTTCCCTGCCATTTTCTGTATGCACAAGCAGATTATCTGGTGCTGCAGAGATTCTTACAAATGATACTCTAGCTGCCAGCATCACTAGAAAAATCAGACACATTTCCTTGTATTAAGTTCTAAAATAGCATATGGTCTAACAGCCTCTAAAGGATGCTGTCGAAGAAGGCAGTTGCTGACAAGGTCAAGCCTGGTCGTAGCTGGTGAGATGGGGCTTTTTGATAAACAGAAGAGGTCTGGAAGGCAGCTCGGCTTCTAACGTGAGCAGCTCTCGTGCACAAAAGCAGACTGATAAAGCGGTTTGCCCAATCCCAAGGAACTGAAATGCATCTTCATCTACCCTGTTGTGAAGCCGATCTGAATTTGGCGAGTGACTCCAAACTGAGTTGTATAACTAAAAGCACAACTTTATGATCTTAATTTATAAAGGGCTATCAAAAAATTGGCCTGGCCAGTTGCATGAGCCTTTTTTTTCATCAAAAGGTTTTCTCAGAAAGCCCTTGGCACCAAACATATTGTGTATCTGTGCACACATGTACAACACCATTGTATTATTTTCTCCTACAGCCAGTGATTACATATGCCTCTTCGAGGCTGCTTCTGCATGTAGCACTATGACAAACAGAGCAGAAATTATTTTTAAAATACATAGGCAATGCTTATAGTCCTCTTCTCATACTATTGACAATATCACAAAATACTAAGAGAGAAAAGATTTTATTATCGATTAGTTGGTTTTTTTCTTTGGTTTTGGGTGGGTTTTTTTTTTTGGTTTGGTTTGGTTTGGTTTTTAAATACCAAAAGTAACACTTTCTTGGATTATGTCCTCATCCATTAAGGGATTTATATGACAAAGAAATGTTTTCTTATTTCTGCCTATGGGATCTAAAATGTCCTGGGAAGCCCATCTGGACCTAAAGTAACATAGCACTACTGCTCAATCAATTCTATTGAATTTGGTTGAGTTGTTGTTTTTTAATTTAGAGCATTATAATTGAGATCAAACTCTGACCATGATTTTTATAAAATGGTGAGTTAGAGCAACCAACTTAAGATGGTTCTAAAAGGTCAGCATTTCAGAAACTCATGAGCATTTCTCTTTCCTGCCTTCTCTCTAAAAATGAGAGGCTTTGGGGTGTCACAGGTTGTTGAGCCAAAATCATGAGACATTTCTGAAAAGTGATTCTTTTTAGTGTTGGCAACCTTATCTACCTGCCTCTGACAACGCACCGGCCAGGAGAACTGCCTGGATCTTGTAAATAACAGTTGGTCAGTGTAAAAGAGGCCCTACAGTTTAAGGTGCTTTGATGTTATTTCATTTTACACCCTTTGATTTGATTCATAAAGTGGTGCTTAGGAATTCTTTGTAGTGTTCCTTAGCACGATTAAATTTCCAGATGCTTTCCCTCCACTATAGCTCTGATTATATCTTGGGAACAGGCTTTTTTGGTTAGAGGGTGCCATTTTTAAACATTAATTTTTCAAGCTAAGTTTGCTGTTCAAGTTCTGGTCTGGTTGCCTTCTGAATTGTGACAGGCATTGAAATGTTCTTACAAAAAATGATATAATTCTTCTCAAAAAGACTCTGTTTCCTCTTGTTTGTTGTGTCTAGAGGATTTTTCCAGGCATTATCAGCTACACATCATTTATTGAATTATTAAGCTTCAAACAGGTTTATCAAACAAGTGATTGATCCTAAAAAGCTGGATTTTTACATATGCAAACAGTGGTGTTGTCCACAGTGTGCTTATAGTGTTATTTTGAGAAAAACTAGATTTGATAAGATGTTGGGTTTCATGAAAGTGAAAAAGAAACTTGGTGGGTGGATTTTGACTTCATACAGATACAAATCTCGTAACAATTATCAATTATCTTTTATTATAGATGACATATTCACACCTAATTTCTATCATTCTGGATTGTGTTAAATTAAGTAGAGTTTCTTAAGATTTAGAGTACTATGCCCTTGATTAGATTCTAGCCAACAATTTCAAAAAGGAGAGAGGGTTTTGGCTGATTTCATTGTAGGAACTCACAGCAATTCTTCCTGAACAAAGAGTGTGAGTTCACATTTCTCTGTACAATATTATTGTAGTCCATGTTTATGGATTAGATCCATCAGACAGTACAACTGCTCTTTCTTTTTTTTTTTTTTTTATAGTGCTGTAGGCATATGTGTTAGAAAATAAAGATGGAGTCTTGCTTAGGAGAAATGTCATGTTAATGCAAAACAAGAGCAACAGAAGAAGATAAATGCAGGAAATTTTTTGAGGGAGGGAGGCTGAAAATGAAATGAAGAGCTTATGTGGCTGTCTGGGTGTAACTTTGGAATTGCTTTATCATGTTTAAATAAATATAGACGAGTCTAAAAGTCTTTAAATAAATAAAGACTGATCCAGGAGTCTACTTAGAGAACTGAGTTTTGACAGGTACATAATAACCATATATGAATAGTAACTGCATGCAGCCTGTTAGCTTCCAGTCATGTGCTCACCTCATTAAATCATGGTGCCTAGTTGAGTGACAAATTTACAGGTCGTCTTATAATTTGGATTGATGTCATAATTAGGACATATTCAAATGTAAATGCTTTCAGTTGTGCAAGCAAGGCACAATCTTACTTACCTTTCTCTTTTACCCTCTAAATGAACTGTAAGTTC
The DNA here is from genome assembly GCA_013399435.1 of Arenaria interpres. Taxonomy (NCBI): domain Eukaryota; kingdom Metazoa; phylum Chordata; class Aves; order Charadriiformes; family Scolopacidae; genus Arenaria; species Arenaria interpres. Next base: position 87,296 of record VXAK01013770.1, on the reverse strand, counting down.
AGGACATGAAATGGTTCTAAGAAAAAAAAAAAAGAAGAATGAAGATGAAAATCATAGGAGCCAACCGCCATGCTGCTCCGCTCAGCCGTGTTGCAGTTGTCACCACTTGGCAGAAGTCCCTGAATGTGGCTTCTGTTACACCTTTGCTTCAGGATTTTGGTTACATTTAAAATGTGTCAGCTAAAATAAAGGACTTTCACCGTCCCTTGTTAGTTAAAGTGCAGTATCCAGTCTTCCAAAAGGAGTCATAAAGTCAGCGGTCAGTAAGATTGTAAGAGTGATGACAGAACCCAAAAGCTAAACAAGTCCAAATGGAGCCATAAAAAAAAAAAAAAAGCAAGCCATTTTGCACAAACCAGCATATTTTCCTATTTTCAAACTTCAAATGTTTTGCAAATTGCTGGACCCACACCCACTGCCCTATTCTTCACCAGCTGCAAATCTCTCAAAGGATCAGTGTTGCTGTTGGACCGGACTTGATGCAGCCTACAGCTGTGATGCTGGGAGAGGAGAGCCTGGTATATACCACTGCTTCTCAGCTCGGGGTTGCCTTGCAAGATGACTAAGAGGGAAAAGGAAACAGAACACATCCTACATACCCAAACACCTGCAATTGAGAAAAGAAACTAAATTGGGAAAAAGCAAGCAATATAACAGCATTCAGAATTTATGTTAATTTTGAGCTGAGTGTAGGGACTTTTTCAAAAAAAATTTAGATGGTCTGTCATAGGAAAAGTTGAGAAGCATCATCCTCTGATCAGCTGCATATATCCCTCACAGGTCAACATCATTCTGAAGTTCTGTGAGAAGGATGTGGAGGTGACAGATGTCCTGCTCTCTCAGTGTTTGGATCAAGAGGTTTGTTTGCAAGACTAAAGGCTAAATTGATCATGCAGGAAAATCTGACAGGGAAACTCTCTCTTGATTTTCAGGAGAATATTTCAGAAGTCAGGAAACTGCCACTAAGTTTCCGTTTTGCTGTAGAAAATTTAAATTGAAGCAAAATGGTAATTTTAGTGGAGCTTTGACAAAAGGTTGCTTTGCATTGGCTTTACTGGCAACTGCTCTCAGTCAAAGCAAAAAGAACGGAAAAAAAGTAGGTGAGGAGGAATGACAACCAAAAAAATACAGGCCCAAGAGTTTTTGGAGGACAACTGCTATGAAAGCCACAGCATTTGCACATGGCATATCCCTTCTGTGAGTGGAATTAAATTTGCTGAAAATATTCTCTCTCAAGTAGGCGGGAAACAAATTTCTGTTCTACCTGTGAGTTTCTCCCAAGGCCAAATCCATGCCCATCTACAAAGTTGGGTAGCAAACCTGGCAGTTGTATCTGAAGATCGTTAAGTCATTGATCTGTAATGACTGGTGGATTTTGCTTTCAGAAATTTTTTGAGAAATTTATTTTCAAATAGAAAGTATTACCTCTGTATTATGCAAATTTAAGGCTTTCTGACTAGGGCAGTAACCAGTTCGTTGTTCTTACATCATATACAAATGCTGTCATGATACTTTTTTTTCAAGTATTCCGACAAGCGATCAGACACAGCCAAAAGCAGCTAGTTAAGAAAATAACCCGAGACAAGCATGAAATTTCCTTGTGGGGAAAAGACTAAATAACACCTTGAAATCTGTTTCAAGACCATTTGTTCTGATTTTGTAAAAAGATCCAATCACTTTTGTCAGACTTTATTGGCAAGTACACGTGCATTAATATATACATACACATTAAATTATCTGAAAGTATTTGTATAAGATCTTACCAGACAAAGAATGAAGTTTGTATTTCTATTACTGGTTTAAAGAGGGATAATACAAAAGGATGTTACAGAATACTTGAGGCATCATTCACAAGGAATTTAGTGACATTTTCTTATTTTCTTGATTACATATGCTAGGGATTACTTACCTAAGTTACCTTGTGTGGACTATCTGTGACTTCTACTTCAAAAGGTTTCAGCTTATACATCACAAAGAGAAAATAGCAAGTACCAAACAGAGAACAGTGTTGTCTATGTGCAAACAAAAAAAAAAAGGCAGAAAGAGCAGACATCCTCTAAAGAGGAGTGTGTGTGTGAATACTGAGTGATCTACTGTGTTAAATCATATCATTAAATTATTTCCCCCCATCTGAAGTGCTCTAAGTGGCACAGGTAGACGGCGGGGGCCTGGCACTGGAGAGGGAGTGCTCTGCTTCCATCTCTCGGTGAACAAGGGGAAGAACAGCCAGATGAGACTTTTTCATCTGGATTCTTCATTGATCCAAAAGCCAAATGAGCAGATGCTTCAAAGGGGGAGGACAGCTGTGCTATGACAGAGAGGGGAGCACAGATTCTCATAAGCTTTTCTGCCAGGGTGTTCCCACCACTGCTCTGGGACTCACCATAACCGCAGCTACATGTGAAGTGTAAGGGTTGTGGAGCTGATCCAAGAAGAGAGGGAAAAGGTATGTAGCTTGCGGTAAGGAATCTTTTCACATTACTGTCAGATTCCAATTCCTTGCCATTAAAATCCATATGAGGATTCTTCAATACGCACCGACAAAGAGGGAAACAAGGACAGAGAAGTGCTTTCACCGGGGAATATGGCGTTCACCGCGGAAGCCAACAAGGCTGGCAGCAGAAGAAGGACCAAAGCTGACTGTCTGTCGGTGGGCTCAGGGGTAGAGCCACAGGCAGCAAGCACAGGGCACCTCCCGGCTCTCTGGAACCGAGGCCGCTGCACATGCCTGGGCTCTGTGGGAATACGCAAACCTCAGGCACCGGCCTGTGACTGATGCCAGAGCCAGGCAATTGCCTCTCAGATGCTCAGATTGGTAGGCTCTGTTAATGAACCCCTGCCACATGTCATGGGGATGGATGAGAGGGTCCATAGCCCAGGAAGCCGTTCACGCTGCTCCTTCAGCTGCATAATAAAATTTTGGAGGAAAGGGAGCGTCTCAGCCACGGACCAGACCCTCACCACCTTGCTGCCAGCTGCATAGTACAGACCTGACATGGCAGAGCCATGTGAATTTCAAAAGCAACAAGATAAGCAACTTTTTAAAAGCTATCATTACCCTTTATATATCCTTTATTTTATGGGGTTTTTTTCCCCTTGAAAAAAAATCTTGTTGGTTCTCTCAGAAACTCCAGGTGGACGCTCACATGTGCTTCTAATCCCAGCTCTGGTTGCTGCTAACAGCTCTGACAGGGGAATTACATACATTTCAAAAATAACAATGAAAAGAAATTGGCTAATTTAATTACTGGATGCAAAATTAATTTCTTCACATTATACTGGACACATTGCCTGTACTTATAATAGAGAACAGATACTAACCAAACTCTTCCAGTTTTATTCCAGCACATCTACCTTGTTCTGTATTTAGGTACAAATCTCCACCTGAAATATTTGCCTGTTTTGAAAGGTGAGCTGGTGATCACCCATATTCTTTGGTTTCAAACGCTTGGAGGTTTTAAGTCTAACTATAACTGATTTTTTCCTTAATTTTTATAATGCAAACTCTTGTAATCAGTGTTGTGTTATGAGGTGAAGGGGCTTTTTCCTGTTATTATTTGCACTCTGACCTTTAGTTTCAGCTTAATTGTGATTTTCATGGAAACACGAAGTAGAAAAACTAGCTAAAAACAGAATATATAAACCATAGGTCTTTGTGATTTCACTTTACCTTCAGCAAAATATATGAGATTGCAAACTGTGGGGAAAAAAAAAAGAAAAGAAAATATAAAACTCCCTTTTGAGAAAACAATTGTGTATTACCTTTATGCAACTTAAGTATAGAAGTACCTTTACATTTGTACTACATTTATGCTACATTACCTTTACATTTATATTACATCTATATGTAAGTTCCTTTTACTGAGAGAAAATATGTGTTTAAAGGCTTTATTGACTCAGGATCATATTTCAAAACTTTTACTCATCATTTTAGTGAGACAAAGCAAAGTTTTAAGGAAATGGCATTATGATATATCCTATGACTTTTAAGAGTAACCAGTCATATCATCATCAAAGAGAAATATTAAAAAGTTTGTGGATCAGCAGGTTAAGTAAAAATTAGTATTTCATTATAGAACCTTAATCTTGATAATTTATTGTTAACTTATCAACATTCATAACCTTGGGATTGTCATTTGCTAAAAGCAGACATGTTCAAAATACTATATACTTCTTGCCGTCCAAATGTCATTTCTTGGGAGATGTAAGTGGCTTTTATGACTACTAGCCTTAAAAAAACCCCACCATCTACAGGTCCTTTCTGTTCACTTCTACTTAAAGACCAGAAGTGTTTCACTGCAGAGTGCTCAAATCACCTGGTTATGAAAGTCAATCTCCATCTCCCACTTCTGTGTAATGAAACCTTTTAAAATCTATTCACTCCAGCTGCTAAAGAAGGGGGATAAAATATATTTAGCTCTAGGAATACTGCTAGGAATCTTTTTCCAGCTTGTGATGGAAAAATATATTTAGTGAAATGGTAAAATGAGAATACCAGTTTATGACTGAGCTGGGATCAAGAGACCACCAGAGTAGCTCAAGCCCATAGGAAGCTATCTCAAGCTCCAGAGCTGTGGCTCAGTCTGATTTCTGCAGTTTAGTGCCAGTGACATTTTTCTTCTCATTTGAGTCAACAGACTTTTGGGTTTTGGTGGCTGTTGGCACATAATACCAGCCTTTGAAATACTGATTGCTCAGCCAAAGTTAACAGAAACAGCTGCAAAACAAGATGTCATTATCTCTGGGTCTTGCTCTGAGTGAGCTGCAAGTGCACTGCCATCTGCAAAGAGCAGTTCTTTAATAAGGGGACTTCTGAAGCCGTTGTTTCTGCATATAAACAAGGCAAATTATAAATGTCGCTTGAGGAAATCTGAAACTGGACTCTCAGAGACAGACTCTGCGTTTGTTAGATTTGTTGTTACTGCTAAAATAAATCCCTGTAACTCTGAGATGCTGTAGCTCTAATTACATTTTGCAAGCCAGCTTTCCATCCAAATAGCCAAGTGAAGATGGTAATTTCTTCAACTCATTTGCTTTGTGTCAAAGAGGAAGAGTTAAGTTGGGATTTGGTGGTTTGTTTTGCTTTCATTTTTTTTCTCAAGTGTTCATGGGTTTTTTTGCATAGTGGCATGGAAGGGTCTATTTTATTCTTTAAACTCTTCTAATAGTGTTAAAGAGCATTAGACAACCTGATAGTAATAAACAGCCATGGCTGTAATGTTGCATGGAGATGGCTAAGAAAGATTCAAAGCAGTATTTTGCATAAAGCAGACCAGAAATATAAAGTCATCTCTGTAACTGCAGCACTTTTTTCTCACCCACTGCCTAGTTGATGCTACAAACATAAGCACCTCTAAGCTGTTGCAATATTTCTGCTTACAGAGAGAAAAATATATTTGATCAGCAGCTCAGACACACTTTAAATAATTTGTTTTGTGTCCCATTGAAGCAATGTTGGGGACATGAAAGAAGATCATGACGTTCTGATCAATTTGAAGTCTTCGGCTATTGATTTGTTTTAATGATAGCCTTAGATTAATATTTTTTTTTAAGTTGAAGATGGGCAGAGACTGCTGTTACCTGAATGTAATCTTGAAGAGTTCATGGCCATGACAAATTTTAAATGCTTTGTATTCCAGAGGTAAAATACAAAGTTGACTGAAATTATACAGTCAACTAGTTATTACGTAGATTTAATACTAGAAAATAAGGAGCCTAACTTCATGTCCATTAAAGTCAACGGGGATCCAGACATTAAAGATTGCAAAGTTGAAGTAAAATTATTTTATTAGACTTATAGGGAATCTTTGTACAGAAAGCCTTCTCACGTACAGAGTCTTCTGGATTTTTACAAGTCCTTTTATAATGCATTGCTCCATCCATGCCTCTTTTCTCAAAAGTCAGTGACAATTCATTGAGAAAACAATGACAAAGGTTTTATTAAAAAAAAAACAAACAGTGAATGCCCAGTAATCAAATTGTTTGGGTTAAGAAATGAAAGAATCATGCAACAAGACACAAGAAGCAGGGAGAGAGGATAGAAAGGCATGGAAGAAAAAGTAATTGAAGGCAATTGCAGGGCTCTGAAATAGGCGCAAGGATTAGGCAGTGATCAGAACAGAGTGGCTGAACAGCTATTGAAAGGAAGTGGATTTATAAAGAGGAGTTCAAGCAACATCAAGGAACAGCTTCAGTGCAGGAAACTATGGAAAATAGGAATAGCTGGGCTTGTTCAGAGCTGTGGGAAACATTAACAGCCTCACAAAAAGCTGAAGTCTTTTATTCATTTAAGCATTTTAAGCACAGCATTTTCAAACTTAATTTTTTTTTCTTCTGTTATGTAGAGAAAATTATTTCATTCCTACCAGTTACTTAGTCTCCCTTTTGGGTTGAACATCTGCATATACTTCCTCTCTACCTACTAAATCTTTAGGAGAAGACACTTGCTTTGATTGTTTCATAGCTTTTGTCAGAATAGAGCCACCTTCCTAATATTAAGCAGCTACTGAAGGCTTACTGTCATCAGCATGAAGTCAATAAGCTCCAATATATGACCTTAAAGTTAAACAAGGCTTAAGACTATTTCCTAAACATGGAGGATTTTCTGAATTGAGGCCTCAGAATAGAACTGGTGCTCTTTAAAACTGTAGGAAGATACCCAAGCACTATTCCAAGCATTGCAATTAACAGACACTGTTAACACTACATAAATACGTTTTATCCTATTTAATACTCTTTTGAGCACTATTTCTAAAGAAAGGGAATGTAAGCTAAATTTCCATAAAGACTTCTGTATTGCCATGCATTTGTATGTTTAACTTGGAGTTACACCTACATCTTTATTTAGGTATGTAACTAAAAATGGCCTAATTTTCTGAGGGCAAGACTCTACATGTGGGTAGCATTTTTATTAGGACATTTGGGATACTTGGAAAAAAACACTTTTTCAGGCCCTCGAGCTCTTCTTCAAGTTTTAAACAAAAACTTAAACATCAAGCTAAATATCAGTTGCTCTTAGTCTAATTATTTTAAATTAGCCGAGCAATTCAAGAGAAGTCTGTTGATATGCAACGAGCAGAGTGGGGTGTTTGCCAGGGAAAAGGTGGTAAGACATAAGCAACTGTGGGACAAAGAGGAGACAGACAGCAAAAATTTTGCTTGGGCAGAATGGGATATAGAATCAGTGATAAAAGTGTCTCCAGTTAGCCAACAACCTTTGGTATCAAGCAGAGTCAGGACTTCCAGTTCTCAGACTTCTCCTCCACAAGGATCCAGATCAGAAGAAAATAAAAGAGATGGTTTCCCGAGGAGGGACTTTTCAGGGAGGTTCTCACTGACTTTGGTCCTTATGATTCAGAATTCGAAGCCTCTTATCTCAGAAGTCAAAAAGTAAGCCATACAGCCTTGCGGGATACTGCCATGTCGTTAAATTAGTCATGTTTTGAATACAAATTCCTGGGAGCTGAGATGGTTTTGATGTGCCTGTGCTCTTACGGCTCTCAAGCAAGTTAGCCCTTCTGAACTGCTTCCAATCCTCTTAATTTCAACCCTAGTAACATACGTGCAATTTTGGTTTCAGTTTTTGCAGCACTCTACTTGGGATCTAGATGGGATACACAGGTGTCTAGACCAGTTTTGCAAAGAGAATTAATACGGATTGTTGGCAAGGCACCACCTTAATCCAGCCTTGTGTCTTTTTGTACCATCTTGCCAGACTGTTTTGGCAAAGTGGTAAATGCAGCAGTGTGTTCTCTCTTGAGACATTAACATTTCTGGATTTGTGGCATGATTTGACAGGATCCAGATGCCAAATATGTATTTTTCCAGCGCTGTTGCCTTCAGGCATATCAGTCTCCAGATTTTTAAGGTGCAGTAGGGAAGTTAGATAATGTTCTCTGTTGAGCCAAAATTTGGAAACTTGAGTTTGGAAAGCTGGGACAAACTAACTGGCAAGAAAGACCTGACAGGCTTCAGGATTCAGAGCCAGATTTTCAGAACATCCTGGCCTTGATTCTCACGGTTGCAACCCACAGACCCACGGTGGTTCTTTATTTAGGCATCGGACTCCAGGTGCCCGACATCAAAAAGTTGCTCGGCCACTAAATCCCTGCCTCTCTCTCGGCTGCACGAGGAGATTGAAGAGTTGGATAGTGGTTTATACACCTTTATATACCTTTTTTCCCCTCTCCCCCTCCCCTCTATTTGGACATAAGAATAAAACCATTCTATTCGGACATATAAGAATGAAAACAAGCAGGAGCCCAGCATCACTCGCGTTTCACGCCTTACCGCGGGGCGTGTTGCTCCCGCCGTTAACACACCTCCGGGCTAGAGGCCGGGATGCTGCCGCCC
>VXAK01013770.1:4512-77567 GCA_013399435.1 Arenaria interpres | reverse complement strand
GTGCCCGGCAGAGCGGGGGGACGTGGCAGGGCCCCCGAGCGGCGCGGGGCTTCCCCGCGCCGGGGCGGGGGGGGAAACACCGGCCGCCGGTGCTGCGGGGGATGCCGTATCGCTGCCCCGGCGCCCCGGCCCCGCCGTGTGCGGCTCCTGCGGTTCTTCACCTCTCCTCGGGGTAAAACCGCCCGCGATTCAGGAAGCTGAGGTTGCCTTGCTTGCTCAGCTGTCAACCCGGCATCGTGGAATTTATAGCCACCTCTTCCCCTCGATTTACAAGGAAACCTTACCCGCACCGTCAGGCTTAGCCCTGGCAGGGGTAAAATTTGGGATTTTCGGTGTTTGGTTTCCTCATTTCCGTATCTGGATTTTCACCAACGCGTGTCATAGGTTTGCAGCCAGATGCTTTTGCAAAATGGATGAAATCTCAAATACCCTGCTAGGTAAATATAAGTAAGTTACATATCGTGTGGCAATAGTATTATGGGTAACAGGTGATAAATAGCTTTCTACAAATGTAATATTCATGCATTACAAATGTGGGGAGTTCTATAAAGGAAATTAATTCTTTTTCACATCAGTGGATGCTAGTGTCATCAGGCTTACGTAAATCACCCGGGAATTTTCCTGTGGCACAAGCCATTTAGGCAAACAAATTATTTAATCTTTATAAAGAAGCAGTGTTACACACTGTTATCGCTGTTACCAAATATATTTTGTTATTTGAGTTCATACTCAGAATAAGCAAAGTGCTAATAAAAGATACACGTGCCCCACCCCAATAAGTTTACGGCCTAGGACGCAAAGGCTGTGACACACACAAGTACTTACCTCCCTAAAATTCGTAAGCGTTAGATATTTAAATGCCTTTCTTCATCAGGGCCTTAGATCCTTTTAAGCAGCCAAAATAAGAACATAATTTGATTAAAAGCATATGACCAAAAAAATTGCTATAGTGAGTTGGACTATATCTAGTCCAATATCCTGGCTCCGACTACAGTCATTAGCAGATGCTGAAGAGAGAAAAACATAAGAAACCGGATTGGTATACAGTGATCTTTTCCTAGTATATCCTTTCAAGTTCCAGCAAATGGTAGTGCAGGGATTTCTTAAACTGGGGTTTGCTCCCAGACCGTCGTATTTAATAAGCCCTTGAATTTCTCTACTCCCTTTTTTAAGTCCGTTTATACTTTGGTCTCAACCACATTCTGTGGCAATGAGGGCCACAATTTAATTACGATTTGTGTGAAAAAGTACTTCCTTTTGTTTGCTATGAACCTGCTGCCTGATAATTTCCTTCAGTCCTCCGTGGCTTTCGTATGTGACAAGGAGCTCACACTGTGTCTGTACAAGGTGCTTGCAGTGTCCTCTCACACCCGAGCAGGTACAGCGCTGGCAGATCAAGCCCCTTCATTTTATCTGTCACTGAGTTGAGAGGTCTGCCTAGGGGTGGAAAGCCATATTCAACCCTCGGTCTTTATCTTGAAATCTACAGATAAGAATAGTAACGCTTTTTCTTGTTATGCAACATGGACACTTGTGCACAAAGAATTGCCCTGAACCCATGAACTCATTTCAAGAAGGCTACTGAAAAGCTGTCTGTTGAAAATTAACTCCCTGCTCTATTGATTTGAATTGATATCTGAATGACAGCTTGGTGAAAAATTCCCTATCCTAATCCAGTTTTCTACCTCCCCCAAAAAGAAGATTAATTTTTTTATTCTCAAACTGCAATTATTAATTTTTAAGAAGTATACTACATAGAAAATGCAAGCTACATGTCAAGGGACATATCTCTATGAACTCTGTATGTTTGAATTAGCATCACTTCTAATTGTTCTGTATAACATACATTATAAGATGTGCATATTGAACAACAAGCATAGTTTCAGAAAGTTTAATTGGGACGTTAACATTCCAACTGATTTGGACAGAACTGTGACACAAGTTGGTGTCCCCAAGAGTACTACTGAGTTTGAATCATGCCTGAGGAGCACTAGTATCGATCAGACCAACATCGCAGATCTCACCAGTAGTCCCACCTTGATTTCCTCATAAGAATAATAAAGGAATAAGAGACCAGAGAACTACAAAAGCACAACCCAGGCCCAAAGACCCAGAGGTTCTCACAGTTTGAAATCAGCAGCAGACACAACTTGGAGCAACACAATCCACAGCACAATGTGGACAAGTGGAGAACAGTAGAAACCCATGTGAGTTCAGAAATCCTTCACAAAAAAAAAAATGAAATACTGGCAACCTCAGATGCTGCAATCCACATCTCCCAAAAGCCTACAAGAAGAGACTGGTGTCGTTATGAAGACAGGACAGGAGGGAAGTCAGTCTCAGACTTAAGCCAGTTTCAAACTAAATATGGGAATGAATTACCACTTATAAATGGCGTATCTGTTTATGTATGTGTGTGTGTGTATATATGTGGCAAACCATATATGTACATACGTATATAAACTTTCCTTCACAGAAAATACATTAGCTTGAATAAATTTTACAATCCTGCATCTTTTAAATATCATTTTTTTCTACGCTTTGCACGCACGCCTTTAAGTTTGAAAGATATGGAGATTCTTATGAATACGCTAGAAGTGAACTAAGTGAAACGGGACTCACTCTTACAAAGATGTTCATCCCAGTTCCATTAGCTCCCACCTGATCGTGTCCCCATGATGTCAGGTAGGGATTTATTTTGCACTTGTACGAAGGTCCCAACTTCAGCTTTTTTAATGAAAAACATATCCTCACCCTACTTGTAGTGCTTGCTCTGTGATTACGGAAGGAGTTTTCTAAGAACGAAAAATTCATGTGCTAATTAGCTTGAGCCAAAATTAGTTAAAAATTAAATCCTTCAAGAAATTGAGCAATTCTGTTGACCTCTTCTTTTTCCTAAGTTGTCTTGCTAATGAAATAATGCAATCAGACTTTCCATACTGTTAATTAATTAAAATCTTGTGCATAGGGTATAAAAACAAATGAATAGATGAAGTTGTAATTAAGTTTATCTGTTCACGGCCGTAGCTAATGGCTATAACTACACAGGCTGTAAGTAGGCTTGTGCGAGTAGCTTTGCTGCTGACTCCTGGGGGGCTACTGCACCCTCCGAAGGAGCTCAGCCCTTCAGCTCGGCACCTCTGTGGGACTTGGCAGTGGGGCTGAGGTAGGGGGTACACGCAGGTCTCGCTCTGATCCTCTGTCAAGTTAAACCAATTCAGATATCCCTTTTCTGCCAAGGTTTATGTCTCAACCTGAAGTCGGGTATCTCCTCTCGAAAGGTTTCCCTTGGCACTGCTGCTGTCTCCGACGTGCACAAAGGAGGGAGCCACGCAGTGTGACTGTGGCAGGAACCTGGGGGAACACTTAAAGCACACAAACAGATGAGCTCAGGGTCCACAGTGCCCCTCCTGCCCAGCCACCACCTAACCTGGGCCTCAACTCAACGCTGGTCTGCCAAACCAACGCAGGGGCTTGATTCCCTCAGTGTGCTTTTATCTGCTTTGCACTGTTCCAGTGATGCAGAATAGATGTAAACTCAATTTAAATGACGAGTATGCTTTGAATAATTTGTGCTGTTCTGGTATATTAATGAATCTTATGTTAAATTAAAAAAAAAAAAAAAAGAGTAAAATTAATGCAATCAATTTAAAATTTATTCTATCATATCTTCGTATCTTCATGTAAGTTTTGAGCGGGAGCTTTGTCTTTAAGTTCCTTGTTTATAAAATATGAATGAAATGCTTCTGATGTTTCATGCAATTGAAATTTTCATACATTATTTACTTTGTAAGCAAATGACAGTAAGTTCTTAGAAATCAGTAAATTTCTAGATAGAATGTATATGGAGAATTACAGATAGGGAGGTGGAATAGAAAGAAAAGGTTAATAAAATTTTAAATCCTAAAGCCAAGCATTACATATTACTTAAAGACACTCAGACATCTTGAACATTACATCTGCACCGCATGATCTTTCTCCATGCAAAAATACTATATATCTAGCCTGGTTTCTTCAGTGAGAAAGGGAGTAAATTAGTGAGTGATGCACTAAGACAGCTATGCAGCTTCTGCTACCAAAGCAGCTTCATTTAAGGCAGCTTGGCTGCTCTCTCCAGTGATGCCAGCTCTGTGCTTGCTGAAATATGAGAGAGATCACAAGCTGGACCACTTTATATAGCCCTAACTCTATATTTACAGACTAGAAAAGAGTATACCAGAGTAATGCTGTCTTTAAAGGGAGACTATCGCTCTGTCATGGCTCCCTGATGTAAAAGTCAATTGATTATGCCACCTTGCTCTGTAATTTTAGTTAAGTGCATGCCCAAGCAAGTCTTGCTCGTACTCTGTTTTAGGAAGGCTGAATATGCTTTGAACTGTTTTACTGTGTTATGATTTGCTGTTCTGTGGTAGGCTGTAACAATATCTTCATTTATTAGCAACTCGTGTTGGTTACAGCAAAATAATCCTATGAGATAAGGCAATTAAACCACAGGAATCATGGATGAAGGCTGTCACGGTATCCTTAGCACAGCACTTTTATGCCTACTGTAGTTCAGACAGTTTTCAAATGAGAGAGCTTGGAACACTGGGCACCCCAAGAGGTGATGATGTGTCCTAGGCACGTCGCAGCCACCACAGGGAGCTTCAGGAAGTCGTTACGTTTCTCACAGTACCACTGGCTGGCTCATATCACCATATACACAGTGATCTCCTAAAAACCTAGATTAGAGGGATATGCATAGTAAATTTTTAATATCATGGCTACTGTTTATCATTTATGTAATGAGAACAGCCTTCTAAAGTAAGGAATTTCTAATCCAATCCACCTTATTATGACAGCAGTGCAGGCAGCACACGCTCTCCAATATTCACATCACACCAGATCTTTGGGTGGTGTAGATGCTGCTTTCTCAATTATTTGCATCATAGGAAAACCAAGAACAGTGAGTAATAACTTTCTGTACAAGGGCTTCACAAGTAGCCCTGTTTTAATGAATGTAGGTGGGAAGTGTGGTCCTAATTACTCAGTGTCCAAAAGGTACTTTTATTTCCAAGTCTTTTTCTCTTCAGAAATTACAAAGGCCTAAAATATTAATCAGATACTTCATAGCTTTCAAGATGGGGAAGAGAGGAGTGAGATGCATAGATTTTTTTTTTTATCATTTGGATAGAATGTTTTAAAAATATATCCACAAACTATTTTGATGCTTAAGTCTAACCTAGTTTGTTGGAATGTGGTTGTCATCTAATGCTCTGATGATCTAACTGATACATCTTGATATATCTGATAATCTGGTAACCAGCATTTAATTTGTAGCATTTTTTCACTGTTATATGTATTATATGTGTTCAAATACTTTTATAAACACTTATTGACCCTCACAATGCAAAAAAAACCCAAAAAAACCCAAACACTGGTAATAATAATCAGAGTCTCATCTGTATGGTAAGCATCATGCTGACCATAATAGACAAGGATGTTTTCAAATTCTATGTCTGATTATTTGATACGTAAAATCAAGATGTATAGCAACAACAAAAAGTTAAGTAAGTACTCATGTAGTGAGGCTCTTGAAGAGGATAGAAGGAATACCTTGACCCAGTGAACGCAGTGACTTCATAAATTATGAAGTTACGCAAGTGGCAGCTTTGAGCTGATAGCTCAAGTAGGCCTGGGCATTGGTCAGTGATTCGGTGCACAATGATTCACTATACAGAAATCTGACTGTTTATTGGGTTTGTCCTAAACTCTCTCTGCGGAAGAACCATCCCCTATCAAGTATCTGTCTCAAAGCCAATGTCCGCACTGCAAATTGCAATGTAGGGTAGAGATATCTGACAGAGGTTGGACATTCGAAAAATCTAGTCAAAGCAACACTGAGCCCTGTGCATGAAAAATGACCTTATTTTACCTCTACTATCTGTAGGTCATCTTGCATCCTGCAAGACTACTCAGAAACTGAGAAATCCACTTCTGAAATTTTTCTACTTTTAAGCTAAATGACTCCTGAGGACATTTACCATGCAATATGTTCCATACTCCTTCAACCATTGTCTTAGCTTCCATTGATCAATAGCCCTTTTCATCTGAGAACATCACAGCTGTTGTTTCAATAGCAGTCAGTGAAAAAATACAGAAGTAACATGGCTTTCACATGGCTGTCCTAAGATTTTGGCTTTATGTAGCCAAACCAGGTAGCACAGCTCTTTTGGGTCCAGGACTTCACTGTGCACTTCGTTTACTTGCCGTGACTCTCAGTTCTTGGTAGAGTCTCGGGTTATGCCTCCATAAAATAACAAAAGCCTGAGCTTCTGCGCTAGAACTTGATCGTCTTGTGCACTAGATCATTAGAATGGTCCCAGGCCTGTCTGGAAAATGACCACAGTCCAGGGACCACTCCCAATAAAATGCTTGGACAAGGTTGTCCTGTTATCTAGAGCAGGTCAGTATAATTATATGAATATAAATAAATTGGCCATTTGGCCTCAGAGCCAGAGGACAAGCCCTGGCATCACTTAGATTTCCAGTACAGACACATCACATCCCTTCAGGATATAGCCTCCAGCCTCTGACTTTGGCCCGTGTCATTTCTTCTTAGGTATATGATATTTACTTACCAATGGATCCAGATCACCTTAAGTCAGTGATTTGTCCTCGTTAGCTTGTATTGTTCCCTTGATATTAGCCCACTACAAACAATAGCACTAGCGATTTTTATGGTTCCTTCTGTTTTGTTCACAAGAGAGGGGAAGGTTGTCAACTTGTGTAAAAGAACATATTCCTGAAGGATCCAATTAGAAACACACCTGCTTAACAATTATTCCCCATTTTTAACTTCAGATCAAGATTTATCAGTTCTTAACAGATTAATGTTTATCATGTTGATTTTTATCATGTTTATTCTACAATCACAATGTCACGTGTACTAATGAAGTGGACATATTTATACTGACAATATATCCATCAGCTTTAGCCATCAAATTGGAAATACTATGTAAAATATTAATATAACTGCATCTCATATTGCTCTCAAATATATATAGTTTTAAAATTTGTATTTAGCACAACTTATATTGAATAGCTTTAATTATATTGAGTTCATTCAAGTCTTTGAGATTATTACTATTAATATTCTATCAAATCTGTGGGATGAGGTGGGTATGATTTATGTTCAATATTCATTTCTTTCATACATAAGAGGAGAGAGAACTGTTCAAGCATATTCAGCAAGAAAGTGTAAAGTTGAGGAAAGGGAAGTGGCTCATATCTGTACGTTCATGATATAATAGGAAAATTATATACCTTGTGTGACTTTACTTCTACTGAGCATTTTCCTTGGTCAGGCATATAATGCTGTGACAAATACTGTGACCTGGTTTCATACAATGTGTAAAAGCAGGTGACATTTCAGGAACTTTTAAGAAAATATAGAATCTAGAAATCTCACAGCAGTAAAAAAAGGAGGGGAGTGTCCTTCATATTATTATTATCTTGAGAATCTAGACAATTTAGTAAGTACTGAGAACAAATACAGAACATACTATTAAAAGGCTGTTACTGTATTTCCAGATTTCTGGTGTTTAGATTTAGTAAGTCTTTTGAGATAATTATTCCATCATGCCATGTTTTCTACAAGCTCACTTTTCAAACAACCATATCACCTCTGCATGGTGAAACATAATAAACAGCACTGCTATTTCACAGAAAAAAGAATGAGGTGTATATTAATTAAGAAATTACAGGATCACACAGTAAGATAGTGGCAGATGCAGAAATTAAATATAAAGGGCAAAATTCAAAATTCTTGTTGATTTCAAGGGTCAAAATTTAACATTAAGAACCTTGTCTCCCACTCCACTTACCAGCTTCCCTTTTACCAAAGTAATGCTCATATACAAAACATCAGAGAGAGCTTAAGATCCATAAAATCTCCAGATCCAGAAAATCTTCAGGAAAAAAATGGGAATTTGTAGTTGAATCAGACGTCAGTCTTTCTCATCAAATATTCTTAGACATTCTAAAAATGACCAGAGCAAACCCCATCTAATATAATTACACTGTTCCCTTGAATATGTAACCTGAATATCAATATGAAAAGTATTAGTTATGGCCATGTTAGAAAAAAAAAAATCCTTAATGAGCAAAAGACTTCAAAATCATGAAGACTTTGGATGGTTGAGCAATGTGGCCTTAGAGTTCAAAAATCAGAAAGAGAAAATGGAAACATATAGCAGGTAGCATAATAGCTTCTGCATATATTTCCCGATATTCAGCTCATCAGTTCTTTAAGACAATTTGATATTTTTGTGATCCATTGAACCATTACCTGTAGATCATTGCCCTCATAAAATGAGGTAACTCCAATACAATAAAGTCAGTAAAATAACACCTTCTGTCTTAGCATTACCAAATTAAGTATAAAAAAATTCTGTGCACACTTCTTCTGGCTTATTGTTAGTTTTTATGATAAAAGATCCTGTAAGATCATGGTTCTAATACACACAAGAAAATGTTTTTACAGGTAATAACAGGTGGACTAACTTAGTCAACTCCAGTGTAATTCTAGTAATGAATGCTGCATACCTCTTCTAACCCAAGATTACTCTGAAATTTAATAACATTGCATTCTTGGGCTTGATCGGAGCTTAGTCAAGAGGATATGCTTTAATCAGTCTATATCAGCATGTACTTTGTATATGCTTATATATATTTATTTGTAATTTAGTCTAAGATACTTTGAATTAATTACCTTCTGCTTACCACAGTGACAGAATACAGCTGTGGCATAAGTTCCTACTAATCAACTCCTCCAGTAGCTTTACCCTGAAGCATGCTGATGGCCCCAGTAAATGCAAGGTATTTTATTTTTTTCCTGAAAAGTAAGTTACTGCACATCCCTTTGAAGAGGCAGGGAAAGGGCCTTGAATTCAAGTACATATGGGCTAAAACATTCCTCTAAACATGAGGAGGAACTTCTTCACTTTGAGGGTGGCAGAGCACTGGAACAGGCTGTCCAGAGAGGTGGTGGAGTCTCCATCTCTGAAGATGTTCAAAGCCCGCCTGGACAAGTTCCTGTGCAACCTGCTCTAGGTGGACCCGCTTTGGCAGGGGGGTTGGACTAGAAAATCTCCAGTGGTCCTTTCCAACCCCATAGCATTCTGTGATTCTGTAAAAGAACTTTAATGTAAGAAGACTAAATTTGTCTTTAATTTATTGCAGACCCAGCTGTAGCTGGGATTGAGTTGGTTTAAGGTTCACAGGTGTTTTAAGACTCCAAATAACTGAATTTCTGTTAAGGTGTAAGGCATTTTTCTATTAATTTGAATGGACTTCTATGGCAGAAACTGTTCTTATATGGAACACTAGCCATCAGTCATATTTCAAATGTGATTGCAAGGCTCCATTTAGGCTCTGTTAGGTAGAAACTGTTCTGCTGGGCAGTGAGATCATATGCAACAAGGGGACTGAAACCCAGCAACACCTTGACTTTGACTGTACCCTGTACTGTGAGGCTCTAGCTGGAATCACCCAAAGACAGTATTTTATGTTTTAAAACTAAGCTGGGTACTATTCATAGAGCAGGCTTTCTTTTTTTTTTCTTTTTTTTTCCCTATGTTAAACCCCGAGCTGTGTAGGTGAGAGACTGTTTTAAATTGTGCTACAGTGCAATCCTCTAAGGGACAGAGTGTATCCAGCAGAGTGCCAAGCAAATCAACTGCTATCGAACCGGGCTGGCAGCCTGTGCTCAGCAGCTCTCTGGATTAGACTGCTTTTCATTAGTATGGCCAATTCCAGCAGGTGGCTTAGTAGTAGTTTTAGGAACACTGGAAAATAAGAACATAGACTGGAGGGAACACCCTGGCTAATTGCATCCCAATCTCCGGCTGTTTCCAGCAACCAGGTCTTACTTTTCCTTCCTTTTCTGGATCAAGTTAACATTAAAAGCAGGAAGGGGTTTTTTAACTTCTATTCTTAACTCAAAGGCTGTTCCAGAGCTCCTGTTGAAAACGTTTTTCTCATTTCCAGCCACATTTATTCAAAGGCGGCTTATTTCCCATTTGTTCTTGTGCAATCATCCTTACTAAATTGATCTCCCTCCCTTCCATTTGTCCACCACACACACTCATCTCCCTCCCTTTAAAAATTTGTCTCAGTAATGCTCTTTAGATCAAATAGACCTCAGAAGATGGGTGGAGCCCTCAGAATGCAAAATCTTTGTATATTGTGAAGAAAGCGGGCTCAAATACCATGGCAGCAGCACTCCTTGCAATCACAGAACCCCTCCTCCAGCCCTGTCCCTTCATACCTTCATCTATGGAGCTCCCTGGAACAGGAATGCAGTAGGTTGTGTGACTACTCCGTGAGCATCCTCTTACTCCCGTTTATGTAAAGGGGATCCCTTGCTAAGGAGTATTCAAGGTGCAGCTGACACCTAAAGACATCTTAGAAGCGTGCTGCTTGAGTTTCAGTGTTGTGTCGCAGTGCAGTCCTTGTTGTGAACAGTGGCAGCAAAACACATGAGATCATGTGTGTAATAAAAGATGCACCTACATAAACTTTTGGGTGGCCTGAAAGTGTCTTTTTTTCTTTTTTCTATTGCCAAAATACATTTCCATGTTGAACTGGATACAAGAAAGCTTTGGTATCAACATAATTTCTCTTCTCAGACAAATTGCTTTTCCCAGGAAACTCTTCTGTAAGTTACTTATAAGGGCTTCTCAGTCTTGGCATCTTGTAGGACTAGATAAATAAACAAAATATTAAAGTAGACACTTAGATATTAGCCTAGAAGAGCAGAGTTCCAGCAAGAACAACTGTGTGATGCAAATGCTTTTGTTCACCTGCATGAGATTGCACAGGACAAACAAAAAAGTCATCACTTTGATTTGTTGCTGCATGAGTCACCTTCAAAAGAAAAGTCAAATCACAAGAGAAAATGAAACATTTGTCATGAAAATTAAGAATCATGACCACTAGGATGATTTGGCTGATGATTATTCTTAGAGTTCAGTTCTGTTATGAACTAGGTATTGTTGACCCACTTGCAGACTTGAACAGAAACAGATCATGCTGCTTTATGAGGGTTTCACACTCACATCTAAAACGTTGTCCTTACACCCAAGAAGAGGTTTGAACTGACAGTAAGCATGCCATATCCTTTATTCTGCTTGCTGTCATCCTACCTGTCACTATGCACTGAGGAAAATACTCAGGACAGGGATCTCCGTAGAAATTTGGTTGCACCCAAACCTAGGGTGGGGGAAAAATGACCAAGCGTCTGATGTGATCAGCAGGCAGCTATGCCCCCCTCAAATGCGACTATAACAGGACCTCAGTTTATTTTTTATATTTTAAAAAAAGGTATTGTTCAAACAAACATAAAGGTATTCTGAAACTGTCTAAATTTGACTTCCAGACTGTTTTAGGTTTTGAAAGCCTTGTCACTGCTTCTGAGTGATGTATAACGGAAATATAAAGGTCACTGCTATTAGCACATTGAAACATTTCCATCCGCATCTCCTTCCTAGGATATTGCAGGGGCGACATAACAGTGGGCAACATGTGCCATGAATATTCTCTATGTGTGTCAGAAAACAGTTCCCCGATCAGAAAAAGCAGCTACTCCAAGGTTGTAGCTGTGCATACAGCATTTCTTAAAAGCCAGTCAGACACCCCCAATAAACACGTGGGGACAACACTGGGTTGGTCTGGGTGCCAAGGTGATAAGCACTTATCTTTTGAAGTGTCCAGTAGAAGGTTAATCCATCAGGCACTCCGCATCCCACCCAGCCCTTAGTGCTTGAGCCTCCCTGGCCCTGCTGCTATTGTGATGCCACACACAGGCACCAGAAATCTTCCCTTCTTGTTCACAAGACAGCGATGCGGATGGCCCATGGGAACTTGCCATCCTGTTTACATCTTGTGGGAACCTGTGATTTTTGTCCCCTGCGAAGCAAAGCTTCTCAAAGGCAGACAAAAGGTTTCCACATAACATGTTTGTTCTTGCTAGGACTCTAAACTAATCTGTAGCTCCCCAAAATCTGAATTGAGGTGTGGATTTAGACAGAGTATTGTTGGCAAGAATATCCAAACTTTGTCATTCTCTCTCCAGAAGTCATCAGTCATAGCACGATTATAGCAATGAGGCTGTGAGTTAGGGTGAAACCAGAGAAAGAAAATTCAGGAAGTTTTGAGACATTTACATTGTCTTTGAGAAGTATCTACAACTTCTTCCAGAAGAAAAATAGGAATGGGAAGGTTAGAAGTAGAGCTGCAGTGGTATCAGTGGTCAGTGCCCAGGGATGGCTTCTGATGGTAAGAGCAGACATATACTTTCTGAAAGTGCTTGGTGCTGCTGCATCCTGAAAGATGGAATAAAAAATATTTTCCATAAAAGTATCACAGCAGTTGCCCACAGGTCTATCCCAGTGAGGAAACTTGTTAGTCCAAATCAATAATTGCATGGCAAAACTCCTTCCTGCGTTTCCACACAATGGAACATGAACATTAACACAGGCCTCCACCCTAGCAGAAAAATCTGCAAAATCTTACTTTGTGAACAAATATGCAGGCGGTTCAATTTAATTCTGACTAGTTCTTTCCACAAAACTACAAAAAATTTCGCTGCAGGAGGAAGTGCTTGAGTCAGCTCCACAGAGAACAGAAGTTTATCCTATTCACTAAGTGGGATGAATCTCCTATTGAGATGCTAAATATTGTTTCATTGCCTTCCATACAGCCCTTCCATAAGATCTGAAGAACTTTTTATGCCACATTCATATTCATTGTGAGCCTTTTGCCCATGGCTCTCCAGCTGTTTCCCTGCTTACATTCTGAGGCAAGAACTGCTAACTTGGGGAGCAGAAAAACTGAATTATGGACAGAGATGGTCTACAGAAAATTTTAGAATATGTACATCTCAGAGCTGACTATCCAGATCTTTCAGGGAAGGGAATAAATCTGCAAGAGCAGAAGTAATGACCGGCACAGACTGAGAGAACATAGAGATGTTAAAAGGACATTTAAAGTGTGAAAGGGCAAGAAACAGGGATAATACGGCATCGAGATTGTAATCGTGGATAGCAGTGAAGGGTACTGAAGTGAGAACATGACTCTGGATGCTAGTTAGTGAAGAAAAAAGGAAATTAGTGAAGAAAGGGTGAATTAAATGGCTACAGTGATGCAATCTTGGAAGTATGAAATAGGAGAGTTGGATGCTGAAAAGTAAAGGTCAGGATGCTGAGGGAAGAGTTTTGCCATGGAAATGGGAAGGAGAGGGATTTTAGAGTTTGGAAAAATGAACCACATTATTCTGCAACAGATGAGATAATAAATGGAGAGAGATAGCTGATGGTGACTGAAGTTTAAAAGGCTGAGAACAAAGTGATTTGAAAGATTATGGTACAGAACAGAGAGGAAAATTTGGAGGGGAGATAAAGACATTTTCTCTCTATCCAATGAATTTGGGTAGAGAATGGAAGGATTGTATTACAGTCACTTTTTAAAATAAAAGCTGATTTGCAATAGCTTTTGAATATTAGAAGATGTTTGTAGCATCTGAGGAATTCAGTCTTTCAAGGAGATGTTTGTTCAGCCTGAATATTAAGATACTTCTAAGTCCCACTTTCAACAAAAAGCATTAAAAATAAAATAATCCATTTTGTGCAATAAATAATGACATATTGACAACATCAGAACAGCAAAAAAAAAACCCCAAACACCACAAAAACCAGGTTCAGTTTTCCTTTGTTATCTGCAACTAGAATTCATTGCTGAGGCACGCAAAACTATGTGTCATTCAACTAAATTTTCTTGATCTGGAGATAGCAGGATATCAGAACTAACAATTAGGTAACACTTATACTCCCTCCTCATTTCTGATCCTACCACACACTCTAAATAAGTATGCCACCTCTGACTAAGTAAGAGTTCTTTGGATCTGGAGGTCTGCACATGAAGAGAAAGAAGGCAGACAAATTTTGATAGCAATAAAAGCTCATGGAATCATAGAATAGTTTGTCTTGGAATGGACCCTTAAAAACCATCTAATCTGATCCCCCTTCCAATCTAGTCCAATCCCTATCTTTAACTAGATCAGGTTGCTCAGAGAACCGTCCAACATGACCCTGAATGTTTCCAGGGGTGGGGATATCTACCACCTCTCTGGGCAACGTTTTCCAGTGTTTCACCACCCTTATTGTAAAAAAACTCTTCCTTATATCTAGTCTAAATCTTCACTCTGTTAGTTCAAAGTCATTACCCCTTGTCCTGTTGCAACAGGCCCTGCTAAAAGTAAAATGCTCATGCCATTCCTAGATTTGCTTTATGTGGCAAATCTACTGGAGGCCTTTCTTATCCACAGCATGCTTTCTGTTACAGGACCAGGGTACTAAGGAAAAAGGTACTATTGAACCAACTGCAAGTTTCCCAAATATTTTATTGCTGGTAGAGGTAATTCAGATTTTCATTGTATCCTGATCAATACCTTTAACATTTAAAAACTGATTTTGTTCATTGTTTTTAAAAAAACCTTTTTCCACCATCCAAAATTTACCTAATATTATTTTTCATCAATTCTGTTTATGGAAAATGCATAAGTATTATAGCAGCATAGTTATTGGCAACACTGGTGTCCTGAGTACCAAATCTGTGGGAGAGAGAAAGTGGCCATTTCAGTAATGTCTGAATATACAAGTCTAAGATCTCCATCTTTTTAGGGACAGAGGCATTACTAATTGCCATGATTTTTGAGAAAAACATAGTTTTTAGATAGAAAAGAAATGAAAAAAGGATAATTTTAATATTTCACTTAATTTAAACATTTCCTTTAGCTCCATTTTACATGTAGCTTTCCAGGGTGAGGTATTTCTGCATAAGTTGAACTGGCCCGTCATAGAGACAGTCAAGGAAGAGTTGTCCTCTTCACTCACGCTGGGATAACAGTAGCTGCCGTATGCACCTTGGCCGCAATCTGCTACGGAGATTAGATACCCTAACTAGGACTTAGTTGGCTTTCAGTCCTCTGTATCTAAGAACCCACAATATTCCATTCCCCTCACACCCGCAGGTACCCAAATTTCCCCAGTCAAATGTCTTGAGTGCCTATTACTCATGCTTGGAACTGCTTCCAGCTAAGTCACAACCAGCTCTCATCAGGACATGTTTTCTGCCTGAGATCCCAGAGGAGCTTGGT
Organism: Arenaria interpres; assembly: GCA_013399435.1. Taxonomy (NCBI): domain Eukaryota; kingdom Metazoa; phylum Chordata; class Aves; order Charadriiformes; family Scolopacidae; genus Arenaria; species Arenaria interpres. The sequence continues at coordinate 62,371 of VXAK01013770.1, read as the reverse complement.
CCAGGAGACATGCTGAGAATGTGCTTCTCATTTCCTAAAAGAGCTGAATTCATCACAAAACGCAAGACACAAATGAACTGTCATTCCAAAACACAGCCAGAGAAGGAGTCTGCTCAGAAGTAAGTTTTGTGATTGTTTTATCCCTCTTGCTCTCACCAAAACTGTTGCCATTTTCTCTGTTTTTCTTTCATAAAATAAAGCAGGAGGGACAGCTCTGGCCAAGATGGGAGTGAGATACATGGGTTCACCCCATGTGAATCTGAGGGAGTTCAGCCCCTCCCTTCGCCACCACAAGAAGCCTGCCCTAATCAGTTTTGTGTCCTGAAGATATTCAAAGTGAGAAATGATCTCCGCTATTCATGTTGACACTATGTTGCTTTGCAGAAAAACCCACCCAAAACCCCATCAAACAATTTAAGAGTAATTAGCAAGAGAGTCAGCAAAGTGCCCACCATTACAATGTTCACCTGGGAGCAGAAACACCCTGATTGCTGCCCTGTTCTAAGCACTAAAAAGTGTGGGAGCCACATTATTTAATCTTTGCAATATTGAATAAAAGCAAAAAAGCACATCCACCATCTCCTTTTCAAAGCATATCCTAGTCCTTAATGTGTTTTTAAAAGGGATGAGTCAGAGTCCTAAATATTGGAGAGGGCCATGTCTGCTAATCTCAGTCATTCTGCAGTTCAGATTGCGTTTCTCAGTCCGGGGAAGGGACAGGGTAAAGGACTCTCTTGGTCACCAGTCCTCCACTCCTGGTTGTGCAGCAGCTTAAGCCAGTCTAAGCCAGAAATGCTGCTCCTCTCCCTTCCAGATGTCAGTGACCACAGTGAATTAGTTCAAGGAGTTAATTCATCTGACAACTAATAATTTGTTTCTACAGAGTTAGTTTTCTGCCACAATACCTACTTGATTTGGGTTACTATGTGGTAGAAACACATCACCAAAAAGCAGGAGTCAAAGAACCAATGGCTTGGACTTAAATTGACCAAAGCCGCCAAGGAGCCTCATACTTGTGGTGCTGCTTTTGGAAATTCATTTTGAGGTGTCTCATCCTGTCCACATATTGCAGATTCACGAATACTTGCTGTTGTCTTCTAGGAGGCAAAAAAACCCAAACCCATAAACCCTGTAAAAGCAAATGGCTCATTGCCTCTTTGCAGCCAGAGTCGTCTGGTCTGGTACCTGGAAGCCAGCTGAGCGGGGCCAGCTCTGGGACACACAGAGGTCCTCACAATGCACTAGAAGCAGAAGAGCATCAGACCAGCTTTTCTCATTTCCTCATCTTGGTAATAGTGCCCATATGAACTGTGCAATTTTTCCTTCTGGTGTTCTAGTTTTTTTGGGCTCCAGTTTAAACTTGGGCTTATGTTTGTGTTTAATGTTTTTTGTTATCTTACAAAAAATATCAACCGATGCAATAGGACTAACATATAACAAAACCTGAATTAAAAGCTAAAAAAGGTGGTTCAACTTGTGAACTGTTGTTCAAACAAATGGAAAAATGTAAAAACATTAAAACCAACAAAGTCTGGGTGCCTGCCTGGGACAAAGACTAAATCTACAGTAAATGTTACATGCAACAAATAGCCTGACAAGTTCTCTTCAAAGATCTGCAATTATTATTAAGTGGATATTCAACCTGACCGGACATCCTAGACGGTATTTATCCTTGCATAGAAGTTCTACAGCTATGTGGTTATCCTAAACCCATTTCTCTTCTACCCCATAGTTTCTCTCTCTTTTATTCTATTTATAGAATAATCAAGTCTCCTGAAACTTCCTCTGGGTGGAGCGTGCACTGAAGGCAGACCTTTTCTAAGCATTTCTTCTGATACAGCATTTGGTGTGGGTGCAGATGAGCTCTTCTGGGAGTTGTATCGGACAATTTTGAAATTGTTGCTTTCTGGAAAGAAACTATTTGTTTTTAATCTTTCAAATGCCATGAGGACATCAAACAAGACTCTAAGGAAATTACTTCCCGGGGTCAAGACCCATGCTGATGGAGGCAGAATGTTGATGGATTTTAGGAAACTCCACTTAACATTTCTGGATTATCTGTCAGTCCGTGCTCCAGAGACTTGTGGAAGTGACAAGAAGCTGTATGTTCCTGTCTGTTACATTATTAGTTTGACAGGAGTCATATATGGGAGATGAAAGCTCTTGTTTAAAAGTGATCATAGGACTGAAACAAATAAAGTACACCACCTCTAGTAATTCCAGACAGGGTTCACTTAGTGCAGACAGGTCCACTATTGTGGACACAGTACCTTAGAGAAATGCAAATAGCAATTATTTACAAGTTACAGTTTTTCTCTGGTTATCTAAATTTCTTTTGTATCTCTCATTATCATCTTGTCCAAGTGCCAAAGAATCTTAAAAATCCATTTCTCAAGTCCAAGCTCGACTTTTTGACTGTCTAGTCAAAAAGAAAAGACTCCTGGCTGTTCATCCTATAGTCAATAACTTGTTCTTCCACCTGGATTTAGAAAGCAAGGTTTAAGTTCACCATGAGAAGAAAAGGGACTTACACCTGTATCTCTTGCATCCTCTAGCTTTGTATCTGCAAACAGTTACATCCCCTTTGACACGACCTATGCACAAGTGAGAAGTCACTTGATGCAAAACTGGAAAGATTTTAAAATCATAGATATGTTTCATGAAATGGAAAAGTTATTTTGTACGTAAATAGCTGAAATCCATCATTTCACAACCTGCAGTTTTCAACTCCTATTGAAAGAAGTAACTGACTAAAAGACAATAAGCAACAATTTAGCCAGGCTTCTTGAATTTTAGGATAGTCCTCAGCTACTGGATCATCTTTACTCTCCAGTTTGTCTGATCAATTGCGTATGGTGCCTGACTTGGCCTCAAGTGGAACTTCCTTTATTAACTATTAAAGTTGTGGTGAACGGCTGTTGTAGAAAGTTTAAAGTTTATGTTCTTTAGTGGAATCTGAACAGTTACTTGTAAAACGCCTCTGGCTCATCTACTGTCACCCTGCCACATCTACTGTCACTCTGCCACATGTGAATCATAGCAGGATTGCCTGCTGCCTTCTATGTCGAGTTGGACACACTGAGAAAATGTCCTCATCTCCATCACCAGATTTTCTAATTAGTTAATATAAACATTACATCTGCACTACTGTTTTTTCCTGAAAGGAATGTCTTGCTTATACACCATCGAATTTTAGCGTGAAGTGAGAGCAGTGAAGATGAACACTTAAAGACAAATCAAATAAAGAATCAGTGTGGTCTGTTAGGGGAATGCAATGACTTACTGTAAGGGAACACTGTTAAAACCAAAGTGCAATAAAAGACAGGTTTTTATGCTAAATTAAACTTTAATTATCAGGATTGCACCTGGAGCATGGAACTCATTTCTTCAGTTAAAAAAAATGCAAGTAGCTTTCTGTGAGACTAACAGACTGACCAACTTTTTTCAGCTGCCCATGAAAGTGACACAAATGCACAGAAACAGGAATAAATGAATAAATGAGGAAGCAACATTTCTTTCCACTGCTGCACTAACTTAGATGGAAAAGGACACACCATTAAAAGAGAAAGGGTGATAAAAGCATAACACTAGACGGCTAAGTTTGCCTTGTACTTTGGCATAAAAGCTCAGGATCATCAGGCTGAGTGTTCTGAAAGCTCCTCCATTCAGCAGGACTGAAAAAAACCAATTCCTACACTTTGTTATGAGTCAAGCCAGCAAGATGTTTTTAATGGGCTTTCAGGCTTGATTTTGGAAATATCATAGTGTCACTTATGGTAAAACTAGAACAAATAATAGCATCTGTCTTGAATATAGCCATCTCAGCCCCATTACACTATAGCAATGCCATTAGAAGCAAACCGGTTTTCCTGTCCTGTATGTCTATTAAGTTATCTTCCAAAGTGATAGCATTATTACCAGAAAAATGTGCCAAGCATGTCTAAAGACTGATTAACTGTTTTTATATTACTTCCATTTCTCCACCTATTGCAGCTCCTGATTTCCTTTGGTTGATGTTTTAAGTATTACACCAAAAAAATAATTTATTGCCCCCATTTGATATCTGAAGGAGGCTAATGTTTAGTTTGCATCTACATTAGTATAATGGCAGTTGAGAGCTTATGGATTAGTTACTCCAGATTTAGAGAAATTCAGCTTTTCAAGAAGCTACAGTATGTGAGGTTGGTTGCTGGATTTGGGGTTTGGGTTTTGGTATTTTTTTTAAAAAAAGCATTGTCTTGCTACCTTTCCCAAAGCAAGCATACCAAAGTAATCCATGTAAAATGGAATTGTGCTCACAGGGTGATTAATGTCAGCTGTCACTGAAGAAAATGTTTGAGCGAGCAAAGGTGTACACCGTTTAGCACGGGATGGGAAGTCTTGAATCTCTTTCATATCATTTTGGTGACAGAATCTGACTTGATGCTCAAGACCAAAGTATTATTCTCTTGACTGCAGCTTAGCCTCCATAAACTCACTTGAGCTAATGGAGTTTCAGAGCTAAGCTACTAGAAAGGCATAGCTACAGCTGGAAACCAGGCTGCGATTATTCCTGAAATCTGAGGTCAGTCTGTTAAACTTCTGAACTTCTGAATGGCTTCTGAATGAACCTCTAAACTTCTGAATGGCTTCTGAACCTCACTGACTCGAATCGCAGTTTCCTGACATGATGATAGAGCATAAACCATCTTTCTTTTTGCCAAGTGGCTATGAACTGCCACTGGAGCTCTACAGCAGATACCTCTGCGGCTGAAGCATAAGCACTCACTGAATAACAATGAAGCGGTGTAAGGGAGGATGGAGCACAGAGAAAGGGAGCAGAAAAAGCTGAGGCAGCTGACAAAATTGCTTTGTAAAGGAAAACAAGGTGAGCACCTGCAAAGTCCTGCATCATGGCATGTGTCATTCTCTTGAGCAAGGAGTGGAGAGTAAACTGTCCTCTGCATTTGCCCAGGAGTAATCCTGACTCATTTAGGAAACACAGTGTATCCAAGCTATTGTTTGGCTTTCAATAAAAATAGTCGCTTTGCTTCTCCTTGTTCTATAACAATTTGATATCTCAGTTGTCAGTATCAAGCTTCTTGACTATCAAGCAAATAAGGAAAAATCTGAGTCCTATACCATTCCCTCATTCTTCGTAGGAGTAAAAAAGGCAAGGGCTATCCATTCTGTGTTAAGAACTTTGTCCCTCGTTCCTCCCATCATAAAAGAAAAGAAGGAAAAAAAAAACCCAAAGAAAAATACCCTGACCCTTTAATTGTATCTAATATGAAATATATGCAATTCTAACTGGGGATGCCTGGGGGATTCAAGAAGACTTTGTGCTCTATATCCTCACTCAGTGGTTTCCTGTATAACACTACTAAAATCCCACCAAACCCTTATGCACTTGCTTTTATGTTTATATGACCAGTTATAGGAAACCAAAACCCATCTTCCTTTCAGGGTTATTTGGGAATCTGATTTCTATCTCAGGCGTGGGGAAGCTGATGAAAATTCTGTGCAAGGTCTACTTTCTTACCAAAAAAACTGTGGATTTACAATAGTTAAGATGGAGTTAAACCAGAAATACATCTAGACAGCGTTATTTGGTCACTGGTTAAAATGATTACTCTTTGAAGTACACTACAGCTTCCCTTTAAATTACGCCTCTTCTCCGACAACTCATGTAAAGCTTACTGCTCACTATTCCCTTTCTCATTGTAAAATACCAGTTTATATAGTTTTTCCAGTATAAGAGTAAAGGCATGGTAAATGGTGACTAATAATTCCTAGATGTATTTATGATTCAACACCCCTAGAAAGCAGCTATGCAAATAATAGATACCTGTCTTGTGAAAGAAGTACCAGGGAAATTTCTTAATCCTTGAAGCAGAACTTTTCAGGCAGCAATCACTGTGTATCACTCAGTTTTGCATCTGTGCCCCATTCAGTTGTCCAGATAGGAAACCTTCCAGACAGTTCATGTGCTGAGGTGCCACCAGGACTAAATACCTGCTTATAATATTCAGTAAACTTGATTGGGGTCACTCAATCTGTATAGGCAGGGGCAGGAGTAATTATGTGACAATTTACTGTTCTCACATATACGGTTTCTTTTTGCACAGGTTTACCTTAAACCTCAGATATTATAACTATTATTATATCAGATATTATAATATTATAATTCTCTTAATACTCTTTGACTATTTGACACTGCTTGACTGAGTGAAGCTCTAGCTTTTCTTTCCCATTATCCCCAGAGGATCCCATACCTTCAGTTCAATCATCTACTTGTCTGCTGGTGTACTCAAAAGGGGATAAGCTAATTAGGAGAGGCAGCCTAGATGGCTGTAACAAAAGAGATTAAATTGTCAAAATTTCTAAATATTCTTTTTTTTTCTTTTCATTGTCAGATACTTAGAATAACCAAGTTGCTTCTAGCTACTATGTATTTGCTTTAGGGAAAGGAGTACAACCCGTGGCCTTTGTATGTATTTTTTGCCATTCAAGTATAATTGTTTTATTAGGTGGAAAACTTTGATGACCTAAAAAGCTTTTGCTAGTATTTATTTTAAGTTAAATGCATAACTTGCTATAAGGGAAAAATAATCAGGTATACCCTACTGAATCAGTAGCAATCAGTTAATTAGAGCCAAATTTAAGGTATTTGTTCAGATCATAAGAAGCAAGCAAACATGGTTTGAGTACAAGAACTCTCAATGTAATCTCTAAATATTGGTTTGTTTTTTTTCCCAAGCAACTATTTACAAATTCTATAACTTGAGCTCTCATTTCTCCTCTGAATTGTTTTCCCATTTTTAGTCATACCACAGCAGTTTTCCCTATTCATGTGGAAGTATTCAGGGTGTTTTCAGCACAACTGCTTGAAAACAAGATAAATTGGATTCCAAAGGAGAATACAACTTTTAAATCTAGAAAATTAGTGGTTTATAGGCAAGCAGAAATTGATATTATCATAAAAGGATTGTATCCTACTTTTTACTTGCTGGGTTTTCCAGGAATGAGTTGACACAGAGTCCTGAACTGTTCCAGTCTAGAGGCAGAAACAGAAAGATTTTTCCTGTCCTACGAACATCGCTAACATTTTCAAAAATGTTCCTGCCCTGAACAGTGAAAAAAAGTCTCTCAGATGTAATAACTTTTACCAAATATAAAACATGGAAATTTGGATTAATTAAAACATTGGGGGGTTGGAATTAATTTATTTCAATTCCCAATATAAATTGATTCATTTCAAACCAAAAGTTTCTTTAAATGAAAAACTAGTCTCCATTAATACAAAACAAACGAAAACAAAACAAAACCACTTCAGTGAGATACTCTGGCAACTTCCAAACTTCCTTTAAAAGAATTTTTTTTTAAGAGAACATCTGTCAAAAACAATTGCTTCAGCAGTCAGTTTCGGTTTTGACAAACATAGACTTTTCTAATTAATGCTTAATTGAAAAATTCCTGATCAGGCCTATTCTAGACTGACATGGGAATTGGCTAGCAGTTGGACACTGTGCAAAAGAAATATGATATTTGCACAACCCAAGGAAGAAAAGCAAGCCAAGGAGTGAGGGCATAAAATTTAGGTGATGTTATATAAGGCAGCTTCTTTCCCAGAAAAATCTCATAGTGAGCAGAAAGCATTACTGATTTTGTTTGCTGTGACAGCAAGGGGAACTAGCATGGCCAAATTGGGATTACTTCATGCCCTGGCTTTGGAAAGCAGCTGCACTTACTAATATGTCCTCTGCAGGACATAGCAGTAGTATATCAACGTGCACGGTGCCAGTATTTAAGAAGTTGAAATTTCACAGGAAATGGGAGTCATCATTATCTAATTTCGGTTAAAATCTAGATTTCCTGTTACTCCATGGAACAGCCTTTGTGACGGTGATGCCCACAAAACAGCTTATGTTCTGCTAATTGCAGGGCTACAGAAAACTATGTACATGCACACAGTTGCAGAGCTTCGTGTTCCCGTTGGAATACCTTAACAGAATAATTACTTTGCCAATTACAAATTAGCCCTGCTTATAAAGCATCTCCACATTTTTAGGCCAAATTTTCAAGGAGAAAAAAAAAAAAAGGAGCGTTGTTTGCTGCTGCTGCACCTCCCACCACCTTTGTTACTGCTGCTACTACCAGAGCTGCCTCCCGAGCAGAGGGGGTGGTGAGGTGCACTGAGACAGGAGTGGTACTTGCAGCAGGAGCTGTACCCATGGAGGTGGGAAAAGTGCAATGATAAGAGCAGTATGAAAGGAATCGGGTACATGTAGGATGAGTGGGAATTTCTGCACTCCTAGGGAGTAGAAATGAGATGCTGGAGAGATTTCAAAACCTTTTTATTCCTCCAAATCAAATCTTTTTTTTCTTTTTTTTTTAATTCTGCTAGAGCACAACAGGACAATAGTGATTACAGTCTCCCTGTGCAATTCCAGCTTTCTAGCCACAGCCATTCTGGGGGCCGATATAATTAATCTTTTCCTTGTGCACTTGAGAATGCCTTGGGATACCCTCCAAGTCATCTTCAGCAGACACCTTTGTTCCCCAGGGAGAATTTATTCACTGATACAAATCACTCACTTTGAACATCCTAATCGATACGTTTCAAGAGAGTTTGAATAAATGATGTTTGGAAGCTGTGGTGAATAATTCTTCATTTAGAAGAAAACAAACTCTCCTTGAGAGGGAATGCACCATGTATAATTCTGGAGCAGAAGTGAGAAAATGAAGAGAGACCCCCTAGATACCAAATTCAATAAAGTAACCAGTCTGCAGTGGGAATTTTAGGGAACAATAAAACAAAAAGATACCAAGGTGGTGTTCTTTCAACCATAACAATAAAAATGGTCTCCTTTGCATAGGCCTCACTGACATTAAAGCCCTGGATGTACCAAGAAGACAACAGATCACTTGTCTCAGCCTCAACAGTCTGGGTGTTACTACCCTCCTTTCCTGAGGACTTGAGGACAGAAAGAGAACATAAACGCCACTGCTACAGAAATCCCTTGTAATGCCTATACATTGATTAAAATTCTTCTTTACTTCATCTTGTGTGTACATTTGCCAGCAGGAATGGGGAGGGGAAGGGGAAGGAAGACCATGGGGAGTGTAGCAGCTATAAATTACTTGACCCAGCTCCAGCTTGATTTACTTCAACCTACCAAAAGTCTGACTGAAAGGGAGACTGCGGTTTTGAATAGCTGAATGAGAAGTAGGCAGGCACAGAGAAGGAGTCTTTAGAAGTGCCAGAGTGGCTGGCATTTCCGATTTGTGAAAGAAAACCCAGGCTCACCGACACCTCTGCAAAGGAAGAATACCTGCAATAGAGTCAACGGAGCAGTCAAATTTAAACAGGGAGATCAGGATCTGGCTTTTCGTCACTGAAGTGGCAAAATTCAGGAATACAGATAACAGTTTCAATATAAGCAAGTAAAATAATAAGTGATGTGAGTAGGAAAGGACCCACACCAGCAAAATTGTTCTTCTGGATTAATTCGCATTTGAAAAGACCACGAAGTTGATACAAGTGCCAATGGAGCTTTACAGCCCCTCTTCTGGCTCTAAAACAGAAATTAACTTGGGCAAAAATGAGAATAGCAGTCCAATGGAAATCTGTCTTATTTAAATATTTGTGTTTACCTCAAATGATTGAAATAACTCTGCAAAACTTCTGAACTTGGATTTAGAAATACCAAACCATCATTTGAACAACTCCCATCAAAGTATTTGAGGCATTAATTGCAGAATAGCAGCTTTCCATTGCATCAAGATGTTCTCTACCCACAGTTTGCCATGATGCATGTGCAGTAATGGGACTTCAGTGATACATTATGGGATTTAGGCAGCAAGGGGAAAACTGCATCATAGGAGATAAATCTACTGAATGTTCCCAGCATTTGGGAAATTGATGAATCATGGCATCAGTGGCAGAACAGCCTAATGATGAACTGAACAAATCTGAAAAGGGGGGGGGCAGATTCCCCCAACCAGAAACTTCGAATATAATCAGCAAAATCTTTCCACCACTACTGCACCCCTGGAAATCTGTAATGTTGCAAAAGTGCTGTTTTCCAGCAATCACGGGGAAACTCTGATTAGTCCTTGGGAGAACCAGATAAAATGTTGTTCAGTAATTTGCAGCAACACACAACTGTTTGTTTCTGCAGAATCTTCTGCATTTTTTAAACTTGAAAATATCTCTGAAAACTTTTGTCTACTATCTGCTATCATCAGCAGCATTTAACTTGAGTCTATTTTTCTGGGAAAAAAAGTGCAATCATAGTTGTGAATATTATTGAATAATTCACAAGTGTTTCAGGATAGAGCAGTTCATTTGGAAGTTTTGTTCATGGATAAATAAATCACAAGTAGGATACCTGGCGACTTCACGAGAGCCTGAACGAGAGCGGCCAGCTACATCACCTGCGTATTTTTTCATAAGCCATTTTTTGCCTCAGCTGAATTAGCTTTCGTGTCAGAGCACGTGGTATTAATGGAGTACACAGCTTCTGGGTTCTCATCACTTTCATTAACTACATTCAGATTATCTGTAATGATTAATCAACTTGAAAAAAAATTGCCTGGCAGCATGCCTTTAACCACTTCCTGCTTGTGTGCCATTAAAAGCACTGCCTCTACATGGGAGGGAAGGGCGGCAGATGTATTTACATACAGATAGAAAAAACAAATCTCCCTCATGTTGCCATGTTCCTCCTGCAGTAGGAATTGCTTATGGAGTTATCTCAGCCCATACTGGGGGACCTTATTCCTGCGGTTCGCTCTGCAGAACAGCATCCTCAGGAGGGCTGGGGACAGGGATGGAGTTGCTTGTTTGGCTTGAGGGGAGGGAGGTCACAATGGCATTCGAGGGAGGCCAACCACAGCCAGGCAGCAGTTCAGGGCAGCCAAATAGGAATGGAAACTGTCACCCCAACTTTAGAGGGGGAAAAGGAGAGGATCACCCTCCACTGAGAGTTGAAATTTTGGAAATGGGGAAGGCTAATGGAGAATTTTCAGGCATTCCTTCGTTTTTGGCAGGAGATGGTGCTATCTAGAAAAGACGATGGGCAGAAGCATTCATGTTTCCGAAAGTAGATGGTACTGAAGAATCTGATGTTTCTCATTATCTTTGCTAGCTTGAGTAGAGATGGTTAACCACCAGGCTATGTTCAAAATATGAGCAATGCACAAAAATAAGCCCCAGAAACAATGTGGTTTTTAACAAGATATTACATGCAAGTAAAAATGGCGTTTATGACCGGTCTACCTTTCAAAGGTAATTTTGGGAAGGTGAGTTCATACTCACAAAACAAGACTAGGACTGCAATTTGAAGCAAAACCCTTGGCCTACTGAAAGATCTGGAATTAACTCTTAGCAATATGTTTATGGCTGGGCAAAGGAAGTGCCCCTGCCTGAAGTTTTGAATGATAAACAGGACTTTGATACTGTGGAAAATGAAGACAAACATAAAACACATTTAAAATTAGCGCTGAAGTAGAATGCCATTCAGAACTCAAAGTCCACCATAGGCAGCACCCTGCAAACAACAGGAGTGTGACTGCCCAGAGTGGGAAAACTGGAGGAACTGTGTTGGAATATGCCCTTAGGGTGACTCTGCAAACTTCAGGGAAGTCAATGAGCAGAAGAATGCTTCCTGGATTATTAACTCCAAATTTTTGGAATGCTCAGTTATCCAATGTTGAATGCTGAAGGACAAGTTAATATTGTGCTGGAAATGCTGACAGTATCGCAGAAAGAAAAGCATCAGGTAGTGACAAGTAACCAGAGCAGGATTTTCAAGGTGATTTTTTCCCCCATGAGAGGACAGCTAAATAACAAACAGGAAAGATAACTCACGCAGTGATGCTGTGGAAAAGCAGTCCTGTTAGGGCTAGTTCTGTCTTTTCTTCTTCTCTATAAGATGTCCTCCCTTCAGAAGAGGCTTCAGGTGGCCGCCAGTGGAATGGTAGTCCAGAGGCCTCTGCCCCTGCATGCTGTGTGGTTGCCATGGGGTGCCTGCCACATCAGCCTCATTTGTTTCACATCTCTGAGCTCCTTTGTGCAGCACAGGGCAATTCTTCTTCATCAGTTGTCTCCAAGCATAACTGAGTAACTCTACTGGGATTTTTTTTATTCTTCTTGTCTATAATGTGGAATGAAGCCCCTTCAAGAGATGTTTATCTGAACTAGCAAGAACTGACAGACTGGCATCAGGCAGGCTGACTTGTGTCAAGTGTGCTGAGAAGAAATGCTGAGTTTTGCTTTTTCAGTTGTGCATTCACTGAATATGCCAGAACTTTGCAAGAAGCATGAGTCAAATATAAAACGTAACATGAAAATGTCATTTAGTTTGAGAGCTCTTGAAACAAAGCAGTGGTCTCCTTTATTGAGAAATATTGTGTTTAAAGTCCTTCTGTGAAGCTTCTGTTCTTATTTATCATTGCCCTTAGTTGTACACCATTCAGGTATCCACAAGGAAACACATACAGTAGATCTCTGAGGCTGTGCAGTTGTGTTAAATGTTCATCTTTCGTCTCAAAGGATAAGGATTTATTTAGCTGCAGCAAGTGTAATGTTTTTTCCTTTGTGAAAGAGCTAGAATGTCAGAGGAATCTCTGACCCACATCATGCAACCTAAGAAACCACCCACATGAAGCAAACTTACATCTAATACTTAAAACACAGATAGGCTTGCAGTACATAAAATTAATTCCGTGTAGTTTTCTGTCATTTATGCATTTTTTAAAGATTCTGTCCCCAAAATCTTTTCTACCTAAGAAGTTTTTATGAGTAAAAATGTTTCAGAGATGTTTACCTTCTTCAGGATGAGAGATTCATCTTCACTTTGCTTCAAATTAGAGACAAAAAAGCATATCACAACCACTGAATGTTTTTGAAAGTTCTATCATACAGAATATGTTGTATTTTTCATAAGATGAAAGATATATCCTGGTCCATAACAAGCTCTGCTTGCTACTAGCGTTATGCCCTAATTTCCAGTTTACTCACTCAAAAAGGCTTCATTATTATTTTATTACAAAGGGGTTTGGAAGAAAAGATACTATAAATAGCTAATGTAGAGATTTTAAAGCAACTCATTCAATATTTATTTCTAATAACATATAAGTATTATAGAATGACATACTCTACCATTTGCCTCAGTAGAATCAACTGAGGCAAATAAAAACAGGACATAAAAATTTCAACCTGAAATGGGTCCTAAGGCTCCCATTTTTATGGACATAAAAAAGAATTTTTATGTCTTACGGGACTAAAAGAAAAAAGCCTGAAATAATTGTTGCCTTTTTGAAAACAAAGAGACTGAAGTAGTTTCTGGTATTAAACCTCTCCCTTACCCTGCTGCAAAGCTTGGTAGCTTCGATCATATTTTCTAGCTTTATTGCATAACTTTTTTCCCCTCCCCAAAGCATGTGATGAAGCTGCACAATTGGCAGGACTGGATCTACCCTAAATACTCGTGATACACAAAATAAAACTACGGTGGGGTCTGGCTCTGCTTTACTGAATATACCTGGGCTAGACAGCAAGCACTATTCTTCTCCTTCCACACCCTTCCCCAACAACACCCTTTACCTTTGCCTCAATGACCAAAGTTAGCTCCTGGATTACAGCTGTGGTTGGATGAATGGGAATTTATTACTCAGTGATGGTCTATTCTTGGCCATACTGCTTAAAGCTCTTTAAATTCATCTGACCTTTCATTTTGGTTTCCTAAGGTGATGATGCTTGTAAGACCTTGCTGTATCTGCCTGTCTGCCCCTCTCCACTAAATTCATGTATGTCATCCAATTTCAACCAAACGACAGGTCAAACTTTCAAAGATAAAGACACAAAATTAACCCAAGTGCATGGAAAAAAACCCAGCAGCCAAGTGAAGGAGAGAGGTCCTACTAAAGCTCTTGTGGAGAGAAGACTTGGTCTGCAAGCTTAAACTTTACTGGCCAACACAGACTTTGTATAAACCCCTGCTTCTGGAAGAGTTGCTGTGACAGCTCACTGAGAAGGTCCTCAGGGGGAATCGGTGTGTGAGGTCTCAGTACAATTTGGCCTTGTACCCAGGCTTTGTCCCAAGCTTCCCTCATTCCCCATGCTCTTACAGGTCTCACAGCAAAGTCCTGCTTTCAAAAAGAATTTGGGACAGAAGTCAATGCTCAGGTCACAATACAGTTGAATCGCTGTGGGAGGACAAATTGTGGGGAAGATGGAGCTGTGGAAAGCTGGCTGGGACAGCTGTGCCGTGCCCATAGTTCTTTTTAATCCACTAAATGCTGTCCTTTGACATACAGCCGACAGGCTTCCCAGAGCTCTTGTACAGTTCTTTTCAATTAAAACATTACCTTGTCCTCTTATCATTGTGGACATAATTTTTCCAAAATTCAGGAAGAAAACTACCTATCTCACTGGCTGGAGGAAATATAGTTTTTTATGCAAAGCTCTCTAACCTATTTTAACATGAAATACTGGGTAAAAGGATGCTTATGAACTTCCCTCATGGACCATACAGTCTCTGTGGCAGTAAACAAGGACATCAGACAGGCTGCATTGCCAGTAAACCAAAATTTTATAAGAGGAGTGATAGACCAGACATTCACATCAAGCTTCACTCTATAATCTGTGAAGACAGTGTTCCAAGAGGTCTCGTCTGCTGATCTTCAGGGATCTATTTATCTAAATTAAATCGGTTCACTCCATCCCATTGCATACTTAAGTGGAAGAGCTACTTTAATGCCTTGCTTTACAGTAACAGAACTGGTGATTGTAAATCTGTGTTTATGCTCAGCACAGGAGTAGAGAGTTTGTAAATGTGCAGAGCTGACTAGACATGACACTTCATGCCAAAATCTGGATGTTTCCAGAGATTTCAAAGGTTTCAAGTTTTCATAGCATGTTCTCAGTCCCTCTTCTCTTACCAGTAGCTTTTTAAATATTGGTACAATAAATGGACTTGGATTATGAAAAATCATTCATTTTATACTATGGGAGAGTAGTTTCAAGTTCCATCCTTTAAACTTTATAAAAATGAGGTCTTAAGAATAGACCTTTTATGTAAGACTTTTGTCTAATTCACTTAAAAGTGGTCTTCAAAAAGTTTTTCTGCATTTGCATGTATTTTGTTCTTTTCTGGGCAGAAAATGAGCTGCAATTCTTTTTCTCTTCTTAAGCTTTGAATAAAAATGCAGTAGCACCACAGCCTTCCGTAAGCACATACTGCTTCAGGAAGGACCATCATACAAAGAAAAGGAGGAACAAATTAAGTACTGGAATATTACTTACTGTTGGTGTGTGTCCTCCAAAGTAAAATATCCTTTCCCAGTAGGAAAAATGGTTGATTCTTTCTATGCAAATTTGTATTTAGCATTTGCAGAAATGCTAAAAGAGTTAACTCCCATGCTTGATAGGGATAAAAATTAAAAAAGGAAGAAAAAATCCTATATTGTTTTTTAATATGTAAGTTTTCCATAGTGTAATGGCTGTCAGATTCTGCAGGGAGACATAATTTATTCTTTTCTGTTGGTGAATATGAAATACATGCACAGGGTGCTATAAAAAATTTGCTTACTGGGATGGTTGGAAAATCTGTTTTTTTAAAACTGACACACTAAAAAAATGACCATGGGAGGAGAAAGGAGAGGAGAAGGAATCATAATTGGTTTTGTTTTCTTTGAACCTCCATACATCCCTTCCAAAACACAACATGCTAACTAGCTTTAGGGACTCCTCACACATTTCAAAACATCTCAGGCCCTCTGCCTCAGTGTGGTATTTTGGGAATCTCTATTAACTTAGAGATACCAATTTGACCATTAGGCATCTTCTGTATAATTTAGACATTTATGGCTTTCTTTTGCTGCACACCTGCATCCTAGCTCTACGTTCAGGGGAGAGAGACTATATTACAAGTGTCCACTACCTGGTGTTGTAAAGTACCCACAGCTACATAAATTTGTGGTAGTCAGAAAGTGACCTGTGAGTAGCTTTGGAGAAACACATTTTCCAGGCAAGCTAACAAACAAGATGCTACTGAGGATTCAGGCAGCTGAGGCAGATGCTCAAGTGATGAGGTACACAAAGGAGGCTGCAGCTTTCTTCGTGGGAATCCTTCCAGCAAGGGAAGGGATAAAACAAGGACAAGGGAAAGGAGAGAAAGCCTGCCTTCTCTCACTGAAAAGTAAGTTCAAGAAAGCTCTTGTAACAGCAAGGTGATGGAAGTCTGGAAGTCTTATTTTTCTTTTTATCCACAAATCTCTTTTTATTTCCTGTGCTGCCTAGCCCCTTTGATAGATGAGTTATAGTGAGTCTTGCTGCAGCAGCATTAGCAAATCTTCTGCCTGCCGTTGGTTAGACACACAACTGCTCTGCAGGTTACTGGTTTCACAGCAGAGCTGACAGACATCTCGGCCAAGGAAAGCCAGTGACCTCAGGAGTGGGAAGGAAGGGAGGCCATGGAAAGGGAGATGAGCTAAGACACTGGTGCAAATCAGGAGGAGGCAGGTGGTCCTGTGAAAGTCTGTCACTGTGCTATCAGCTGAGTGCATCCGGTACCGCTGCACTGGGTTGCTGCAGGTGAATGCAAATCAAAGCTCGAAGAGCACCGTTTCATCATTTTTAAGAACTCTGTGATGCTTTTTTCTGCTGTCAGGGAATCTTAGAAGAAAACGGCTTCAGGGTCTAGACCAGTGGTTTCCACTGCCCAGAGATGTGTTAGGCATCAGGCATGCCTCTACTTTTCCATGAGATCAAGGTAGAACTTTTATATTTTTGACCAAATTAAATGTTGTTGCTGAAATTTTTACTTTGTTAACATATATATGTATTTCAAGGCACCCAGAAATTGGAAGTTGTGTGTCTATTCTTCTAGATCTCAAAAAAGCCTCCCATTAAAATTTTGAAGCTTTTCAAGCCACACAGCTTGTCACCTGTCTGACGCCCACTCTAATTCTTGCTTCAAAATGGTTCTAACCAAAGATTTAGTCAGGTAAATCCATGTCTTCTGTCTTCCATATTTTTTTGTTGTCTTCTCATTTTTCCACTGTTGTCAGCTGCTCTTTTTATTTCATGCCTGTTTTTCCTGGTAGCATGCTGAACAGCAGAAAGGGATAGTTCTTCCCAATGACTGTCCTGTGCTTGTGGTTGTGATCAGTGGCCCCCACCACGCTCTGCCCTGGTGAAGCCTCAGCCAGGTCCCAAAACTAGCAGTAAGGGACTTGGAACCTGGGGAGGGGAGACCACCAATTACAGGGATGTGACAAAGCCTTGAGGAAGCATGTGGCCACAGTGCCCACTACAGCACACCCCCCCCCAAACTATTCTGCTACTAAAGAAAAGGGCCAGGTTAATTTTATAAGTGGGGAGCCCTCTTATGTGACACAGCATGAAGGACATGAAGCTTGGTAGCAGCCGATGGAAAAATGAGAGTCACTGCATGGGATATGTGACCAATAGGTAGACGAAGCAACATTTAATGCAGAACAAGCAAGTATAGTGAAAGAGACCAGTGGAAATGTGGGATTTCAGGCAACAAACCTTCCCCAAGCATGGGAACAATAGGTGCCTCTGTAAAAAGAGATGAGGAAATTAAGGTAAAGCTGTGTTATGATGTGGTGAG
Source organism: Arenaria interpres (assembly GCA_013399435.1). Taxonomy (NCBI): domain Eukaryota; kingdom Metazoa; phylum Chordata; class Aves; order Charadriiformes; family Scolopacidae; genus Arenaria; species Arenaria interpres. The sequence goes on along the minus strand of VXAK01013770.1, from coordinate 44,747 downwards.
GAGAAAGGGGAGATAGAAAGAGACTAAGACATTGATGTCAAGAATAGCAGATATCGAGTAACAGGGGAAAAAAAAAAAAGGAAGAGGTTTAATTTGTCTTATTTTTTTTTATTTTTACCTAACATCTAGGAGCACAGAAGGAACAGACTTACACTACAAGACGACTGGCATGATAACCATAGTAATTTTGGAAATCCCTCAAGATTCCATAATTTAAAAAAACACAACTTGGGGAACATTTGATTACAATTTGTAGCAGAGATTTGGATGGGGATAGCAGATTTCATCCGAAAGCTACAGTTTAAAATGTTCGTGGCAGCAGAACCATCCAGGGAATAATTAATATATCTGCCTAAAGTGAAAATCAGTGATCTATATAGCCCTGATAAAAATATAGCAATTAAATAGAAAGAGATACTAAGAAAATTGCAGACAAACCTGGAAGAAGTCAAGAACAAGCCTGTTTGCTTTTAATTATTTGAATGACTGGTAGACCACATCCCGAAACTGAGTTGGCAATCTGGAAGATACTTAGGCAAAACTATGATTACAAGTTTGTTCTTTTCAAAGTACTCATGTTTTATGCTGTTACCATATGCATCAACAATACTGCACCCATGGCGTAGCACCAGTCCTGGTACCAGTGAGCATAAATTACCTTTACTGATAGTCATGGAACAATGGAAAGATCTTTTCAATAGTAAAGATCACCATGAAATGGACAGAGAATAAAGAAGGATAGAATGGGATCCCTCCTATGTCATTCTGAATCATCCCTTGTACCTTATCAGATGCTAATTGTAACCCTGCACAAACTGATAAGTAAAAACCTGTCTATTAAGAGTCAAACACATAGAGAAATGCTTGACCTGATATGGCTATCTTTATAGGAATGCTAAGGAATAAAAGTGCCACAAAGCTGAACCTGTTATGCAGGTGAGCAGATGGCCACACGCCGCATAGGCAAGAAACCAAAATCTCAAGCTGCCATGGACTGCAGGTCACTTAAAGCAGCTACAAACTTGAGGTGAGAGTGGAGGAGAGGAAACCAAAGCAACTGTGGAGTAGTAGTATGGAGTGTCATACACTGACATACAAATCCTGGGGAAACTCTGGAAAACCCTCGGTTAACAGCTAAGGAAGAAGTCAGAAGCAATAAGACAAACGTGTTGACTGGAGATAGCAGCAACGTAAATAGCAGAGAAATAGCAAGGTGGAAGCAAGAACCTTGCCAACAGCACAGTGCACGAGAGAGAGTCAAGGCTTTAAACTAACTGCTATCGATCCAAATGCCAGCATGGTGGGAAAGAGCACATCCCATGCACACAGTAGACACTGGTCTCCTCTCCCTTCCTCAGACCAGCAAGCATTACCACTAGCCAGAGGAGCGGAAATATCAGGAGCTTGCTATGAGTTTAACAGAAGTAGCATAGCTTGTGGGCTGGAAGCAGAGATTCATTACCAATGGGTATGTGTGCAGTCGGACCACTATCTGTCAAGGATAAATATTCCTTTAGTTTTAGGGTCATGAAGTTCATAGATACTGTAATTGGAGCGGACTGTGGTACCTGGACAATCCCTGTCCCTGCCTTTCTTATTGGCAGCCACTTGGGTTAGATCAAGCCTATCCACATGTAGTGCTTGGATTAACCTTCTCCCACTATTTCAAGCCATCCAGAAAGACCCTAAGCCTCATGCCACCTACCACAGTTGCCACCAGGTTAACCAAATACCTTCTCTCCCTGCCACACAAATCTCTTGATTTTGTTTATTACACTTCTTTTTTTCTTTTTTTTTTTTTTTTTTACAGTTAGCTACAAATTCTTGTGTTGACCCTATGATTTTTTTCTTAAATTTCTGCTGAAACTTGTACAGAATCTGTGCAGTTCACATAACCTCCAAATGACATCTGGCTCTTTACACAGAGAAATGGCTTTGAGCACATGGAAACTTATTTAGAAATTACAATACTAATGCATGCAGTAAAGCTCTGTGTTCTCAAGAGCCTTCTTAGTGTCCTCTTTATGGAGAATGACATGGACTTTAACAAACACTTCTTTAATTTTCCAGCAATATTTCAAGATCTGTATTTCCCTCCTGTGAAGAAAGTATCTTTTCAGCTTTCTAAAGTGTAGTGGTTTCATGTGTCTCAGTCAGCTGCAGCCATGCTCGCCACAATAAACAGGTAGATAGATGTAGTGGAAAATGGGATTCTCAGATATTTCTGAAACACATACAAATAAAAACAATACGCTTAAAAAAGATAAAAGGTTTCCTGATGAGTTTTACATTTTGCTCTTTATAAAATGTTCCTGAAGACTGTAGAGTGCTCTTAATCATAATTTTAGTACAGCTCCTTAAAAACCACATGCAGATGACTTTTCAATAATGCATTACTGTCAGGCTTAATGTTTTGTCACTGAGCAGTAATGTCTGATTCAGAAGTACAAATGCATTTCTACTTGATGATGCACAGATTTAAGCAGGGCTTCCTCAGGATAGTAAGTTCACCATAAAATAATAAAAAGAAAACTCAGACATCCTTTATGAGCAGAGAAGCTGTCTGGCAAAGTCATAAAAAGAATATTACTGTACACAAAGCAAGGATTTTATAACGTTCAGCTGAATTGCACAGTTTCAATTGAAACGAATATTCACACAGCAGTGCTCTATCCTAATAAAATGCTTAATGTCTGAACACTTTCTGCCAAGTGTCCACACAATTTCTTTTTCTTCCTATTCCACCAATGGACAGAATGTCCACTTTATGACCTTCTCAGGGCTTGCTCTGAAAGACTTTAGTAAGAGTCAAAGGTGTCCAAATCAGAAGACCTGGCAGGTGAAAGATGTCTGTATGGTAGAGGTGTACACGTCTTGAAACTCTTTGCTGAGTTGCAGTACCTAATAGAAGAGCAAGATGTTTTGTTGTAGACACTCAAGTCCAGTTTCCCAAAAGAAAAATTTAGTAGATGCAATAACCTGCTGTCTGAGCCAAAAAGCATTCAAAACCTACAATGTGGTCTGCCATTTATACAAGAAGAATGAGAAAATGGAGGCCTTGGGGTGTCTTGGGCACTTCAAGCTACTCAAGAGAAATAAATTCCCTCCATGGTTCTGCCACCTTGGTAATCAGTATGGGACCATCAAAGAGCAATGGTTCATAGGCAGCCAAGCTTTTAAAATGAAGAGCTATAATATATGCATACCCTTTATTGGCTGAACTCAGCACGTAGAGACTGTGCACTGGCCTGTATGGCACATCAACATGGGGTATGTATGCAATATGAAGGTCTAGTTGAAAATACTGGGTCAACTTCTGGTTTGATTTAGACCTTCTTACCTTCACAAGTTTTTAGGACTTAGACATGGTGCAAAATACAGTTGTTGAAGAACACAGAAAAGTAAATCTATTAACATTTGGAATTACAATTCAAATTCTGACATGGCTACTGTTAACCAGAACAGTTTTTAGAAGTTGCCTTTTGCATTGATCTTTCCTTCCAAAACTCAAACTCTTAAAAACGCAAACATTTCAAAGTTTCCATACTGCTGCTATTAATTGAAATTTTCCATGTAGGCTATATTTAAATCAATTAAGGTGCAATTAAGGTTCCATTGTTGCCAGTAACTTCTAATTGTTCTGTAATAGACTACAGATACATTGAAATAAGTAAATGGAGCCCAAGGTAATTCAATTATACTTCTTCTGGGATACTTATTCTTCTCTACTACTTTACATTAATTTATTTGTGAAATACTGAATGGCTTTCAGGACCCAGTGGAAAAAGACAGAATGTACCCATGTCAAGGTTTCTCTTAGACAGAGTGACTAGTATGAATGCCATTGCTCTATGAAGACTGTGTAAGTGGTCAGCAGCACTTAAAAGTGTGTTCACAGCTCTGCTGTCTTGATTTCACTGCTCACTTGGCATTGTGAGGAGTGTACGGAAATCTTTATAACCCACAGACATCTGATAAATTCCCTTGGTCTATCTTCATTTAGCTCATGTTACCCTCAAGACACTCCTCTAGATGAGTAAAGACAGCACAAATAGAAGAACGGTGCTGTGCTAGGGCTGCCTTTGCATTGCAAGAGCAGCACATGCATCTGTGAGATTATTTAACTGGCAGGTGCATCCAAGCGGTGCTTCATTGTTCTGGTATGCCAGTAGGTCTGTCCTTAAAAAAACTACGGTTTTGAAACAGCATATCACAGATCATTAGAAGTAACATATTATGGCATTCTCTGAGGGTTTTTGCGTAGTGTTTGGAGTTAAAAAGATGTCTTATATATTAAAAATTCAATAAGGCACCTAACTCCTCTGAAAAAAATAGTATTTCAGGGGTACATCTGTCACTTCTCCCACTGACTGGTTTAGGAAACTGAAACCCAAGCAGCCACTCAAAATCCTGTAAAGATAATTCAAATTGTCCCCAACCAACCAGTTTAAAAAAATCAAGGAAGTGTTAATGTCACACTGTTCTTATAAATGTTGAGATTTTCCAAATATGTGTAAAATCTAAAATAATAGTTGGAAGTCTTGAGTCCACACTATACAAAGCCTTCTTCAGTGTACATTTAATTTTTACAATGGCTCCTGAATGAGCTCTTAAATGGGCACTATTTACCTTAATGCTTTGGGCTTGAAGGCTTTCAACATCCCCAAACTTAAAAGCAATCCTTGTTAGGGATCCATGTGCCAACTGAACACCAGTTAAGACAGTGAAAATGTGACGAATGGTAAAAAGATCAATAGAGTCACATTGGGGGCTGGTACAAACTGGTAGAAGGTCTGAATTCATGCAAGCTACACAGTTGAGGTCTTGGTTGTTTATTGACAAAGTTAAAGGAACCAAAGCAATGCAGAAGAGCTGGTAGATCACCTCCCCCCGCAAATAAAGTATTTTAAGGGCTAAGTTTCTTGCCTGCAGAGTAAATCACTCTCTATATCCTTGAGTCATTGACCGCTCCTTTCTGATGCAAGGTGATCTTTCTTGCCTATTGCAGAAGTTTGAAAAAAGACAGATTGCTCTAGCTGATTCTGCTCCAATTCTGTCCTGAAAGCTAAGCCATTATGTGTCCTACCTGCAACGAAAGACATAGTGCCACTTGCCTGCTGTATAAAATGATGGTGTGTGTTTATCCGCACCCTTATATGATATCTCTCTTTCAAAATAGCCATTAGGCAATGGCTCCAGAAGATACAATAAAAATTTTTCAATCTCTAATGGAGTTTCAGGATGTTTCTATGGCTTGTTAGCACATGAGGGTGGTGGAGCACTGGAACAGGTAGCCCAGGGAGGTGGCTGAGGCCCCATCCCTGGAGATATTCAAGGTGAGGCTCGACGAGGCCCTGGGCAACCTGGTCTAGTTGGGGGTGTCCCTGCTGACTGCGCGGAGGTTGGACTAGATGACCTTTGGAGGCCAGAATGGTCCTTCTGGCCTGGACCATTCTATGATTCTATGAGCTTCCCCAGCGAATGCCCTCTCCATCCTGAGAGGGGAATAGAAATGCTTACAGGATAGTCATGTGCATGGGGAAGCTCCAAAATGAGCAGAGGGGGCTGGATGGGACAGTGCCAGAAGTTCAGATAATTTGCGGGGCAGTAATGGTAGGCTTCTGAGGCCATGAAAACAAAAAAAAAAAAAAAAGAAAAAAACCAAAACCAATATTGCTCTTGCTTCATCAGAGGACAGACATCAATAAAGCCACTGAAATTATGCAGCCTGTGTTTTGTGCCATGTCCGGCACTTCGGGAATTTCTGGGGAAAACACCCTAAAACCTTAGCACAAGTCCTGCAGGAGGTGGAGAGTCAGGGAGGTGCTATTGTTCAGCAGCTACCTTCTCTTCATCTTCTAGAGGCACTCTATGGAATTTGAAATGATTGTAGACAGTATTTAACAGGGCTGCCCAAGTATAAATGTAATAAACCAAATGATTCTTCCATCAGTTATTCCTTTTTGAGCTTTCTTCCCAAGATACTGCTCCATGCACAAGGGGATATCTGTAATAATTACCCTCGAGTACCCAGTGGAATAAGTGGTAATTACACTGTCTAAACATAGAAATAGATCTTTGTGCTATCGGTTCCACAACTGACAGGAAGTATTACTCTAAATTTCTAAGGGTTTTTGAGTTTTCATATTCCTCTAGCACTGCAAGATTGAAGATACACACGGGGTGGTACAGACTTTCTTGCTCTGCAGCTTATATGAACTACCTGTCTCATTACTTGTATAAGAAACAGTTGCTGTACCCTTGGGTTCCTTTCCTCAGCTGCAGAGTAGGGACAGCAGATGTTCTGCAAAATGAAATCCTTCATGATTATGGGATTGCTCAGAGGGCCATAATACCTACCCACCCCCAAGAGAATGAGTCAGTCAAGCAAAATAGAATACTGTTCCTATTTCCTATCAGCGCAAATGGAAATCATAACACTGTTAGTAAAACATGCCACCAAATGGAGGCAAAGAACCAGATGCAAAACTGGCAGAAGCAGCTTATACCTGTGTTGCAATGGTCTGAGAGATCATACAGAGTACCAAGGAGAAATGTTATTTCTGTTGGACAAAGGCCCACCTTCACCACCTGGTATTTTTGCCAAGCTAGAGGGTCTCAGGAACAATGAAAATGTTGAAAAAGCTAAAAGGCAAACAGAGATCTTGGAGACAAGTACGTGTAATTTGTACCACTATCCTAGGAGGCCTGCTCAATATGAGTTCACAATATTCTACTTCTTCACAGTTATGTACTAATTTTCACACTTAATTACAGAAAAAATAATTTATCTCATTAGACTGGCTTGCTGAATTAAAGATTCTAGATTTCTTTTTCATGCCGTGGACTAAGGCACCAAATATAAACCCTCTGTCTACAGTCAGTCTCTAAATATAGCCAAGAATTAAGATATTCCTGCTTCTGCATCTTAAATAATCTAATGGAATCAATTACGGGTTTGCGTAGATGACATCTGGTATTTGCAAATACAGCATGAAACATGAAATCCAACGAAAATAATCATGGAACTAAAGTTTCCACCCATCCTACTTCATCCTCAGTAAACATATTATTGTTTTGCATCACGGGGTGGATTTTTCATATTTCTTACAGACTTCCACTTAGAAACTCTCCAAGAGAATGTAACACTTGCAAAAGAAAAAGGCTGATGATAACTTTGACTTCAGCCAGCGGCTAAGCCAGATGAGTGAACATCATTCATGTGTTCACTGAGAACCCTGTCTCATTGCTTGGATTTTCAGCCTTGCGCTTTTATTGATCAGCACGCCAGGCACACCAAGCTCAGTAACAGTTCACATTGTCAGATACAGCAAGGATCAGAGTGAGCACCAACATCAGCTATGGAAAAGGCAGAATCTGAAATGGATTAAATACAACTCCGCCCCACTGTGCCAGTGAGATCTTTGCCCATTATAACTGGAAGCTAGGGATATTCCCACTACACAGTATCCATGTCATCTACGCATTTCAAAATATAGCCCCTTGCAGCACTCTTAGCATCATAATTAACACTTTAGCCTCAATTAGCCAAATGTATTCTATTAGGATCAGAATGCAAACTAACTATCCCCGGTGTAAGTATGTTGTTGTTTTTTTTTCCTCAAATACAGCCTAAATAGATACATGTAACTGTACCTGCAATCAAAGACTGCCCTCTTCCTCCTCCAAATAATGCATGGTCAGGAAAGGGGTGAGTCATGCCTTTCCCCATATTCCAGAGGAGAATCAGACAATTGTGAAGCAAGCAGTCCCACCCTAAATACTGGCTTGCCTGGGTGCCTCCTGGAGATGCCATGTGCTATGTGTTGGGAATCACAGACACATATACCTTTCTGCAGCTGAGCGACTCCCATCCATTTCACCATCAGTTCCTGTCAGCGTGAGCAGGGACTGAAGGAAGTGGTTCCCACACTCCCCTGGGCTGCCTGATGTTTGTGCTACGCTGTTCTTTTCTCCCCACACAGCTCTGGCCCTACTGCTCACATCTTCCCAAGGTGAATGAGACAGGGACTTGAACCAGATTAAAACAAGTATTATTTTTTTTTTTCTTTCCCATCTGGATTAGTTTTATAGCATCCCTGCTCTTTTATCCGATTCACCAAGTACCTGCACAAATGCTGGTGCCAGCGCAGAGAAAGGGATGGCTCAGGGGGGGAATGAGTCGCTGTGAGCTGTGCAGGAGAAAAAGGAGAGACATTTATTGCAGTGGCACAGCATCTTGTGCTGTGTTAAAGCTATTGTGAAACTACAGCAAAGTCACCAACTGTCATCATCACATCTGAACGGATGACCTTCATCTTGCCCCCTTGTATTTATAGCGCGACAGATCTAGCCATAGTACATGTTTTATATATAGCTAAAATTGTGTCTGAAATGCATAATTTTAGGTACACAGGTGGAATGCATGGGATGTTTTCATTACAAGATTACAGCCCTCGAAATACCTAAGTATGGGTAATTTCACCAGTTTCTCATATTAATAAATTCTGTGATTTTGTACAAAAGTTTCTAGAATCTTTATCTGTCTTACAAGAGACAAACATTCCCTGTGAAAATATCTGCCTTTAATATCTTTAACAGTAGCCATTGCACTTGCTGAAGCAAGTACCATTCACAGCACGACACAGCAATCTATGAAATAATTTAACTGCACAGTCAGCAGAAGTTCAGCAGTGTAATTTGGAGAAAGTGACTCCATACTGTCACTCACTCTCTGAGCTACATATTATTCTGCAACACTTTCCCTTTCCTTTCTACCTATGAGAAAAATATGGGTGTGTTTTTAATTATGTCAAAGTATCCTTTCTTAACAACATATGTTTACGTTTCATTAAAAAAAAGGTGTGTTTTCAATATGTCATTTTAATCTTCAAGAGTTCAGTAACTGTAACACAAGAAGAAATATCAATAGCATAAGCAGGTGCCCTCACCACAGATTGCTAAATGTTTTTTCATTGTTTACTTTGACCAAACACTTCAGAAATTATTTGATTCTATTCAGTGACAGCATACATGGAAAAGTTAGCTCTGCAAGAAGCTGAAATAACCACCAAACTCCAATTTTGCTGGACGAATTTGAGTTCTGAAGTTTATTATCCTTGCTACATGTTGTTGTGTGTAAACTGTCTATAAGGACACTACTACAGAAAAAGAACTTAAGGAGTTTTAGCAACCATGAAATGCAAACTCTCACAGCTGTTGCTTGAGAGCATGTAGATGGGGAAGCACATCTTTTGGTTGTCTGTGCGTGAGGTATCCAGGTGGCAAATCATCCAGAGCCTGAGCCTGCCTTTCCCCAGCGCTCCTGGCTGCCGGAGGATGCCCTGGGGGTGTGGAGCACAGTGCACGCTGCTCACACCAGGTCACCTTCTACCTGCTTCTCTTTTAAACTGCACTCCTCCCCACAGCAATCAGTTTGTACTTTTTCAAGGGCAAAAGTACTAAATTTATTCTAATTCACCTAGGCTTGTAATAGCCATTACTCTGGGAAACGTACAGTTGTTGTACAAAGAAGATGTGAACCGTTAGAAGGATCCTGACATCTAAACCTTCCTAAACGACATAACTTAGCAATAACGGTTTTAACTTCTTTTGAAAACTAAGTAATGCATGGAATATTACTTTCAGCTGCATATTGCAAGTCACTGGAAAGAAAAATATCTTGGCCTAATAAAACCTAGGAAAGACTGGCAGTGAGCAAAACGAAATCTGCAGCCAGAAAAAGAGTCTCCAAGTTGGAAAAGTATTTTGGAAATACATATTTATTATTCCTTTTATTTACAGAAAATAACTCTCAAGTAGCAAACCTCCTCGTTCCGACACTTAGAATAACCTTGGCTCTTAACAGACAGCTATTAGTGATATAACATCAGCGGTAGCAATTTCGTTGGCCCAGCATTGAAGTCAAAAAGTAGAAAAGCTACTTTTCCAGCTCATGTTTAAAGTGAATAACCATCCCGCTGTATTTTTAGTACAATGGAAAGAGCTGTGATAGTCATACGGTAAAGGGACGACTCAGTCTCCAGCAAGTGCTACACAAGCTGTGGAGCTTGCTGTTCAGAAGGGTAATAAACAGCCCATTTCATCTGGCCAAAGCGATAAGAATAGATGTGATTCAAGCGTGTCACTAAAATGCGGTCTTCTGGAAACTGCTTTTAAAACAATAGAACTATTAGTTGGCCAGCACAGTTGACGGCCACATGCTTTTGTTGCCACGAGCTGTGAGAACCAGTAGAGTCGGAGATTATTGTAGAAATGTGAATGTACTTTATGACGGTCTGTAGTAATTCTGTACATCTCTTATGTCTGTGTTCTTATAGCCACTTGGGCACTGAAGTAGCTGAAATGAGAAAGAGGCAGCAGTCACAAAATGAAGGAACATCAGCTGTGTCTCAAGCACCTGGAAACCAAAGGCCCAACAACACATGTTGCTTTTGTTGGTGCTGTTGCTGCAGCTGTTCATGGTATGTCCTGTAGTATATTTGGTTTCATATCCACCACAGGTAAATGATGAGAATGGAAAGTGCTGAGCAGTGGGAATGTGCAGACTTCTGGGAGAGGATTGCTGCCAAAAGGCACAATTTAACATTTCACTTAAAAATTTTGATAAAACAATTCCCTGATTTGGCTGGACATCTTGTGAGGGGGAAGAGGAGAGAATAGTAAATTCAAGCTATATTTACCCTACTTAAAAACCAAAGCTAAAAGAGGAAAATTCAGTTGTAAAACTAGTATGTGTGAATGAGAGACTTGATACTGAACAGTTTATATTTTGCATTCAAAACATTTTTTCTGCTTGTACATTTGATGCTGCAATTCTCTGTATTCAGGAGGGAAAGAGGGATATGGTCAAAAATGTGAATATACGGTGACCTGTTTTACTACTTAGTTGTTGAATAATATATATTCTGTAAATCTGAAAACATAAGCCTTAAATTCCACATCATCTTTTAACTGGTGTCACATAATTTTAGTGGAAGAAAGGCTCAAAAATTGTGGCTGATTGCCTCTTCCTCAAAAAAAGTTCACTTGGAAAGTTCACTTGCAAAGAATTACCTCCACTTTCAAAAACAGCTTTAAATTCTCAGTGTCTTGAGGTGCATTAGGTCTGTGTTTCTTATTTTCATGAACACAGTGTTAAAACATAAAGTAATTTATATGCGGTACTGTTTGGAGCCTGTGCATCCTGTTATACACACAGTTCAGTCTTTTTGGAGTGACCATTCCTCTGTGTATCTGTGTTAATTTCACTAGAATCAGCCATCTGGCCCGAATCTAAAATCTGAGGCTATTTACCCCCAATATATTTAAAAATACAGAACAGCATGTATGCCTCAGGCACCAAGTGTGCCAGCTTTTTCCAAGATCCTGGAGGCAGTAGCAGGGTGGACCTGCCTTGACTGTTATTTCCAATTTCACCTGGAGGCAGAGGGTATTTGGAGCAAAGATGAGTGAGAGCTCGTGCTTTTACAAAGATACTTTGCCATGTGTTCGATCCGTACAGCAAAGAGCTGCAAGTGTATGAAATGGGAAGAAAAAGGAGGATATTTTGCCACTGTTACCTCTGCTTTGTGACAAGGGCACAATGTAAGATTAGCTATATTGTTACAGATCAAAGGTTCATTTAGCTCAGTATCCTATTTCAGGAAATGACCTGTAGCAGATGCCACAAGGAAAGGATAAAACAAGTGGACATGCACTTTCTTAACCTGCCCACAGCAAAACTTCTCACAACTTCTGACCATCTGCAACTTAGAGACTTTCTGGCCCAGAAGTTATTTCTGTGTGTTTTATAGCCCTTGATGGAACTTGCTTCCATTAATTTGTCAAACCATTTCTGAAGTGACTTCCTGAACTCATCTAAACTTTTGGCATCCAGAGTTTCCCATAGCAATAAATTCTACTACAGACCTGTGCACTTTGTGAACTGTTACTCCCTTTTATTTGTTTTAACCTACTAGATGTTAAGTTCATTTGATGCCTCCTTGTTCTTATGATTGTGAAGAACAGTGAATAATTGTTCCCAGGTTGATCAAGTTTTTATAGAGCTCTCCCATATCCCCCTTCAGATGTCTTTTCTTCCATATTCTTCTATTTTAATGTCTGTGATAGAGAAACTGACCCAGACTATGGTTTATCCTTATCTCTCTTCTATCTATTCACCTACTTTGTGTCTCTCCATGTACCTTTCCTATTCTACTATCTCCTGTCGGAGATGTGTGGCTAGATCTGTTGCAGAAGTCAAGACACGGGTGCATTATGTTTTGTGTTTGCTCTTGATTTTTTATTACTAATTCCTAGCATTCTGCTTGCTTTTTAACAATCTTTGAGACTATGGTTTTATAGAATTATCCACCATGACTACAACATCTCTTTACTGAATGGAAATAAAGCCTGTCATTGTGCACGTACAGCTAAGGTTGGCTTTTGTCTTGCATATTGGAACATGAATGGCCGTAAAAATACCAATCTAATTTCTAAAACTTAAAGACAACTGATTTTATTTTTTAAGAATGTTGTAGTTCAAGAAGTCTTATTTGACAGCTATACTCTATTTTGAAGCTTTCATGAGCTTTGTGACCCTTGGAGTGCCTCTACTCCTTAGAATCCAATACCATTATATATTTGAAGAGTTTATGCATATTAAATCGAAACTAGAGCAAATATTGCTTTAAAATGTAGGCTGTCCCTTCAGCTGCTTTACTAATTGTTTTTGCTGTTAATATCCTGTCTTTTGGGTGTTGAGTGTTTTTCTGCTGGTAAAGTAGATTAGACTGAGCATGGAGGAATCCTGTAAATTTAAGTTAGTTTCCCAGATTAAGTCAAAGAATGGGTCAAAGGGGATAATGACACCACTTGTACCTTCTAAAATCAAAAAGGTAGAACAGATGATGTAATTAAGTCTTTTCCAGCTCTGTCTTCTGTGATTCTGTATTGGAAGCTCCATTAGAGGAGGGATGAGACAAAACTTTGAAAAAGGCAATATGAAATGCTTCAGAATCTCAGTTGAAATGAAGTAGTTGGTTCTGGTCCCAAATTTTTTTTGTAAATTTGAACTTATCAGGTAGAGTACAGATTACTGTTCTTGCCTCAGTTGTGTACCCTAAAACCTACAAAAATAATTTAAAAAAAAAAATGTAATAACCTTTACTAGTCACTCATTAGTGGCATTCTAGGTAGGTAATTCTCAAGGGTACTTCTCTGTAATAGGAAAGCTGCCTAATCAATAACTGTAACAGATTCATTGGACCTAATGTAATTGCATGCTTTCCCGAGTTCCACAGGTCTTTGTATTTGAGTAACGTGAGTTTCTCAAGTGATACCTGCCTGGAAACGTTGCTGGGTTCATTAATGATGATGACAGTACTTTAACTGGCAGTATCAAGATTAGGAGACATTTCTTCTGTTTTTCCACCAGGCTGTGTGACTGAGGACAGCTCCTATATCACTAACCTCTTAGTGCCTCCACTTCCTCACCATTCAAAGAAAGGGAGGCAGGTGTTTAGTAAGAAGCTTTCACTTGTATCTGTTTGAAGCATTAGTTCAGTAGTTCACATATCCAAACAAATAATTAGAATTCTAAAAATATCTTTTGTGAATCATGTGGTTTTTGTTTTCTTCTGTTCTACCCTATGTTAAAATCAGAATAGGCATTAGGTCTTCTGTTTGCATAACAGCATCGCAAATATTCACACCTTTGTTTAGGGAAATAATACCTTGCCTAATAGAGAATCATTAACAGCAAAATGTTAGATTCAAAAATTATTCAATATATCTTATAAGAAACTTTTTTTTTTTTTCTCTAATAATTCCTTCTTAAAGGTAACAAATGTTTGGAGCACTTCTCCCTTGTTGTGGGTTAACCCCGACAAGCAGCTCAGCCCCACACAGTCACGCACTGCCCAGTGAGATGGGGAAAGAGAATCGGAAAGGTGAAAGTGAGAAAACTCGTGGGTTGAGATAAGGACAGTTTAATAGATAAAGCAAAGCTGCGTGCACAAGAAAAGCAAAATAAGGAATTCATTCACTGCTTTCCATCGTAAGGCAGATGTTTAGTCATTTCCAGGAAAGCAGAGCTCCATCATGTGGAACAGTTACTTGGAAAGAGACTGTACAACTCTGAACCTTTCCCTCTTCTCCTTCTTCCCCAGCTTTTATTGCTGATCATGGTGTCATACAGTGTGGGATATCTCTTTGGTCAGTAGGGGTGAGCTGTCCCAGCTGTGTCCCCTCCCAACTTGTTGTGCATCCCCATCCTGCTCACTGACAGGGCAGCATAAAAAACAGAGAAATCCTTGACACTGTGCAAGCACTGTTCAGCAACAGCTAAAACACTGATGTGTTATCAACACTGTTTTGGTCCCAAATCCAAAATACAGCACCATATGGGCTGCAACAAAGAAAATTAACTCCATCCCAGCCAGACCTGGTACATCTATTGGCAATGATAATTGTCAAGTTTAAAAAGACAAAGCAGGGCTGATTACCAAGGTTTGCTCAGATTTGAAAAGGTGGAGATAAATAGACTCATTAAGTTGGCCATTTTATTGTAACAGGTATCGTTAGCATGTTGCCCAACTAGCTTAAGCCGTGAACGGGTGACTGAGCATCAATAGTGAAGGAAGCAGTCCTCCTCAGTGGAGAAAATAAAGTGCTTCTGAAGTCCCCAACAGGAGAAGCTTGTCCACTTTCCACAGAGGCAAATCTGCAGCAGATCCCTCTGGAGAGCTTCAATAGGACCTTCCTCTCTCCACTGACCAGATACAGACCTTGGGCGCCTACTTCAGGAAGACCGCCTCTCTAAAGCACTAATAGATTAGTACCAGTCGGGTACTGAAGGTGCTGGACTGAATCTCGTCCTGTGCCTTAAACCTCCACAAAACACTATTCCCATAGAGGACAGAAGAAAAAGCTTCCTTACTAGGTGTAATTTCAATGACTTGGGTAGCCTGGGAGTTGCAAAATTTGCAGTAACATGACAGTCTATAATTTCCTCAATTACACTATCCCAGAGAACTGCACATTTAGTATTTAATGGTACGGCTTTACAGTTTTGAGCTCAGCCTGGCGAGGTAAGGGTAGAAGCCTGCTATTTCACCTCCCTAACCTTATTTAGCAATCCATTACTCCAGCTTCCTGAGCAGACATGAAGCCAGTCATTTTCTTGCAAATACTTGTAAATCACATTCTTCCAAAAAACTCTCAAGACACTAGCACGGGGAGGTTGGCTATTCTGCTAATTTTATCGTGCTTCCTCTTTTGTCTCCCACCCAGAGCAGGAGTGATATCTTTTTAGCCTCTCTTCCTTTCATAAGGTGCTCAGAGAATTTTAAAGCTGTGGGACACCGATACCTGATAATCCCTCTCCTTTTACCACACATAGAAGGCTCAGAAGGCATCTAACATCTGCCCTGCAAGAGACCTTGGCATTATGGGAGTCTGGGGGACACGAAAAGGCTTCCTGTGGATAAGTGAAGATGATCATGCAACTTCACATGGTTTTGTAGCTCAATTCTTACACACAAGCTGGAAGGCCTTTACCTTAAAGGGAACCATTAAAACAACTGCTGAAGACTCTTGTGGAAGAGGGAAAGGGACTCACGTGTCCAGCAGCTCCGAGCTGTGCCCTGTACAAAAACTATGGCTGCCATTTGATTTCTTGTGACCCTTCCATGACTAGTTTCCCACACCCAAGAGATGCCAGGGGAGATAGGGTATTTGCCAGTTTGGCAGTAAACAAGAGTTGCTCTTGGCAAGAAACCTCTCTCCTCTAGTTCTTATAACTTGCCTATGACTGCTGTGAGTTAGCTCTGAAACTTCTTCCTGATGACCTTGGTACACAAATATTTTTCTTTATTAAAGGGAACATTTTCCTTGCACGGGTTTAGTAGTTGATTTGGGCCTATGAGAAGATATTTCTGTAACTTGTGCCATGAATATGAGATGATAGATACAGTTCTAAAGACAATTTTAAATATTATATTTTTTCTCTATGGGGTTCAACTTTTTTCTCCTCCTTGCAAACACATAGTGTGCATGGTAGTCTAAATGAAAAAAAAAAAAAACCCACACAATTTTTTTTGCTCTTCCCACCTCTCTAGTGTTTTGAACTGAGCATATTTTATTTTTTTTTCTGGCATATTCAGTGTTAGTTTGCCATTGCAAAATTGTGTCTAAGCTTTGCATGACGTAGCGTAAGACAATCCCCAGGAGTCATAGTCATGGCTGCTTTATCTTATTTAACTATGGTAGAGACTTTGGAGGAGAGAGAAGCAAAGAAAGAATGGAAACAAAAAACAATTTAATGCAATAAATTACAGCCTCATGGTCTGAAATATACAGAAAACAAAATCCATATTCTTCTTTTCATGCCTGTCTGCAGCAGGATTTTTATACTAGGACTAGACAAGAGGTGGGCTGGTACAAAAACTAGTCACCCAGGCTCCAGGACTTTTTTAAATCTTTCAGCAAGAAAAGAAAATCTTTACCTTTAAAACAAAAGCACTCATTTTGAAAAATAGTTTTGGCTTTCAACCTTAGTTTTTTAAACAAACCTAATTTTTTAATTCTTCTTTTCCTCCCTGAACACATAGAACAACACATCTGAAACAGATGTACTCAACTCTCTGCATTTTACCTTTTCAAACCATCACACCTGAGAAAAGCAAATATGGAAAACTGCTGCGGGAATTATTGTACTGTAGTGCAGAATAAAGAAATGCAGGCTCCTGTACTCTATTGTACTGAAATAGAAGGTGATCTTTTTAAAAATATTAAATGGGAAATATGTTCCATTCTGAGCCTTTTGTACTTTAAAACATCACAGGACTTCCTTACGTTTTTAGCATTTGCTGTTGCAGAGGTCAAAGATGAAAACATTCCCTCTCTTTGTTGGAGAATAATTTATTCTGAGGGACCGTAGGTTTAGCTAGCATGGGAACTCGTGCTTTATGCATCTATGGGACAGTATCATCTGCTTTGCCCCAGGTCACCATGGCACTGGTGCCTTCTTAGGAAAGCAGCACCAGTTCTTCTGACAGGTAGAATTTAAAGCTGGATAAAATCCATTATATGACCTGTCACACATGTTTCCTAATGTGGTATTCTAGAAAATCAGTCTTAAATCACCTTGTCTTTAAGGCCATGTATTCTCAGTGCTGAGGGCATGAGAGAAAGCTGCCCGGCTGACATTCCTGTTGTCACTGGAATGCACCATGGGGTGAGTGTGGGGTAAGGATTTAAATACTTAGTCCTCAGAAATGAACCTTTCAAGGTTCCCTGAGCTACTTAAAATAAGAAATTTAAATTCTCAGCATTTGGAAAAACAAGCAGAAGACACTCTAAAAATAAACAGCTTGTCAAGTATTTTTTTCATACATTCGTAAGTTATGTTAACAGTACTTATTAAATAATACCCAAGCAAAACATTTCTTTTCCCTTTAAACCAAAAGAAAGGGATGATCTCTAAAGTTAAAAAAAATCAGAGGGAAGAAGCATGTCTTCCTAATAGGTACAATATTTCATAGGGTTACTCTACTTTATAATTCAGACAGGGCAAGTGATTTTACTGGGGGTTTATGGATGTTTAGGTCCTGAGGGCAGGCTGGGGACAGGTGGCTCTCTGCGTGCTTGTTTACACAACTCTCCCAGGGCATCACAGCCTGACTTGCCAACCTCTGGGCTTGTGCCCTGCTGTGACACTGGGCCAGATTGTCAGTGTTAACCTAATAATTCCTGGAAGTCTGCTCTCTCCTTGAGCTGGAACACAAATACACCTCAGGTGTGATTCAATACAGGGCTTATCCCAGAGCTCCAGTGGTGGTGAGTAAAGGCAACTTTGACCATTTGCTGCACCTCCCTGTGAAGCAGATGTGAAATGCTGTCATTTGAAAGAGGGGAGCAAATTTCTTCTACATAAATGATGCTACAAGGTGCAAAGATATGATAGATGAGATCTCAGGTATACTAGCTGCAGCAAACTACTTCTCCATAATTTTTCCTTCATCTACTTCTGAAGAGTACGATGCAAATCACAGAATCTTCGAGGTTGGAAGGGACCTTAAAAATCAACTTGTCCAACCGTCAACCTAATTTTGACAAAAATAAACACCCACACAACAAATGCAGGAAATCAAAACGTTACCAGCAAACCTAAGGGACTATAGAAATAAAAAATTAAAAAAAGCAGAATTTAATGTAATATCAATGAAAGGAAGCTTAAAATTAACCTATTAAATCTCATAAGAGCCTGCCCTGGTCACTGTGGAGCCAAAATAGTCAAGTACATCTCCCCTCATCAAAAAGCAGCCCAGAAATCCCCATTTCCAAACTCATCCACCTCCTTTTATTTTCCTCTTTTATGCTACTCAGCCCCCTGCCACCTACCTCCAAAGCTCCATGGAAGCACAAGGTCTTGTGCAGCCTTGGAGCAGGGACAGGAACTGTAAGCCACCAGTTCCCACAGCAGCAACAGGTTTCCACAGGTCATTTGCCACGCAGAATCAGCTTTGGTGCACGTGATTGCTTTGTGAGACATGCAAAGCAAATCAGAACCATGCAGTTCTCTAGGAGAAAGCTGTAAACTAAGCAATGCATTTATTTTGGCAGGTGTCTGCAAGGGGGTAGTCACTAAGGCACTGCTGGCCTACCCTGAAATCATGGTGGAAGCACAAAGATACGCAAGACACTACACAGACGTTCAGCATATATCAATCATTTTAAATTAATTTTCAACCAAGAACCCTGGCTTGAAAAAAACTTTACCACTGTAAACTGAGTCTAACTCCATGTAAACCTATTTTCAGAGGTATGAGGTAAACTTGTTCCTCTACATAATACAATAGAAGTCTAATGCAAAGAGTGGAGCAGTAGCTTCTTATGCAGCTGGTCTGTTAGCTTTGATCACAAGCCAGTGGTAGAATCCTCATTAACATCAAAACAAGCCCAGGGTTCTCTGGGCCAAACTTTCCTACTGTCAGGATTTTACCCTTAATATTTTAAACTTTGAAAGTTCATTTCATTTTGAGGAACAGATGGAGGCTCATGTATTTACTGACATTTTCACCCATCTGTGATAACCCAAGCAGGTTAGGGAATGGGTAGAACATAAACATAATATATTAGCAAATTTTTAATAGATGTTTCTGAACCTTCACAAACCAATTGCATAGATTCCTATGTGTATAATACTACTAACTCTCATCACTCTAACTGCAGAAGATAGTCCTATTTCAAGCAAACAATTCTGTAAAGAAAATTGGAATGCAAAAAAAAAAAAAATCAGAACTGCAATCCTCCTAAATTGAAGAATAAATACATGTTCAGAGGGGATTTGGGATTACACAAGGCTCATTCTAATTCAGCCGCACATAAGATGCTGACAGTAGCTCCTTAGAAGGAGATAGCAGACTAAATCTAGTTAACTTTAGAAAATGATCTTGATTCTGCCCTAGCACAGCACGGAGGGTGTATTCAGGGACAGCTGCTCTTGAGAAGACTAGAGGGAGAGAAAGCAATGGCAGAATCACCTCCACCGGGGTAAAGCAGCTTGATGTCTCCTCAGAGGCTGTTTAAGAGATGCATTGCTTCAGAGCATCAGCATCTTGGCTCTCCCTCGCCACTCATGCCCGTTTCCCACCTGACTGTGCCAAAATGCTATTCAGCTTGATGGCTGCGCAACAGTGGCTGAGGGAAGATTTGTAATGTCATGACAGATTTTCTGTCACCAGCGCACAGCTTGACTGTTGCTGTCGAAAAGAGAAAAAAGAACCAAAAAACAAAAAAGCCAAGAGTGCTGAGGATGCCCCAGTCCAGTTTATGCTGTGATTTTCAACTGTTAGGAGTTGGTAGCCTTTACATATTCCCCAACAGAGTTTGGGCTGGTTTTTTATTTCCTTATTGCAAATTTATATCACGCAAATTTGACAATTATGTATTTACACAAAGATGCATTAACTCAGGAGTCTGTAGAAAACCACAGAAACGTGGAAGTGTGTGAAAGGTCAAAACAGGTCTGAGATCAAAATATAAGCTGAAGTAAGGCACATTGATAGATGGTGTCATTTTAAAGGTTCCAAGGAGGCCTTGCAAATCCTCTGAACTTTATTCATCATGCAGTATAATAAAAACTTAAATATTTAACATGAAAAAAACAACAAGAAAAAATCTTATCCAAATTAAATGCACTGGCTGTGCCTATACTGGTAAGCTAAGCAAGGCCAGGGTCTAATATGGGCTCAAGCAATGAGCTGTACAGTTAAATTTTTAGCAAGTATTAACTCCCTGGCAGAGTTTTGGCCAGTGCCAAAGTGCACAGTCTGAGGCAATGACCTGTTGCAGGTGCAGAACCCCATTTTGGGTATGAGCTTTACGGACTGGGGCTACGTGGTGCCAGTCAGCCTCAGGGCCAGAGAACTCTCCCAGCCCATTTTATCTGCAAGAATAAATGCAGTCTGTAGCTCCAAGCCAAAAGGGAAAAAAAATTAGGCTACTTAAATCTGCTAGCAGCAGAATTTCCATCTTATAAAGGTTTATTTTTTAACCATGTATCATTCCAAATCGGTTTAAAATGTCAGTTAAACCAGGAATAAATGTCTAGTGCTTTTAAGAGAAAAGATGAGAGAATGTATCATGGAAATGAGTCTGGACCCCTAGTAGATAACATAAGATGGAGATCCTCTCACTAGAAAAGTGGGTCAGACATTCATTATGTGAGGCAGAAAGGCAAAGGAGGCACGAACCTTGTCTAGTCACCCTTAATAATTCCATAGCACATATACTTGTCTAGATGGCACCTCTGGCTTTTCTGAAGCAGCTCACTGAGGGCCTGATACTGGCAGATGCTGAGCACCCATTATGGAGCAATGGGTATCTTCAGTTCCTGTTGACATCCATGTTGAAAGTACCTCCCAGCTCAGGGACTTGTCTAACAGAAAATCTGGAAACCAGCAAATAACACACATCAAAACAGATGCCTGCAATATACGCAGACTGGCACGGTGGTTCTCAGTCTTTTTTGTTAGTTGGACAGATGTTAAGTGGAAGACGTCACATTTTATTTGATTGTAATGTTGATAAATGTAAACTAGTTTGGTCCAGGCTAATTTCATAAAATACGATGTTCATAAACATCACGGTAGGAATTACACTTTACAAATACATAAACTGAAGAACTTCACAACACCGTATGAAAAGAGAAATGTGAATTTAGTATGAATGATCCCAGGCATCTCTTCCCATTTGGAAACTGCAACTAAATCTATGAAATCAAAGGACTGACCCTAATCAGGCTCAATTCTTTACTGTTCCTGCTATTTTCATCTCTGCAAATCAAAAATAATAAAAAGAGCCACTATGGAAACTGAGACTAGGCCAATTTATCAGAATTAATTGAGACCATTAGGCTTGTTTACTAGTGGATTGGAAGCCTTTTATTCATCCAGTTACCCTTTCAAGGAATACAATTTCTATTTCTTTGAACACTAGACAACTGCCACTTTTAATTGTGTCAAATACATGAAGGAATTGCTCGCAAAATAGCTCTAGCCAGGAGTAAGGACACTGCAGATTGTCTAGTAATTAGATGTATCCATTGTACAAGATGGAATATGGATGGTAATATTATTCTGAAGGAAGGAATGAAGCTGACAGCCAGAAGTGATCTTGTGGGTGACCTGACAAGAGAAATACACCCTTGAGTTGAATCTTGCCTAAAGCAGAAACCAGCTCTACAGCAATAAAACAAAGCTAGAGTAACTCCATTAGGAATCATTGGCAAGCAAACTTTGGCGAGCCACGGATTTCTTACCTATACAGAAATTACAGTTTACATCTGAGAACTAAAATCTGAAAAAATTTACCCTAGAAAGGACTAAAAGTTTTCAAAAGTTGTAATAGCTTCTGGTGCAGCTATCATTATGTAAAAGTAATATAATCTCTTTAAAGTAGATTCCAGCAGAAAGCATATTTTCTTACAGATTTTGAGAAGAACAAAATATATCTGAGTAAAAGGAGTGTTTAGGAAAATCAGATTGGTTTAAATCACTAGTTTTTCCTCTCTTGCAAAGTTGCAATTTTTGCTTAGTGCTAGTCTAAGTTTTAGGTACTGTCCTTTATTTCAGAAGTTCAAGTACAGTGCACACTGGTAGTTTCCATCTGCCTTTGGATGCCTGCTGAGCTGCAATATCTGTAGCCAGGTAGTTTAAATCAGTCACACAAGAACAGAGGAGGAAAGCAAGTTCAGCAAGGCTGCCCATTAAAAGGACCAGTCTCCTTGCACGTACCTTTTAGCCCGCATTGACCTTGAGAACACTTCCCTCCTTCACCCTGAAGTCATCCTGAACTGTAAATATCATTACATTTTTCAATTAGCCCCCATAAATATTCTTCAATCACAGACTTTCTTTAAATATGATTGTAGTAAATGTGTAGGTTGTGGTACTGGTGGCTATACCTCGGGTACTGGGTCCAGTTCTGGGCTCTTCATTGCAAGAGACCTGGACATATTGGAGAGAGTCCAGCAAAGGGCCACTAAAATGATTAGGGGACTGGAGCACCCCTCCGATGAGGAAAGGCTGAGACAGCTGTGACTATTCCACCTGGAGAAGAGAAGGCTCAGGGGGATCTTACCAATGTGTATAAATACCTGAATGGAGGGTGCAAAGAAGACACAGCCAGGCTCTTTTCAGTGGCAGCCATTGACAGGACCAGAGGCAATGGGCACAAGATGAAACACAGGAGGTTCCCTTTGAACATGTGGAAACACTTTTTTACTGTTTGGGTAACTGAGCACTGGCACTGGTTGCACAAAGAGGCTGTGGAGTCTCCATCCTTGGAGATATTCAAAATCTATCTGGCCATGACCCTAGGCAGCCTACTCTAGGTGTCCCTGCTTGAGCAGGGGGGTGGAGGGGGTGGGCAAGATGACCTCCAGAGCTCTGTCCCTTCCAACCTCAACCATTCTGTGATTTTCTTTCAGTGATTCTGTGTTCAACTTGGCAAAGACTAAACTCGGATCTTAAATGTTTGCAAATCATTCTTGGGTATATTTATAGGTATCTTAAGAAAATGTCCCTTTTGTCAGGGGGTTTCTAGCAGGTTAATTTTTCCACTACAAATCCACTTTTGAACACTTTCTAAAAGAAGAAAGAATCAGTATAAAAATTACATCAAAGATCACACTGTAAAGAGCAAATCTATGATGGAAGATGTATTAACATGTGGATTTTTGATTCTACAAGGTTTTGCTTTCAAATTCTTCATGGGGTCCAAAAGGAAAATGCAGAGTTTAGACAAATTTGAAAACTTGTCTGCCAAATATATACCCAATTCGACTTCTATGGAAAAGACAGCAGAAGAATAAAACTCATGGCTTTAAAAAGAGTCTGTTAGTCCAACTGTCTCTTATGAACAGAAAAGGTTAGCAGATTTTAGATCTATTCCCTTTTAAATCATTAAATATACAGGAAAGGGAATAGATTGTAACACTGCAGATTTGCTAAAATCTTTTTAGGTACTTGCTTTACTGAGCACATCCTGCGATGACTTACTTTATCTTAGCATTCATGTTTCAGTAAGGATGATCTACCTTCACAGTGGCATGTGGGATGCAATTTAATAACCTTATATAATGATCTTACATAAACTCCAAAATCTTGGCCAAGACTTCCCATTAACAAAGAGATGATTATACTCTTAAGCACTAGATCTCTTGGGTTCAATTCTGCTTTTACTCAAGCTGAGGAGTAGCACAACATAAGTAAGACTATCAGGACAGAGCTAAATGTCTTAACTGACTAGACCTTAATAGCCTAAGATGCTCCAGATATCTTAAACCTTAATTTCCACCAATCTCCTTTTTCTTTTATGGTTTATAGTTGAATCTGTAATGACTTCGACCAATTACGCTGAATCCAGCACAGTATTAAGAAAGTACTGCAATTGAAAAGCAGTAAGAAATTCAGCCTGCTCTCCCCCACATTGAAAGTATAACAGAAATATACAGTCTTAGATGAACTGAGAAGTTTCTTATTTTTCACGGGGATGTTCACAACTCTGAACAAAGATGAATTGGCCTTATCATAAGCCTTTGAAGCAAAGAATTCACAGACCTTAGTCCAGGTTTTCACAAGGAAGAAAGGTAGGACCCTGTTCATCCCCAGTGGTTTTAAGTGTATCTCCTTCTAAACTCTCAAAATATCTCACAGGGTTAAAAGCTATTCCTTCACACAGAAAAGTCTAAAGGCTGGGATACCTGTGTATAGGCACAGGGGGGTTTGATCACATCTCTTTATTCCTGTGTCCACACACTCCACAGCCAGACCATCAACACCACTCTTCTAGAAATCTCAAGACTGCTTTAGGAAAGTGACGATACTTCAAAATAACCCAAAAAAATAAATGCAGGTTTTGCTGTGCTTCAGGATTTTGATGCTGTAAGGCATTGCTCTTCCAGGTTCTCTCCACAGTTCTTAGTATAAACGTGATTTTGAGTGAAAGGTGGGGCTGCTAACTGTTTGCAGGACTCTGAGAGATGAGGGTCTAATAAACTCCAGGTACCATGAAGTTAAGAGTTATAGCTGCTGGATTTCCTTAAGAACTGTTTTCTTACTGGACAATCTCTTTTCTTGTAATCAGAAAGCTTACTGGAAAAAACATCTACTATGACAGAATGTAATTTTTCTAAAGAGCCTTTCAAAGTTAAGCACAATATTTCATTTAAATCTATTATTTGATTACATTACAGTTACTTACAAAAGACTAGTTAGAATAATGGTTACTAACAATGAATAAAACCAAGACAATCAATTATTTCAATTAAAAAATTAATGATATTTTTTTTTAAAACCATCAAAACAAAGTATGAAATTTCATTAATCTTAAACCTTTCCACGAACACTATTTTGTGAAAAAGCCAATTCAGAAGTAAATTATCTTTAACTGTCAAATCTGTGCGGAACACAAACTCAGTTTCAGTCAGCTGCATTCTCTGTAAAACCCCAGTGGAAGGGCCTGTGAAACAGCTTCTGCACCCATCCTGGGTAGCAAAAATCAAACCAAAAAATTTCCACCTTCAGCTCCTCCTTGGCCCACAGGATTTATGGTATGCAGAAAGGTGCATATGGGAGCCAGAAGTCTGCCTGCATTTACTATTACTGGATCCTGAGCAGACACTAAGCTTTTCAGTTGAAAGCACATTCACGGCACACACAAGTGCCCAACCGTCTGTTACAGACTGTTTCTCAGCTGTATCCTCTTCAAACAAAGAGATGAGGAAAAAAGGAAAAAATCTGAAGTACACCATACTACAGCATAGCAAAGCGAATTGAGGGGAAAAAATACCACCAAGGAAAACTGGAAAAGAAGAAATTGAAAGTTTTCTTGCCATTGGAAGAGACAAAGCATCTGTTTTTATCATTTGTTTTATTTTTAATGTACTTTTTGTGACCTATGAGGAAAAAAAACCCAACAGCCTGTTATCACTGCAGCTTTTATGGTTACAGGTCAAAATGATGAGACCACAGTGTAAGCTGAACAACAAGCTGGGGGCTTTGTGACTCCACATTCCTTCCCCCATCTGAAGCTCTGAAATATTGGAGGAGTTTTAGCTGTAATATAAAATCTCCAGGATGCTAACCTTGCAAATACTTGCATTATTAAAAAACAAAGCAAAACAAAACAATTTTTTTTTTTATTTTTTTTTTTCCCTACATGAGGTAAGGCTCGCAGAATCAGGTCTCAAATTTATAAGTTATCCTTGCAAACTCCTATTTTTTTTTCATTCTAAAACAGCTGAGTTCAAGCTGGAGTCTATGCTTGTTTGGTTTTTTCTTTTAAAACAATTTGGATTACACATGTCTCTTGCATCATCTTTTCACCTAAGGCAAATGTAACTCTGGCATTCAGGAAACTTAGCACCACAGGTACCTGGACTTTTTGAAAGGAGTTTATAGTTTCAGTGGACACTGCCAAGTAGGCTGATTATAGCCTTATGGTAATTGTTGGCTTTTCCCCAGCAGGCTGCTTTCCTGTGTCAGTCTACTAAACACGATCGCCATCATTTAGATTTAAGCACAAGACAATCCACTCAGAGAAGGATCTAGCTATTTTTCACTAAAATTCTAACCTGTTTTCAGTATAAAATTGTATGTCCTACATTTTTTTACTGAATTCAGTAAAGGTCTGTAAACCTTATCTCATTAAAGAACTTGGGTGGACACTAATTCCCAAAAAATCCTTCACATTTTTTTAATCGGTTTCTTCTTTGGAACAAAAATTACCACGTTCTGCTGACTGAGTTAAGACCAGGTTCTGATCAATTTAAGCAAATGACTCCAAAGGCTCTTGACCACCTTTCCCCTCCAAAGTTTCTCACAGACAACCAATGCAGACACATGGAAATACCAAATTTTCAATTTTTACTGTTTCACATCTTTCTGTGGAGGGACTGCACAGAATGCCTTCCTTGCAGATCTCCCGGGTTCCACGCAATGCCTTTGCTCTAGAATTCATTTATTGCCAGTGATTTGGCTGAAGTTTGCTCTGTACCTCTATGCTTTGCATATACTGGTATTATTACAAGAGCCTAAGTGCTTTAGTCTGTCTAGCTATTCTTACAAGGAGATAAATTCTCAGAGGTCAGAGATAAGACACCAAAACTTTGATGGCTGATGCATCCCCTTTCTCTCTAATACAGCCAGGGGCATGAAGGATAAAACGCAAGTTTCTCTGAGCCTATGAATATATCTAGTGCAAGGCATCAGTTCTTCATAAAAATCATTACTTTAGCTCTAGTTTTTCTCAGTATAATTTTTCTGGATGTTGTTCATTTATTGTAATAAAAAGTTAACTCTTCCCCTAACTTTGATAGCAGCATTTTTTCATCCTTTACTTGTCTGAAAAAACCAGGATAATATTGTTCATGTAAAACTTCATTCTCTTGGATGCCTGTTTTCGTGCCTTTAAAGGGGAGATAGAATATGGCATTACTGACTAGACTCTGTCTAAGTGATTTTGAAAGTAACATAGCCGTATTGTTCTTTCTGAATGGATCATGATAATATGGCAGTTATTTTTCATTATTATTGCTTTGTACAATATAACAAAATCATCATACTCCTCTGTTCATAGACAAACACAGCCCTGACTAGTTTTCACTGCTGTGAGGCTTAAATCTTCCAGCTGTCAGAAAAACAAGGGGACAGAAAATCATTTTTTCTTTGGTTTCATAAAAGAAATTAAAGAGTGCCAGTATAGTTGTCTGTTTCATTGCCGCATTCGGGGACCACATCCATCTCTGACTTCTTCCAGAGCCTGCCTCAGCATGTAGGAGTCACTTGTGAGCACAGCAGTGGAGACACAGTGATTTTTCAATGACTGACTGTATTGAAGACAGTCTAATCAGATTGAGCCGCAATCAAAAAGAGAGAAGACACTGGCGTGCACTTTTTCTGCATCCAAATTAAAACCAGGAGAAATAAGTTTCTGCTCATACAGTGTCTTTTATGCCAGACACATAAAGGAACCCACCTCCCCACCGTAGTTCCACAGGAAGGGAGTTTCAAATCCTGAATGAGTTCACTAACCTTCTCATTTAAAGGAAGGCTTTTCCTCCCCCAAACAACCCTGAAAAAAATATTTCCTAACTGAGTCTATTCGGTAAATTCAACCTGTGTTTGTCAGCATTTTAGGTGAATGGCCATTTTACATCATCTACCAGTGGAATTTTAAAATCATAATTAAACCTTGATCTCATGTGCGTTTTTTGTGGAGAGGGAGTTGTGTTTATTTAAGAAAGCCTCCATTTAATCCACATCTATTAAATCACCATTATTTAAGTTATGTCAGTCCTGCCTGCAGCTCTCTTGCACTGGAAGCTGGACTCAAGCATCAAAAAAATCCTTCTTGGCTTTTGGGTTTATAACCTAAAAATATTTTGTCTCTTGATCTGGTGATAATAAAAATTCCTAGGAGTAGGATAGGGAGAAGATTAGTGCCACTGAGATATGCTCTTTCAAAGGGTAGATCAGTGAAAGAATCATGTCAGAACACCTGTTATCCAGAGGATCTTAACTGAATATTGATTTTCATCTGAAAACCAAATTCTGCCTTTAGATTATGTATGTGCAACTGTCTTTATGTGGCCTTTGGGCTGCAATAAGGAAGGTTTCTGTGTCACAGTATTAGCTAGAGGGCTCAAGGCCCTACTGTGTGACCTACACAGGTTCACCCTAAAATGTAATCATTGCCCTGCAGGGCCTAGTGTCTACAGACTTCAGCCAAGAATTGGGAACCGAGCACCTCCTGAACGGCAACCCAATAACCTACCAACTAGTTCACAATGTCCCAGTTTGATTTCTTCTCCTTATCTTAACGGCAGCACAAAAAAAAAATCACTAAGGCAAGAGGCTTTAATCATCACATTGTCTTCAACGTCAGACATAATTGCAAAATACTGCGATGATGCACATAACAGAGAAAATATCTGAGTAAATAATAACTGGTGTTAGCCACACATGGGTAGAATATTAATCTTAACATCTGTCAAAATAGCATAGTTTTCTTGCCATAATGGTAACAGTAAGTTCACTGATTCACCAGATTTAGCCTACTGGCACATCAGAATCTGACCCTGAGAAGCAATTAAAGACTATTGTGAACTGGACAGACAGAGACTGAAAGATCAGGTCCAAGCTTTAAATGATTTTCAGTTTCTTAATGGCAGTAGAAGGTTAGTGCAGCAGTAGGAATACTAAGCAACTTTTTAAAAAACAGTAAAACCACCAGCTGGAAACACCTGGAGGAAGAATCAGTGAGATTTTTGCTCTTAAATTAGTCCAGCTCTCTTGATGATTTTATCCAATTAGCTTGGCTTTTTTACCTTACTATGCATGCACCAGTGGCCTGCAATACTGATGTAGAAAAGTAATTACTCAACAGAACAACTATTTAATTGCTGAACATGAATATTAACAGCTGAACAATACTAGCTAAATAAATAAAGATTAGTCTTCCCAATCCCACTAGTTCCTCCAAAAACACGAGCTAGACCTGGACTAGCTTAACCTTATACGTGGTAACTTTTTCATTTTGTATAGTTCTTCAAGTAGTCTCTAGTCATTAATATTTTTACTTCTAAAGTTTGTGAAGTTGCAAAACAGAAATGCACTTACTCCAAAGAGAAATCACTCATAATAATACTGTTGCAGTAGTTAAAGAAACTATTCGTTTTGTAGAAGTCAGGAACCCAAAATATATTTGAAGGGACAGTGAGGTCAGGCCACTTGGGCTTACGGAAGTACTTTAAACCATACTCTCCAGAGCAACAAAATCAGCGTGAAAATGGGACGAACAAACTTTCCATAGGAACAGAAAACAAACCAGTGCTTGTGCTTTCCACTTTTCTGCCTTTAGGCACCCCAAATTCTCTCTTTTTAAGGCATCAGTAGTTTTGTTGTCCTTTTATCATGGGTAATTTACATCTCTAAATTTTAAAGCTATCTGCTGGATGTACCCCAACTAATAAATAATAATGGCACCATATATGCTATTTTACATCCGATATCTTTCTAGAACACCTCCCTTTTATTAAACTATTATTTGATAAGGCATATCAGCAATTTCCTCTTCTTATAACCTTAACTAAGAAAGATCGTTTCATTAATCTTTATCCTGTTACTTTTACTCTGTTTAGTTTTACACTATACAGCTTAATTCTTCTGACATAATCAGCTAGCTTCCATGATGGAATAATGTATCAAGAAAGCCAGCCCAAGGTATGCAGCGTACCTTTGCTGCTGAGCACTGCTTGAATTCCCCAGAGAAATGTGAACAGATAGGGTATTTTCAACTGAAGATAGCAACATAGCAAATAGCAATGCAGTGTTGTCATTTCGAGGTAAAAAGTAGCAATCTGTTATTGTGATCAGAGTTATTTAAGGCTGCTTTCAAATTAGCTTTGCAGCCACAAATGTGTAAATATTTAATTTTTTTTCTAAGCAAACATGAACCAGTTCCTTGAGTAAAAACAGAACATGTCCAAATTGAATGTACTCCTGTATAAAAATGATGGTTTCTTTCACAGGAAAAACATATCAAAAGTAATGTATCCGATGGAACTCCAGCCTTGACAGATGCAGATAAATAAAAGCTGAAATGTAGTGCTAGTGTTTGTCACTGGAAACATAATGCAGAATTTAGGACAAGATGTATTATAAATTTAGCACAGCTTTAAATACAATACCCAAACTTAAGAAAGTGTTCCAACCAAGTGCAACACTTCTTTCTTTAGTCTTCCTATTTTGCAATGTTGACTAACTTCAGCCATTGAACCCAGGCTATGAATGGTGAGATGAAGGAATTAGGGCCAAGTGTGTACCTTGCTTTGTCACTCGGGTATAGATACCACTACATTCTGGGCCCACCATCTGAACTCTTTACCAAGGTGTGTCGTAGAAAATCAAAATGCATAGGGCCTATCCTTTAGTCCTTTGGTAAAAAAGTGCAAAGAAGTCAGCATGGCTTTCTTGTCTGTTTTCCTACTTTCCTTTCTTACTCACCACTCACTATTTGTATTCCACCTTCTTCAGCCCATGTTGATTTTTCTAAGTTTAGCAGAGATTTTGCACGAGCAAAACAACAGTATTTGATCCCAGACATCAAATTAAATTAGCAGTGTTGATTAACTGCTCTCAGATGAGTCACCTGCTACTTCCAGCAAGGCTCTGCATCCAAACTTTGGAATAAGCCTACTGCCCAACAAGTAAATTATCTGAATACAGCTTAGCTGCTGCTCATGTGACGGATAAAAGAAAATGGGCAGCTTCATTCCCTTTTGGACAGACTCGAGTGAACACCCTGTTACATTCTGAACCTACACAAGCTATTTCCTCCTTCCATGGTGCTACTCTTCCATGGAACCAAAGCAGACTCACATATCTGCACCTAGCAGAGAAGAAAAATGCTGTTCTACCTACTGTAAAGGAGGGAGGGAGAGAGGGAGAGAGAGAAGCTTTGTGCCTTCTCTGCTTCTCCCTCACCCCAGCTTTGTGCTCCAGCCAGATGCAAGGTGACCCTAAGCAGTTACACGTGTGGACTTAAAGATTACAAGACAGAAAGTGGATGGATGGTCCCTTTTTTTTCTCCTCCTATATACGAAACTCCCATTGGCTTTCCTGGGTGCTCCCTCTATAGACTGATGAGCAACTGGTCAGAGGAGGCGGAAAAACTTTTTACCTGCCAACCCCAGAGTTCAGGATGTGTTGTTTCTCCTGCAGCAGTTGATGACACCCTAACACCTTAGCAGCACTGGAGCTGCATTCCTACGCTGTAACAGGGGAAGCAGGACCAAGGGCCTGAACTAAGGTCTTGGCAGGTAAGTGAAGGAGCAACCAGTATCAAACAGCTTTTTTTTGAAAGTGTACGTCTTTGTAATGTTTAAGTCTTAATATGTGCTCTGCTTTACCTGGGAGCTGAAACTTCCACTTTTCAGAAGAATATTTGAGACCACCTATTAATGTTGCCAAATGCTTGAAAAAGTGTTGACGAAACTCATAAATGCAGAGGGGCTAAAAATGTTTCAAAACTGGGATTTCGTCTTAGAGCTGAGCAGAAGTTATTCAGATTACTGGGGGAGGGAGAAGCTTTATGCTACCAAGGTATTTCTGTATATCACCACTTAGGATGACCGAGAGCATTGTTGTACAGTGAACACCCAATATTCAAAATATGAGCTCTGTTAGGATTGGGAGGGGATATTTTTTTTTGTTTCATTGCTTGTTTTCTCTCAATTGGACATGTAGGGAACACCTGATGAGGGGAAATCTCCACATCCTTACTACGTTCCACTTCTTAAGCTTAATTATTGGAACTAGGTTTCCTATATGAATACTTACATCATTCAAAATGTGCTTTATTTCAGTAGTTATCAGGAATTGTGTCTTCAGTGGCAATATCATGTTCCAGAACATTCATAGAGAGCACACACAGAGGAAGTCGCTACCACTACAGCAAACCAAATTAAAAAGATATTTACAGAAAAATACATGATGCTAGCTACCAGCTCAAAAGAGAAGAAAAAAAACCCAAAACACTAAAACCATCCTTGCCTAAAGGAAGTCTTTCTCTTCCTTGCTTCTGGTAATGTGAGGGTAATGGATGCCTTTCTGTTGAGAGGCCAGTAAGTTTTACTTTTTGGACTGAAAAACAAATTTGGGTCAGAGAAGGAACTTATAAGGAGCTGCCACGACCTAAATTCTGTACCCGAGCCATCTACCACCATCATATCCTGGAGAGAAAAAAGGGAACATTCATAAAGAATGAACAACCATCCACAACCGATGGGGCACCAAAGCCCCATCAATGTCCAATTCAGATATTCTTATCCCTCCTATCATTATTGTTACCGATATTCTCAATTTACCAAGTGAAATCACTCCAAATCTGACCTCTAAGTTTATGTCCATCTTTCAGCGGATTAACTTTGAGTTTGTAAAAAATTACACATGCTAATAGCAACTGCTAATTAACATTCATCAGAATTAAGGGAAAAAGTCATCAAAAATTTCTCTCTGAACTGTGGGTGTAAATTTTAGGGGCAAGAATGAAAAATGACACTTTACATAGGTTTGTATCTTTTAAAAGTTTGCATTACTATAGTCATAGTTTTAAATTAACTTTCTCTAGACAAAATAAAGTGTTGTACTACATTGCAGCCTCACTGTTAGGAATGAAGATAGAGGAGACAATGCAGGAAGGCCAACACACACAACCAAAATGGAGAGTATCCAAGTCATAGAAGAATGGTAAGTTGGTTAAACTGCTATCTAACAAATGTTTTTAATTTGCCTATAACTAATATCAAGAATTGCCTTGTTTATTATGCTTCAGGAACGTCCTTTTAATTACTTTTCCTCCAAAAAAATCTATACAAAAAGAAGCAAAATCTTTCCTGACAATGAAATGCCAGCAGAGATATTCATAAGTCAGGCTTACTTCCAGTTTCTTATTTGTGGGGAAGAACTGTGGGAGAAATGGGAGATGCATGGATGGTTGCATATACCTGTGGGTCTCTGGAAGAAGCCTCTGCTACCTGTGGGATCACCTTCTTCTGTTTATCAAGACGAGGAAATTTCACATTTTCAACTTCACATTTTTAACATAGCTACCTTTCATAAAACAGCTTGGAGTATGATTTCACTGGAATTAACCAAGGAAACACATACCTTGAAAAACAGGCTAACACACACTGAAAGTCTGAGATTCTACTTCCGTCTAAAGCTTGGGCCCATGTTTATTGTGTTGGGGAAAATGTTAGCCTATCACTGGCCTTGAATTCTCTAATGCCATGGCAAGCAAATAAAAACTTAATTCTAGACGATATGATTGACGGCAAAAGCAACCCAAACAACTCATTGTCTTCATTGCTACTCATGGTCATTTATGAGAGGACAATGTCAGAAATTTCCACAAAATTCTGCCTATTCCCAATAGACAATGAGGGAGCACAGGACGCTTGTCAGCTCCATCCACTTCAGCAGGTTCTTTACACCCTCCTCAGACAGAGGAGTTTTCACCTCCAAATCTGCACGTTTATACTTTTTGGTTCAGATTACAATTATTTTGCTGGACAGTTTAAATGTCAAACATTTTCCCATTTATTACATCTTTTGGACTGCTGAAAAACTATCACAAACAGCTTCCCATCATCCAGTCTGCCTTGCATGCGGAGTAGGAGTCGATAAATGGACTTTAAGAGAAATCATATAGATAAATGTCACTTATTGTGCAACATGATTACACAGAAACTTGTGTTGGATCCTATCAATAAGGGGAGGGTGAGCTCTCAGAATTAAGTTTGAAAACATATTTAGTTATTTTTAAATAACTTGGAGTATTACCTTCTCAAGCAATTCATTGGTACATTAATGGATTAGCGACGCAAGTAAGTCTTCTGATCACTTATCCAGTGTGTCCACTGTTCAAAGTCATAAATAGTTTCCTTCAGAAAATGGGAATAAGGACTTTTCCCATTTCTCCTCTCTCCAGTTTTGCCAGCAACATCCATCACATCTTGTGCCAATAGATCATCATTCAGGTCAATAGCACCAAACAGAGGAAAGCTTAGCAACCCTTAGGTACAAGCACAGAGAAATATGCTAATTTAAAAGCTCTCTGAATCACTATTTTGTCAGGCCTCATTAGTATGCTCTTGGCTGCCAAGAGCCTTTTGTTTTTCTTGTCCTTCCTGAACCAAATCCTGTGGCAGCCAGTGATTGGCCAAGCAGCATCAGAAGCAGGCAGGGACATCAGGTGTCATCTAAACCCCTCGTGAAAGAGGGTCTATGGCCAGCTTCCTGAAATCACATCTCCGTTAACTGCAGAGGCAGGAATTCAGTGTTGTTGTGGGATTTTGTCTTTGAGTGTGATGGCTAACAACACTAGCAGAAAACTTGTAGGAAGCCAAGTGCATGTCTCATAACATTAAACACGTTTAGTGGGCTATTCAGATAATGAATGCACAAGTGAAGAGTGAACAAAATTCCCCTGTCACTGCTGAAGCCTTGCTGCTTCCAGTTTTCACTCTGGACTAAAGTGCAGTTGAAAGGAGAATTTTTGGACAAATGTATGAAAACAGTGTTACAAAAATAGAAGCATATTTGTAATGATACTTTGCTTTTGCAGCCAAAACCCCACTGCAGATGAAATTTTGTCTTGGGCTCAGAATTTTGACAAGATGATGAAAACACCAGCTGGGAGGAACCTTTTCAGAGAGTTTCTTCGAACAGAGTATAGTGAGGAGAACCTGCTTTTCTGGCTTGCATGTGAAGATCTAAAGAAGGAACAGAATAAGAAAGTTATTGAAGAAAAAGCAAGACTTATATATGAAGATTACATTTCTATACTATCACCAAAAGAGGTAAAGCTGTAAATGTTACATTTGCATCTTCTGTTATTCCAGAGCAGAAATGTTATACCCTGAATTGCCAGATGGGGGTCTGAAAGTCTGTCTGATCTGTCAGATGAAAATCTTAGACTGGACATTAAATCAGGAAAGGAAGGGACATAAAAAGCAGAGACACAGGGCCATTTAGCATCACTGGTCACAACACCCCAAAGCCCATTATAAGAGTCAAGAAACTCCAGTAAGAGAAGTCTGAGAAATAGGTAATGCTACATGCCTGCCAGAGAGAGGAAGTAAGTAATGTAAATGGATTTCTGGAGAAAAGGCACCAAAATGAGGGAATTTAAATCAGAATCATTATAGATTTATCAGCTGCAACAGCTGTCTGGGAGAAAATCCAAATTTGCACCAGTTATTCCTATGTGAGAGTCCAGGAATAGAGACCACATATTTTCTGTAATAAAAGGTATGATGATATCTAGGAAATTATATAAGATTTTCTTAAACCCTTAAACTGAAATAGACAAATTGTGAAATGTTCTTCACCTGGAATAAAGAAAAAGCCTTCCCTATCAAACCATGTTTTGCAATAAAGATATATATCTATAAAAGCACTATAGAAGAGGCTTTCTTAGGCCACGTCATGTACCTTTAGCTCCTTTGCCTTGTCTCTGTGCATTGAATCTGACTTTCTACTCAATAGCATTATGTTAATTTATGCTCACTGTGGACCTTGCTCCCTACATTTTACTTCTGCACTGCATTCAGTAATAATTTGCAACTTCATTCATATGAATGAAGCCAACAGCAATTTATAGCTCCATTATCTTCTCTTGTGCCATAGTGTATACTTCTGTTTTGGAGTGAGATAACCGCCAGAACCACAAGCTCATAATGAGTTTTCCTTATAACACAATAAAATATCTCTAGTACATATATATATGTGCTGAATGCTCTTTTGTCTTCTTAAGCTGAGATCAACCAGCAGTTAAAATTCAAATACTAAGTAAGCGTTGTTTGACTTAGGGTTTAACAAACCTACTCAGAAACTTGATGCACTGGACATGTGTAGAGGTCATTAATCCAGTTGCTCCCGCCCCTACTGGAAATCTTATGAGGCAAACAAAAACTGTCTGCAACGCTTTAGATCAGTATGGAAGCTGAAAAGTCCTTGTTCATCCAGGCATCCCATTCCAGATGTTATCTTTTGACATAAGAGCTGAAATATTTAGCCTTACTTGTTCAGTGATAAAGTTATTGAGGCAGAAGGTCTTCTGAAAAGATACCTTCTATTCATCTGTTCAGCAAGGAAATACCTTCAGCATATTCCAACTAGTTTTGCCATCTGACTTCAGTGAGTCACTGAAAAACTACAATGTAAATTAATAGTTCTGTATTTTTTTCATTCTATAAGTGCAATTAACTTTTACTATTTTCAATGGCACAAAACCCCACCATACTGCCAAATTTGAGCTTTTTATCCCAGCTGTTACAATTTGATACTGAAGAACCAATTAGCTAGCTGCACAAACTGTTCTTCCTAACATACATGCATGCGTGTCAGGGGGAGAATTGCTTGAACCTTAGTGTGCCATTTCTGTGCTACAGAAGTGCAATCGTTTAGGATTGAAATCTATTCAAATAAATTCCAAAGATGCATGGCTGCAACACTGCTTCTCAAAACTACCGTAACACACACCCCTGCACGTTGGTGTGTCTAAAAGCAGGTAGTCCCTGGCCAAGGAGCCCCACCAATCTGTTCACTCCTGCTCTGCAGTCTGGTCTGCTTGCACAGATACATTAATTAGACAATGAATTCAATCAGAAAAATGCCTGGGTTGAAAAACAGCCACTGTCAGATGGATTGATTCCTTCACTCAGCTTGCGGTGGGGCTGCCCAGACAGCCTGGCCACGGTGAAGGAGGGGAAGCACCAGGATGGGAAAAGGGGGAGGCTGCTCATGGCAGCTGATGCAGCACCCCTGCCCGTTCATAAGGGATATTTACTCCTCACTATCACCCCATCCCACCCCACCCCATCATATCCCATCCCATCCCTTCCCAACCCACCCACCCCATTGTATTTCAAAGACTTGGGTTCACCACATACACAAATACACAAGCCACAAGTGCACACACGTGCACACGTTCTGAGTTTTCATGTCTGTTAGCATCCTTCACATACCAAGCTATCTCACTATGTGGAGCCTTCCAGGGTTGAACTCAATCCTTCAGACAATACAAATACCTATTTATATGGTTGCAGAGTTGTGGGGTCAGACTGTAACCTGGTGTAAATCACAGCGGCTTAACTGATCTATACTTGGTATTTCCCTATTCAGTGTTTTAGCCTTTTTTTTCTCAGCTGACTAAACCCTTGCTGGCCCCAGTGGCTTTCCCTGCTTCTGCCATTTCATTTAATCCAGAAGGCATTAATTTTACTGTTTTTAGAGTATTTTATGGATAAGCTGTACATTCACTCAAACTTCTAAATAATATTCTAAAATCATCTGTGCTTTCACGCCAAGCATAACATGCCCTTTTCTGTCTAGGCACAGAAAGTAAACGAGAAGCTAAAATTGAAACTTGCTAACAACTTCAATACGGACAATGAT
This sequence comes from Arenaria interpres, assembly GCA_013399435.1. Lineage (NCBI taxonomy): Eukaryota > Metazoa > Chordata > Aves > Charadriiformes > Scolopacidae > Arenaria > Arenaria interpres. The sequence continues at coordinate 7,215 of VXAK01013770.1, read as the reverse complement.
ATCCTGAAAATCACCAGCTGTTACAGGGTCTTGAAAAAAAAAAAGAACAAATCTGAAATAGTTAATATTAATGGGGAGATTAACACGATAAAAATGACAAGAAACTCTGGGTCATTTGTGAGTGGCAAGTGTAGTCTCTAAAAAAAATTGGGAAAAAACTTGTAGGGCAGCCAGATGAGAATGCTGAACAGAAAGCTTCTAAAGATTTAATCACAAATAGTCAGAAAACAACCATTTCAGCTCTCTGAATTACAGTAATTCAACATTAATTTGAGAAAAAATAATTTTAAATAAGTAAAAAAAAAAATTAAGGTAAAATAACATATTTTGGAAAACCCAGGTTACTGCAGAGTTTTTAGTTGCATTGCATTTATTCTGTTATACAGTTGCACTTCATCTTACAGATCTTAAGATGGATGCAAAGACGACGTGAAAGCTGGAATAGAATCGATGGTCTCGGTCTGTAATTGTGCAGTGGCTCGGGAAGTAGCAGAGAGCCCTACTTGAATAAACTGAGAAACTCAGCATGTTCTGTGGAGCCCTGTGAAATAAAGTTACACATAACAGCCTTTCCAATATTACTGATTAATATTAGTCTGTTCTGATCTTCTTCAGGTTAGTCTTGATTCCCGGGTGAGAGAAGTGATCAACAGAAACTTGTTGGACCCCAGCCCTCACATGTATGAAGATGCCCAACTCCAGATATACACCCTAATGCACAGAGACTCTTTTCCAAGGTTTTTGAACTCTCAGATTTATAAGTCTCTCGTTGAAAGTATTACAGGCTCTACTTCTGAAACTTAGTTTTCATTTTCAAACAAAATAACTTCATTTTTTGGGGGTGGGTGGGATGGAAGAAAAGTAGTTTAATAACATCTGGAGCTGGGTTCCTGGAGAACTACAGTTTAGCACTACTCAGGCTACTGTGAAGAAAACAAATACATACTATGGTCTCTGTCTACATTTTTACCAAGGTCCTCCTTGCTCGAGATGGCATGGGAGGGGAACAATGGATTTGCCAAAATACATTTGTTTCACACTCCTTTCACCCTCCTGCAGTCAAGATTGCAATGATGTATTTGTAGTTTTATGAACAGTCTCCTTGTGTATCCTCACACTGCATGTGCAAGGTAAAACTGCTTCACTTACCACTTAGTTGTTGCAATATTTAATCCAATAACATAAATTATATCTGTATTTAAGAACTTTTTTTGTGCAATACAGTCTTATGGTACATAGAAACAATTGCAGCAAACCAGAAAGAGGCTTGCATTTTTTAACATCACTAACTGAAAAAAGCCAATTTTTAAGGTGTAGCATTACTCAACATGCTCTACTGAGTACAATACACTGATTTTTTGAAGCCAATATTCTTGTACAGAAAAAAAAAAAAAAAAAAGAGCTATTTATCACTGTTTATTTAAAATAAACCAAGCGGAGGATTCCTCTGGTTGTTCACTGCCAAAACTGTGGCATTTTCATTACAGAGTTTGCAATGTCAAAAAAAAAAAAAAAAAAAAAAAAAAAGAAGAAGAAAAAAAAAAGCACAAACCACTTAAAGGGATCCGTATCTGGGTGACACAATCTATGCGCTGATATTGTTTAATTGTTAAAAGAACAAAGATTTTCAATGTACATTTCAGATGTCAGATACTGTAATTGATTTATTAAAGACTGGCTATCCAGTTCTAACACTGTTGTATAATGTTATGTACTTCAGCAAAAAAAGAAAAAGAAAAACAAAAAAACAAAAAGCTTGATAATTTAGTTTTTTTAATAAAGAAATTTAATAAAAGATTGCCTACATGTAGCATTTTAGAGCATTTTAGAACATTTTGATGAATTGCATCTGTCCTGTAAGATTTTTTTTTTTTTTTGAAAGCTAAATCCAGTAAAAAAACGTTTTTAAACAAAGTAATGTTTTACGAGGTGGCAGGTTAAGGAAGTATTATCTTAGCTTCTAGCCTCATTGATTTCGAGTAACTCCTTGAAAACGAGGGGTTTGGAGAGTAATATTAAACCAAACTTTAAGGGCTCCTAAACCTACAGTCCTTACCCAAGCAAAATGCCTACGGAAACACAACGGGTGTCTTTCCTGGGTAAAGAATCCTGTACTGAGCCCTCAATCAGAGCTAAGGCAGCCTGGTACTCCCATCACTTGGCTGCCATGGTGTTTTTAATAGGTGTTTGCTTGGCCTTTTGATCAAAAAATGCCCAATTTTAGGATGCATTTTGATGTTTAAAGAGACAGTGACTCGGAACTTAAAAAACCCCATCCTCATACCTACCATACACAAGCAAAATGAGCATTAGCATCCCTCACAAACCGCTAAAGACATACCAAGAAATGGCTTTGAATACTTGTTAAATATATATATATGTATGTACGTATATATATATATTTAATACTGACAACTCTGGTCTTATACTAAGACTTAAGAGGCAAGGTTCTTCTCACTTCCACAGGACTAAAAAGCCCATTGCTTTCGCTGGGACGGGAAGGTCTGGCAGTTGTGTCCTTGAGCGGAATCTTGCCCCGACACACGTGGCTCCAACCACCCGGTTACTCCGTGCAGGCAGCCTCCGGTGCCGGCTCCCACCTGGAGCCGCTGCTGCCAGGAGGGTCTGCTGCTGTGCAGTAACCGCTGGGATGCAGGTCTTAGTTTATTTTCTGGGGCTTTCTTTTTTTTTTTTTTTTTTTTC